>JARQOC010000005.1:110708869-110804768 GCA_033576535.1 Allobates femoralis
TCTCATGAATATTCACTGCATCACTCCTACCCACTCTTTGTGACAACGTCTGTGATTGGTTACAGTCAGACTGTGCACCCACCTTCTATGCTGATGTCTGTGATTGGTTGTCCAGTCTTACAGTAACTGTGTCACCGGAGTATAAAAATAAATAACTGAAGAATGGTGCGGGGTCCCCTGTACTTGATACACATCACAGATAAAGCACACAGTTGTGAGCTGCAGCCCCCAACATTCTGTGTCATCTTGGCTAAGTATGGAAATATAGCCGACCCCACGTGTTGACATGGGTCATGCTCACTATGCTCCATTTTGTCTGTCACAAAGATGATCTCATGTGTTTTGAGCTGGGATTGATTTGATCCTTACTCTTTGATGTGGTCATGGTGAGACTATCCTCCAGGCTCCACCTGAACTGGAGATTGGGACGGTGAGCTGGATTGTATATCTTCAGTAGGGGAATATCCAGTATGTTTAGCTTGAAGAGGGTGGGGTTTATGAAGAGATGTAGCTTCCTGTATTTCTCTTCTTCTCAACAGAAGAACTGGAGGAAGCTTTTACCTTCAGCTTTGTTATAATCGCTTTCCTACAAATGTTTATTTAATCATTACTTCAATCATGATGCATATCTTACTATATTTGTTATATTACTCAGCTGGTACTATGTCACATTCTATAATGTCTGAAATGTGTTAAAGTTGTCTTCTAAGGCTACCTTCACACTGCAGCCGTCTTGATTCATTTGGATTCGTGACAAGCAGGATGGCCCCACAGATCAGTTTTCAGCCTCATTGTCTTTCAATGTGGACGGACAACACTTCCGTGGGCATCATAGTGTCACCGTTTTGTCATGGATCCGTGTGGATCCGTGTCAAAACATAGTTTCCACAGAGACCAAAAACGTATCTTGCTACATTTTTGGTCTCCGTGAAAAGTAACGTGATGCTGCAGATCCACACAGACCTGCGGCACCAAATGAAATGTTATAATGAGTGCCCATGGGCATGGCCAGTACAGATCCTGGGGGATCCTTACTTCCGGGCTATAACGCATTAACTGTGCATGCGCTGTTCATGTGCATGACATAGTTGTTAATAACATGCCCCTTGTGGGGCGTGTCATTATGGATCCTATAGATCCATGAAAACAGCGCAAACGGAAGCAGCTTGCAGCATCCAGTTTGCCTGTATGTGGGAATCCGTGGGTATACAGGGTTTACCTGTATACCCACAGATTCCAGAAGTGACGGTCTGAAGGCAGCCTAAGCCCAGGAAAAGGGCAATCTTTTATAAACGGTTGCCCAGTGGTTACCTCTTCAAGGGGTTTTCCTCTCCTGTGCACTTGTAGGATGATTCTGCATGAGTCAGAGTTTTGCTATATTTAGTATCCCTTTTATAGCTTTTGCAATGGCATCTAGATTGTACGTTCACAGCATTTAATTAAGTGTAAGAAAAAAGTAAAGTGTCTATATGGCTTGGCAATTTAAATAAACTGTCACAATTTTGTGGTTTAGGAGTCATGTGTAAGTTGAAGGCAAGTTACGGTGGATAAAATTTAATTTAACCCCTCATAGTGGTGAGCAGGCTGAGCTTTCGGGGTCAGCCTGATGAATGTTGTAATAGAAACTAAAGGTGAGCAACCTTTCCCTGAACACGTTTGCCATTTTTAAATTCGACATGAACATTGGAGAATCGATTGGCGATCAGAAACCCGAGCAATTTACTAAAAAAAAAAATCGGCAAGTGCACCTTTGCTTGGGAAAAATTGAAATCTGAAATGGCCCTAAAACTTTCCCTGATTGTTTGGAGCCAAAATATTCCCGGGAAAACACGCTGGCTGGGAAGAACAGCTAACCATATAGTTAGGAGTGTTCTCAGCTATCGGGTCTTACATTTTCTTTCAACCTGTAGAATTTTTTGAGCTTTAAAATAATTGTTTTAACCTGCTTGTAGTTCGCAGGTGTTTTTGACACCTGCAGGATGTGAATTTTGGAAACAGTGGCAGATGGGGCAGCAGCTGTGAAGTCCAGGAACCTTAGAATGTCCTTAAAACACCTTTTTAAGAGAACTTAATTTCTTTTTTCAGCAGCGTGCGAGGACTTGTACACTCTCGAGGCCATTTCTTTTACACTTATGTGATAGCAATTCATATAAAAATAGCATATGGCTGTTATATGCTTCACATACTTGGTCTTATAGTTCTTTTCACACTTATAACACACCATACTATGACTACAGTGTCTTGATAATGTGCAATCGCTTTATTTTATTCCATATCAGAATAAAGATTTTTGGCATGTGCACAAGAGTGCTATATGTATCATTAATTTTGAACGTGTCTATGCACACTACCCACTAGCCTTATTCAATGTTCTATATAAATTTGTGGTGATCTGAATAAACCTATTTGTATTTCTCCTCCAAATATGTCAGATTTCAATAATTTGGCAGCAGGTTTTTGTTACATCATCTGAGAGCAGCATAATGAAAGAAATGAGACCCTGATTTCAACAGTGTAGCACTTAGTTTACAGGATGCTGCAGTTGTGAAACAATCAGTTTTTAGATTTAGCAATGCAGCAGATCTGAGAAAGCTAACCCCATCCACACCAGGCTCTATATGTACAATTTATATAGAAAGTGAGCTGCTTATTACAGGAGGAGGCATGTTGGATTAGGGCTCACACACCACTGTAGCTGATGTAGCCCAGGCAATGATAATGTCCTGGTGCTAATGTGGCGCCCCGCAACGAGTGCGTCACAGGAGGGTACGGCACCCCTGACTGAAGGTGCAGTATTCTCCGTCTCGGTGATGAACAGGTTAACTCCAAGGCTCCATACACCACATGCAACATCCAGAGGCAGAGGACCAATCAGGTCCTGGTGGGAGGAGTGTGAGATGTTCAGCGTGGGGAAAGAGCAGAAAGAAAGTTAGAAAGTGGGAGAGACAAGGTCAAGGACAGGAGTCAAGACAGAGAATCTAACAGAGAGGGCACTGAGGCCTGAGAACCCGGCAACGATGAGTCACTAAAACCATCAGTAGTAAACAGCAGCACATACCTTGATGAGAAACACACCTCTGAATTGCTTTTTTTATATATATTTTTATTAAAGTTTTGTGAATAATCTTCATAACATGACCATAAATAAAATGGGATAAGGGGGAAGAGAAGAAATGTGGTCTGACTGAGGGAAAGGGAGAAGCGAATGGAAAATAAGGTTACATATGGGGATAAACTATAATCACAACAAAAGAAAACAAAACAAGGTGCTAAGGAATTATGTAACACTCTAAAATTAGAAAGTTTATCATGAATTAGATCAGACAATAAGTTTTAACATTTTAATTGTTTCTCAAATTTAATCTTGTCATAAAATGTAACTGATATCTGATTGTTTCTTAGGTTCCTTTCACATCAGCGTTTTTCGCTAAATGCGGCAGATCCGGCAGATTTACCGCACCTACTGCCTAATGGCCGCACTTGCGGCAGGCCCCATTCATTGTCTATGGAGCTTGCGGTCGAGTGCGGCAAGTGCGGTTCTGCCGGATGCGGCAGATCCGGCACTTGCGGTGGTGAAAAATAACGCTGCTAACCACGTTTTTATTGCGGCCACAACTGCTGGATTTGCCAGACCGCAATTGCCGCACTTGCAGCAAGTCCCATAGAGAATGAATGGGGGCTTGCCGCAAGTATACCGCAAGTGCAGCTGTTAGGCGTCAGATGCGGTAAATCTACTGAATCCGGACAGAACCGCTGATGTGAAAAGGGTCTTATCTTGTTTATTTTTGGAGGGAAACGCTTTATCCCATATCTTCCATCTCTGAAGATACAGGTGCATCTCAATGAATTTGAATATCATCCAAAAGTTCATTTATTTCAGTAATTCAATACAAAAAGTGAAACGCGTATATTATATAGAGTCATTACAGACAGAGTGTTTATTTATGTTAATGTTGATGATTATGGTTTACAGCCAATGAAATCCCAAAGGTCATTATCTCAGAAAATGAAAGTAGGGAGGATGCAGGGTCTGAGAGATAAAACATTACCTAAATAGGTATCAGAGGCTTCACCTCGTATGGTTGCGAGAGTCACAGAATATGGCAGCGCCATTTTTAATCCTTCATCCTCCCTACTTTAATATTCTGAGATACTGACCTTTGGGTTTTTGCTGGCTGTTAGCCATAATCATCAACATTTACATAAATAAACACTTGAAATAGATCACTCTGTTTGTAATGACTATATATATATATGTGTATGTGTGTGTGTTTCACTTAATGAATTGAATTACTGAAATAAATTTATTTTTTGATGATATTCTAATTCATTGAGATGCCCCTGTAGGTGGAGTAGGTATTCAATGTGATTGTGTGAGCTAATTCAAATGCTTTATGTGTAGATACTCTGTCGATAATGTCTGAAATTGAGGGTGGGACAACCTGTCTCCACTTAGCTGATGTTAATGTTTTAGTTACCAAAACTATATGGATAGTGATAGATCTGGCATTCTGTGGGATGTTGTCCACTCCTATTGACAGTAACGCTAAATGAGAAGACATGTTTAAATTATTACCTGATATTTTCGTGATCAGAGCATAAACCTTGGACCAAAGTTGAAGTACTTTTGGACATTCTCCAAAGATGTAATAAAGGTGTCCAATTTGTCCACAATTTCTCCAAGAATACTTGGACTGTGAAGGGAATGTTCTATGTAGCTTAATTGGAGTAGAGTACCGTCTGGATACCAATTTATAATGTGATTCATGCAATGTTGCACATGATGTTAATTTATAAATCAGATTTAGGGTACCTTTACACGCCGCTACTGGCGGGTGGATACAACCAACTACTTCACGTGCACGAGCACGCACAAACGGTTGCAAACGGTAATCGCACCATCTTTACACGCTGCAACAAGGTGCGCTATAGTAGGTTACATCTATCTCTAGATACACCGCCGGGTGTCTCAACTTACCTTCTGCCGAGCACCTTACCTCATTTGCACACCGCTACAACAAGCTAATATGGGCGGACCTGGTGCAGCAGGGACAACACATAGGCGTGCCACAATTGTGGATTACGAGACGTCCGTACGCTGATAGGACAAAGCAAGAACATCATGATTGGGCAGGCATCGCAGGAGGCTGTTTAATACATAAGGCTCGAGCAATTGTGTAGTGTGACTGGTCAGCTCCTTAAATATGCCTCCCTATGCAGCGTCTACCAATCGTAATGCAGGAGCTTCCTCCAATGATCGCTGATGGGGTGCGGTAACCCAGAGCCTGTGTCACGCCTCAGCTACATACCAGGTACATAGGCTGATGTCCAGACATCCCTTCTGTTGCTTCTTTACACGCCGATACAGGTCGCTACAATCGGCTGTGTAGCCACCTGTTTCAGGGCAGTGCTCGGAAACAGGTGCCACTTCTGCCGGGTGGCTACTACCGTCTTCACACGCCGCTACTACGGGGTATATTGCCGATGCAAGATACATTTCTCGCATGTATCCGGTTGTATCCACCCGCCAGTAGCGGCGTGTAAAGGTACCCTAAAAGAGCCTTTGTCCATGTATCTATTTCAAATTTTTTTTTTGTAGATCATGTTCCCAATTTATAATATTTGCTGTATTAAGCGTATCTTCATTAAATATAGAGTATTGTGCTTTAGTAGTCCATATGTTGTTTTTTGATGGATTAGGCTTACTACTTCTTTGGGAAGGGTAAAAAGGGAACTTTAGTATAATAGTATTTTCTTATTTCTAAGAAATTAAAGAATTCTGACTTTGGAAAACATTCTCAACAAGTTCTACAAAGGAGACAGATTCCATAGCAAAAACCTGCTGACAGATTCCCTTTAAGTGCTTCACATCTTATTTGTTATTGACCAAAGACGATGAGGTAATGATTACTCCTTCATTTTTCTTTTGTTGTAATGATCGATAACTATGGATATTTTGTTATATGATAAAGCTGGCCATACATGTTAGATCCCTGTTGTCCAAATGATGCTGCATCAATAATTGCCTGATCAGCCAACATTAGGTTGATGTGTGGATCATTGGGTCAGGTAAGTCCTCCACTGGGAATTTATGTGCTATTTGTTTAATCTAGGACAGTGGGTTACTGATTAGATATTCACTTTACTTTGGCTGTAATCATAGACAGCTATGGATACCTTGTTTTGTGCATAGTAACTAAATTTAATGTGACTTTAGTTGCATTTTTATATTCAGCTACAGAGGTAACAGTGTTAATTGAGGGTGAATCTGTAGATTTCCCACACGTCTTTTTTTGAGAATGATTCATTTTCCACCACCTGTACAAGATATTACACCATGTGAGTGATGTTGTCCCTGTTATACTGATGAGATTCAGTCGTCACCAAACCACCAACCTGATGTATTTATAATTTGCAAAACGTAAAAGAATGCTTACATCCCAAAACTGTAATCACACCTAGGCATTTGAGTCATTATCTTATGTTGGATCTTCTATAGTATCATTCTTATGTTTGATTCTCTTCTCAGCTTAACCCATATGTTTCTGTACAAGACTCCCTCAAGCTTGATAGTTTGTGCTTATTAATAAAGATAGCCTAACTGTCAATGGTGTGGGCTTTGTAGAGCGGTGCCATGTGGAAGGTGGGCTAGGTTGCATACCTTCTGTGTGGCTGCTGCCAGTTGTAATTGTTTAGCCATTCTGCCAACTCACATGGCTGGCTCTGGTAGTCTGGAGGAACTGTGGTAATAGATAGCAACTTCTAAGTGAACCACTGTTGAAGAGATTAAGCTTAAAGAGTTAAGAGGATGAATGTATACCAGGCCCGGACTGACAGGCGGGAGATTCGGGACTTTTCCCGATGGGCCGGTGGTTGTGGAGTGGGCGGGGCCACAGCGCCCGCTCCTCTAGCCACAGGCCAGCTTTTAAATGATTTTGCAGCGGCCTGGCATACTAGGTCTGGGGAACGGCGCCGGCCGCTACCTCTTCTCACAGACTCACACCAGTAGGAGGGCGGGCAGCCCTGACAGCGGCTCTCAAGGAGAGAGCGTCTGTACAGCACATTGTTTGTGGGCGGAGAGAGCACACACTCTGCTCTCCCGCCCACGAAATGGATCACGGCCACCCCGGCCATTACCTACTGGGCCAAGTGTACAGGCAGTGGAGCTGGCCTGAAGGCAGCAGTCAGCAGCCGGTGAATTTGTCTCTCAGTCACAGACTGAGTCTCCTCACTCCTCCTCTGACCTGTCTCAGCTCAGCTGCGGACCCCGGGGCTGTAGATTGCAGTGCGGCACAACAAGCAAAGCTGAGGCAAGATACTTTCACTTTCGTTTGTCTGGCCTGAGATGTGTGGGGTGGGGGTGGAACAGGGCAGACTGCTGTGTGTGTATTTATGTGTGTGTGTGTGTGTGTGTGTGTGTGTGTGAGACAGGCTGTTGTGTGTTTGTGTGTCTGTGTGTGTGACAGGCTGCTGTGTGTGTATTTTGTGTGTGTGTGTGTGTGTGAGACAGGCTGCTGTGTGTTTGTGTGTCTGTGTGTGAGACAGGCTGCTGTGTGTGTCTGTGTGTGAGACAGACTGCTGTGTATGTGTGTCTGTGTGTGAGACAGGCTGCTGTGTGTGTATTTGTGTGTCTGTGTGTGAGGACAGGCCGCTGTGTGTGTGTGTGTGTGTGTTTGTGAGGACAGGCCGCTGTGTGTGTATGTGTGAGTGTGTGTGAGAGACAGGCTGCTGTGTGTGTACTTGTGTGTCAGTGTTTGAGGACAGGCCGCTGTGTGTATGTGTGTGTTTGTGAGGACAGGCCGCTGTGTGTGTATATGTGAGTGTGTGTGAGAGACAGGCCACTGTGTGTGTATTTGTGTGTCTGTGTGTGAGGACAGGCCGCTGTATGCGTATGTGTGAGTGTGTGTAAGACAGGCCGCTGTGTGTATATTTGTGTGTGTGTGAGGACAGGCCGCTGTGTGTGTGTGAGACAGGCCGCTGTATGTGTGAGTGTGTGTAAGACAGGCCGCTGTGTGTATATTTGTGTGTCTGTGTGTGAGGACAGGCCGCTGTGTGTGTGTGAGACAGGCCGCTGTGTGTGTATTTGTGTGTCTGTGTGTGAGGACAGGCTGCTGTGTGTGTATTTGTGTGTCTGTGTTTGAGGACAGGCCGCTGTGTGTGTGTGAGACAGGCTGTTGTGTGTGTATTTGTGTGTGTGAGACAGGCTGCTGTGTGTGTATTTGTGTGTCTGTGTTTGAGGACAGGCCGCTGTATGTATGTGTGTGTTTGTGAGGACAGGCCGCTGTATGTGTATTTGTGTGTCTGTGTGTGAGGACAGGCCGCTGTGTGCGTATGTGTGAGTGTGTGTGAGACAGGCCGCTGTGTGTGTATATGTGAGTGTGTGTGAGAGACAGGCCGCTGTGTGTGTATTTGTGTGTCTGTGTGTGAGGACAGGCCGCTGTGTGTGTATGTGTGAGTGTGTGTGAGACAGGCCGCTGTGTGTGTATTTGTGTGTCTGTGTGTGAAGACAGGCCGCTGTGTGCGTATCTGTGAGTGTGTGAGACAGGCCGCTGTGTGTATATTTGTTTGCCTGTGTGTGAGGACAGGCCGCTGCGTGTGTGTGAGACAGGCCGCTGTGTGTGCATTTGTGTGTTTGTGTGTGAGGACAGGCTGCTGTATGTGTATTTGTGTGTCTGTGTTTGAGGACAGGCTGCTGTGTGTGTGTGAGACAGGCCGCTGTGTGAGTGTGTGTGAGAAAGGCCGCTGTGTGTATATTTGTGTGTTTGTGTGTGAGGACAGGCTGCTGTGTGTATTTGTGTGTCTGTGCTAGAGGACAGGCTGCTGTGTGTGTGAGACAGGCCGCTGTGTGCGTATGTGTGAGTGTGTGTGAGGACAGGCTGCTGTGTGTGAGACAGGCCGCTGTGTGTGTATTTGTGTGTGTTTGAGACAGGCAGCTGTGTGTATATTTGTGTGTCTGTGTGTGAGACAGGCCGCTGTGTGTATATTTGTGTGTCTGTGTGTGAGGACAGGCCGCTGTGTGTGTGACAGGCCAATGTGTGTGTATTTGTGTGTCTGTGTGTGAGGACAGGCCGCTGTGTGTGTATTTGTGTGTCTGTGTGTGAGGACAGGCTGCTGTGTGTGTATTTGTGTGTCTGTGTGTGAGGACAGGCTGCTGTGTGTATTTGTGTGTGTCTGTGTGTGAGGACAGGCTGCTGTGTGTGTGTGTGAGACAGGCTGTTGTGTGTGTATTTGTGTGTCTGTGTGTGAGACAGGCTGTTGTGTGTGTATTTGTGTGTCTGTGTGTGAGGACAGGCTGCTGTGTGTATGTGTGAGTATGTGTCTGTGTGTGAGGATAGGCTGCTGTGTATGTGTGTGTGTGTGAGGACAGGCCGCTGTGTATGTGTGAGTGTGTGTGTATTTGTGTGTGTGAGGACAGGCCGCTGTGTATGTGTGAGTGTGTGAGGACAAGCTGCTGTATGTGTATGTGTGTGTGTGTGTGTGTGAGACAGGCTGCTGTGTGTATGTGTGAGTGTGTGTGAGACAGGCTGCTGCGTGTGTATGTGTGAGGACAGGCTGCTGTGTGTGTGTGTGTGAGGACAGGCTGCTGTGTGTATGTGTGAGTGTGTGTGAGGACATGCTGTTGTGTGTGTATTTGTGTGTCTGTGTGTGAGGACAGGCTGCATGTGTGTGTTTGAGGACAGGCTGTTACATGTGTGTGGGGATCGGGGCAGGTTGCTGTGTGTGTGTGTGAGGACTAGCTGCTGTGTGTGGTGGTCGGGGCAGGCTGTTGCATGTGTGTGGGGCCGAGGCAGGCTGTTACGTGCGTGTGGGGTCCTGGGCAGGCACTACGTGCGAGTTCGGGCTGAGGCAGGCAGCTACGTGCGTGTGGGGGCTGGGTCAGGCAGCTGTGTGTGTGTGGGGCCTGGGGCAGGCTGCTACATGTATGTGTGGGGGGGCCGAGGCAGGCTGCTGCATGTGTGTTTGTGTGGCAGGCTGCTACGTGAGTGTGGGGTCCGGGGCAGACTGCTTCATGTGTGGGGGCTGGATCAGGCTGCTACATGTCTGTGGGTGACTGGGTAGGCTGGTGCATGTGTGTGGGGACTGGGGCAGGCTGCTACGTGTGTATGTGTGTGTGTGAGAGGGCAGGCTGCATGTGCGTATGTGTGTAATCCTCAGTATGTGTATTATTCTGTATATATACACTGCACAGTACCACTTCTCCTGTCCTGTATACTGGATATAATCCTCAGTATCTGTATTATTCTGTATATATACACTGCACAGTACCACTTCTCCTGTCCTGTATACTGGGTGTAATCCTCAGGATCTATATTATTCTGTATATATACACTGCACAGTACCACTTCTCCTATCCTGTATACTGGGTGTAATTTTCAGTATCTGTATTATTCTATATATATACACTGCACAGTACCACTTCTCCTGTCCTGTATACTGGGTGTAATCCTCAGTATCTGTATTATTCTGTATATATACACTGCACAGTATCACTTCCCCTGTCTTGTATACTGGGTCTGGGTGTAATCCTTGGCATTTGTATTTTTCAGTATGTATACACTGCACAGTACCACTTCCCCTGTCTTGTATACTGGGTGTAATCCTCGGCATTTGTATTTTTCAGTATGTATACACTGCACAGTACCACTTCCCCTGTCTTGTATACTGGGTGTAATCCTCGGCATTTGTATTTTTCAGTATGTATACACTGCACAGTACCACTTCTGCTGTCCTGTATACTGGGTGTAATCCTCAGTATTTGTATTAATCTGTATATATACACTGCACAGTACCACTTCTCCTGTCCTGTATACTGGGGTAATCCTCAGTATCTGTGTTATTCTGTATATATACATTGCACAGTACCACTTCTCCTGTCCTGTATACTGGGTGTAATCCTCAGTATCTGTATTATTCTGTATATATACACAGCACAGTACCACTTCTCCTGTCCTGTATACTGGGTGTAATCCTCAGTATTTGTATTATTCTGTATATATACACTGCACAGTACCACTTCTCCTGTCCTGTTGTCAGAGAGGTGGTTTTGAACTTTTATTTTCAGCATTTAAATGTTGCTTAATTTGATTATCCCTAATATGAAGTCATCACTTCTCTTCTGTACAGGTGATGACTTTTCCTTCGCTGTGTATCTGACTGCTGGGACCCCCCAATCCTGAGAAATGTGGCTTTGTAGATCACCATGTAAATGGACCTGCGGTTGATTATTCCCTCTGCTGCACCATTCACATGTGGCTCTTCAAATAACTCCTTTAAGAAAGTGATGAGGCCACGACAACTTAAAGGGAACCTGTCAGCTCCATAAAGCCACCAGGCTATCACTACCTGTCCCTGCATCTTCCTATTACTACTCTAACTATCCCTTTCTGTGCTAAATGTGCCCTGTGACTGTGTAATAAAAGCTTTTTATCACTCACTCATTAGTATGATAATGAACAGGGGGGCTACCGTTGCTAGACCCCCTAAGCGTCCTCTCTGTGTCCCATGGCCGCCTCCTGTTTAGTTTATCGTGCTCCGATGGGCGTGATGTTGACATTCAAATGTGCACCCCCCAGCCTGGCTCACTCCGCTCTGCAGAATGGCGGGTATGACGCAGAGCGTTGTCATTTCCGGTACTCATCCACAGAGCTGTGCATTGCGCATGCTCTGTGGAGCACATTACGTTAGTTCATCACAGATATCATCACAGATGAGCTGACGTAATGTGCTCCATAGAGTATGCGTACTGTGCAGCCTGAAATCCGGCCTGCAGAGTACCGGAAATGACGCGTTTGAGTGATAAAAAGCTTTTATTATACAGTCACAGGGCACACTTAGCACAGAGAGGGATAGTTAGAGGAGTAATAGGAAGATGCAGGGGCAGGTAGTGATAGCCTGGGGCTTCATGGAAGTGACAGGTTTCCTTTAAAAGCAAATTTCACTTATTGGGGCTAATGGGTGATATAGTGTGTGGGCTGGTGGGGTTTGTTTTCCAGGGCTGCTTTCTGGTCCCAGTCCGGCCCTGATGTATACACTTTTATTTTTGAATGTTTCCTACTTTTTTAGTTGACACAAAGCCTTAGTCAAAAAAAAGGATGCAGATGAAAAGGAGTTCAATGGAGTGCACAGCACACAGCAATGTAAATGTGAGTTGTGCAAGAGAAACATTTTAGAGATAGTACTCTTGAAGACCTAACCCTGCCCCCTTGAATGAAGATATACGTCACTCTAATTGAATATGGTGCTTAGGATACCACTGTGAATGCATAACATGGGCCTTTTCGGCTCGGTAGCTTACTTTTTTCCTATTTTCTGCAAACTTGCTTTAGTTAGAATTTTGAAACTCTAGGTATTCCTCAAGTATGTTGTTGTTAGTAATATCAAGTTGTTCAAAAGTTCAACCACTTTATGTGATAAGCATTTTGGTATAACAATGCTTTTTTGGGGAAACCCCATATTTACAGAACTCAGGCCTTTTAGGCCCGCACTATGTTTATCATGTACTCATCAGTGTTTGGTCTCAAGTTACTGTGTAATTGTAACTAAGTGGAAGAACAATTGCACACTCATAGGTTCTTTTTGCAAAAAAATCAGAGTCTTTTTATTGAGGAGCAGCGAGAAACCAACGTTTCGGTCCCACTCGGACCTTCATCACGGTAGTTGCTGCAAGTTATAAATGTACAAGAGATAGTCAATATATACAGAGCAATATTTACAAAATAAAAAATTCACAATCACAATGCTGCCAACAGGTGTCAGTCGACCCCTGGTTTTTTCATTGCAAAAAATTGTGATATTATTATATTGAATTTTATCAAGGGAGCAGGGTCTCTGGGAGAGATCAAAAGAGGAAGGAAGTTAATATAATATAATCACATTCTAGCAATATCATCTCAGTGTGATATGGGTACAAAATAGATATAAGGAAACATGAATATTAGACATAAGGAAGAATAATTGAATAATTGAAATAGCTATTTCAATTATGCAATTATTCTTCCTTATGTCTAATAAAAGAACCTATGAGTGTGCGATTGTTCTTCCACTTAGTTACTACGTGGGTTCATCAGACCCCTCAATCAGCACCTCTACCAGTGAAATAAATCTCAGAGTGCACGCCATCTTATTAGAATTCTACTGTGTAATTGTAGTCAGGGTTGCTGGGGAGGGGGATGGATCATGCCGGTGTGTTGAAAGACCTGTGATTGTGTAACAGCCATGTGATCTTGGGAGGGAGACTGATTCCTTTTTCCCAACATCATAAAACCATGACATCATCGCACGTCCTTCTGAACACAGTAATGAGCATACGTCGTGAGTAACGGCGGATGTGGACGGTAATCTCATTAACTCAATGTTATCTTCCAATAGGCAGGCCTTCACAGACCTTCTCCCCAAGTCATGAGCTATTTGCTGATGGACCTGTGATGATGTCATGTGATGTTAGGAGGAAGGATTCGGCCTCTTTGCTTCTAGAAGAACCTTGCAAAGTGTATACATTGCGAGACACAAAAATCCAGAACATTGTACATCACCCAGAAGAAAGTCTAAAACAGGGGTGGGCAACTCCAGGCCTCAAGGGCCGCACACGGTCCAGGTTTTCAAGATTTACTTAGAACCAGTTGGTAATTTACAGTTATTTAAATTGCCAACTGTCAAATTCTAAGGAAATGTGGAAACCTGGACTGTGTGCGGCCCTCGAGCCCTGGAGTTGCCCACCCCTGGTCTAAAAGATAAGAGCTGCTAAGGGTGATAGAAGGAGGGGAGTGGGAAGCTCTTTACTGTTATGTCACACACTTGGGAAGAGTGAACAACCCTGATTGCATTAATTGTTTTTCCTTTTAGTTTGCAGACATGTAATTCAACAATGGCGCAGTCTTCTTCCAAGAGTTTGAACGACCAAGAGATTGAAGCAATCATGTCTGAAAGTCATGATGAAAGTGAACTTTCTTTGTCTGATGAAGAGTACCTGCCAACAGCTAATCACTCTGCTTCCTCGTCCAGTGATTCTTCTAATGAAGAAGATGTGGATCCAGAGGAATTGATAAATAGAACATCCAAAACTAAAGTATTTGCCATCCTTGCAGTGATACCATCACTCTCCGCAGGACTGTGGCGGCACTGGTGATCCCTCACCAGGTACTACAGGTGGTGTCACGTGACAACAACTCTAATCCCCAGTACATAACCCCTTATTGAAGTGTCACCCAGGCCACGGGCTCAGGCATCGCCACCCGTGACATCCCCGTGAACCCCTCCGAGCCTGATACCCGAGTACCCCAGGGCCTGGGGCTTGACACTCCCATTCATTAGCCTCATGTAATATGCACTGTACCCCCTGTCCATCACCTCGGTGCTGAAACCACGCTGAGGTATGGATAGGAGAGCGGGCATATTACATGTGCCTGCAGTCCACCTGTGCTTGATATGCCACCCCCCACCCCGGATATGGCCCCCAATGCTGCCACCCACACTAAAATAATAAACTGAACTTACCTTTCTCGTGCTTGCCTCCGACTCTTCCTGCTTGCTGCAGCACTTCCTGATTCCCAGGAAAGAAGGTCATGTGATCGGCACAGCATAGTGTTGTCATCAGTGCGTGCCCCGATCACAACAGGCTTCCCCGGTAACCAGGAAGTGTTGCAGCAATCAGGGAGAGACGGAGGCAAGCGCCTGAGATAAAAGTTCAAAGTTTGTTATTTTAGTGTGGGTGACAGCATGGGGGCCATATCCAGCAAAGGGGGACTGTGTGCCATTACAGAGGGACATGTGCCATCACAGGGTGACATGAGCCATCACAGGGGACTGTGCGCTAGCACAAGGGGACATGAGTCATCACAGTGGGATGTGTGCCAGCACAGGGGGACATGAGCCATCACAGGTGGACTCGAGTCATCACATGTGGACATGAGCCATCACAGGGAATGTGTGCCAGCACAGGGGGACATGAGCCATCACAGGGGGACGTGTGCCAGCACAGGGGGACATGAGTCATCACAGGGGGATGTGTGCCAGCACAGGGGGAAATGAGCCATCACAGGTGGACTCGAGCCATCACAGGGGGCTGTGTGCCATCACAGGGGGTCATGTTCCAGCACAGGGAGCATGTGTGCCAGCATAGCAGGACATGTCCCACCACAGGGGGCCATGTGCCAGCAAAGGGGCCGTGTGCCAGAATAGGGGGACATGTGCCATCACAGGGGAACATGTGCCATCACAGGGGGATATGTGCTTACTCAGGGGGACAAGTCCCATCACAGGGGGTCAAATCCAGGATGGTGAGGCTATATCCCAGGATGGGGGGCTATATATCAGGATGGGAGACATATATACCAGGATGGCGGGGGGATTATGTACCAGGATGAGAAATATATACTGATTGTAAGACGGACACTGGCATCATGAGACGACCCCATTTAACATTAAAAATTATTTTTTTTCTCTTTTCCTTCACCAAATTTGGGGGTGCGTCTTATAAAGTGAAAAATACAGTATTTGAGTTCCTCCATATGATTTACACAAGGGCCTAAAAGGCCTGGATTATGTGAAAGTTTATATTTCAGACATCACGCATTCTAGGGTAAAAAAGCATAAAAATAAAATCTGCAATTCTTGCGGTGAAAGAAGAATACATGGTTTATTAGTACATGCAATCCTGCTTAAAGTTATCTTTCAATCTGTTACTCAGATCTTCATCAGACTAAAGATACAACAAGAAACAAACTAATCTTACATTAGAAAATGAAAAAATAAAGACATTTTTTTGTGTCACTCTGTGGCCATTTGTGTTTTCTTGTTGCACATTTGGTCTAATGAAGGTCTGAGTAACAGACCAAAACATTGCTTTAAGTTTTATTTCATCTACTAATAAAACAAGTATTCTGCTTTCACCACAAGAACCCCAGATATTAGGTGAGCAGTGACCATGGCCGGCTTTTGCCATGTGCAAGTGGTGCGGTCTCACAGGGCGCCGCAGGCTATGCTTCAGCGGGGGGCACCACCAGGAATCAGAAAGTCGGAAACTCACTGTCTCTGCCAGTCCAATCATATCACAGCGCTGTTTGTCAGCCGCCAGCAGACTTTGGTGGGAGGAGTTGCTGGGATTCAGTTGCTGTCTCCAGCGGCGCCTCTCCCACACTCCTCCTGAAGTCTTTCAGTCACCTGTACGAACAGGTGACTGAAAGCGTAGCTTGATTGCCTGCACTGTAATCTTGATGTTCCCTGAGGAAGGAGTTTGGGATACGATTCCGAAACGCGTTGGAAAATAAACTAGCTACTACCATACCCAGGCATACCGCTGTATCTGGTTTTTCCATCATACAAAGACAGCAGCTCGGACCACGAGGTACTTAGTCCTGCAGAAGCTTATCGTGACCACAGTGACCTGTGGAGGTACGGTCCTGGCAGCAGCTGTATTGTTCTGAGCGATCAAGCCGGTTGTGTGCTACACAACCCTATCAGGTGAGCAGTTCCTAGATTCCACCTTAATAATCCTGTGTCCTAAGGCTAAGACCCTATATGCACATTCTCACCCCCTTTTTACATATATAAGATTATCTCAGCACAGGAGATGTGGTATGATCAGACCATGCCCCTGTACGGTCAGACACATCCATTACACAGTACATAGCAGGGGCACATATATAAAGGATTATCTCAGCACAGGAGATGTGGTATGATCAGACCATGTCCCTGTACGGTCAGGCACATCCATTACACAGTACATAGCAGGGACACATATATCAGATTAGCTCAGCACAGGAGATTTGGTATGATCAGACCATGGCCCTGTACGGTCAGGCACATCCATTACACAGTACATAGCAGGGACACATATATAAGATTATCTCAGCACAGGAGATGTGGTATGATCAGACCATGTCCCTGTACGGTCAGACACATCCATTACACAGTACATAGCAGGGACACATATATAAGATCATCTCAGCACAGGAGAAGTGGTATGATGAGAAAATGTCCCTGTATGGTCAGACACATCCATTACACAGTACATAGCAGGGACACATATATGATTATCTAAGAACCGGAACATCCAATTGTGGAAATTGTTATTATTATTCCAAGATCTATTCACTAAAATTAACTTTGTTTGTGAGAAAAAACCCTTTAAGGCAGCTGCAGGCTAAGGAACATTCACGCACAGCATTTGTGATGCGTTTTTTGAGGATCAGTTTTTCAGCTGCAAAAATGGATCACCTATTCACGCTCACACTATTTTTTATCCATTTTTGCTGCGTTTTTGACAGTTGCAAGTTTTTGAGCTCATAGACAATGGAGTCAGTGGAAAAGCGGATCATAAAAACGCTGCACACATTGACATACTCATTCTTTATGAGGATCAGTTTTTGAGAGAAGAATTGAATCCTCTGAAAACGCATCTGCATGTCAAATCTTGAAGCACATTGACTTTGCTGGTTTGCTCAAAGTCACTGAATTTCACTGCCAAAAACGGATCCCCAAAAAATGCATCAAAGATGCTGTGTGTGGATGTAGCCTAAGATCTCATTGAAAAGTCAATTTTTCCCACAAGTGCTATCCATAGTTTTCACAGCTAGCACTTTTACCTGTGTTAGGCTAGGGTCACACCTGCATCTGCCCTCAGCCTGCCGGATCCGGAAAAAACGTAGAAATGTGCAGGCTCAGCATATAGCGTTACCGGCATGTAACGCTAGGCGCCGCCTGTGTATGCTATCCCTATGGAACTGGATTGATTACGCACCCGCCGGCTCCACTCACCACTCCCGGATATGTGCGTTTGCTGCAAACTGCGTTTTCTGCGCGCTCTGCAATAGAGCATATCCGGGTCTTCTCTGTGGAGTCGGCGGGTGCAGTAAGTATCACATTACCATAGCAATGCATAGGCAGGTGGCGCATAGCTTTACCTGCTGGTAACGCTATGCACTATGCCTGCCAAGCACTTCGTTTTTAACAGATTCCCCAGGCTGAGGGCAGACGCAGGTCTGACCCTAGCCAAGCATTTATATTTTGGCCTTTTTACCTCTGGCACAGGCAGGACAGGCTGCAGCTCCATCATGCATTGTCTGGTATTCTCTATAATGTATGGTATATACACAGGCTTTATATAGTAGAAGGGGATGTGGGGCCACAACCTGCTCCGCTCTAAGCCAAGAGATGGCAGAAGATAGGATGTCGGTGAAAGCCAATTATCCTATCCATTATGTACAAAATCAGTCAGTAGACCCCTGTAAGCGCGAGTTCACACGTGGTGGAATCAATGTGGATTTTAGGTGACGATTCTTCAGCCACAAACTTAGAGGCGTTTATTGCTCAATATAGGGAAAGTAATAAACTTTTTTAGGATGTGAAAAAATGTCTTCCTCTCAGCGATTGTGTCCTTGGAAGCGAAACAAATCAATGTGGGGGGCACCAAAAGGCAGTTTTACACAGGGCACCATTCAGGCTAAGGCCTGTCCTGGCAGTGACAGAGGTGTTGGGTTTCCATATGGGGCCTAGGTAGTCGCAGAGGAACCCTGACTCCACTGAGTTTGCCCCAGTGCAAAATTTAAGTTCAGCGTTGCCATCAGTGAGGGCTAAAGCACACATAGTCTATTAAAGTTCTCAGCGAAGATTTATTTACAGTCTCATGAAACAAGGGCACACATTTTACATGTTGCTTGGTTGTGTGTATTTATAAAATTACATTTTGATGCAGTCTGCTCCCTTTGTCCAGGTGCCTCCAGGCTCTTGTACTTCAGCCCCACTGAAGCCTACGGTGAATTCATGTGGTCTTTTGAAACTCAGGCCCTATCCCACCGACGGGGATATGTCCAAAGGAGCAACCCATCCCTCCGTGAGACAAAAAGTTTGTTTACAACTGATATGCAGTGACCCGTTCACCCAAGTCTAGGCTGGACAGGGCCGCACTGTCCATTGGACAATGTGAGCCCTCAGGGTCAGGCGGCAAGGAGGCAGGGGGAGCGGCAGAGCCAGAGCTGAAGAAGGGGGCGGCGCCTGCTGCTACACTCAGCCTGGATGTCAGCAGGTACCGCACCTCTCCTGCGGGTAGCTGCCAACTATCCCCCACGCTCCTCACCCGTAGCTGGCAGCAACATCCAACCTCCCCCCAGCTCCTCAGCCGTCGCCGACAGCACCAAGCCCCCCCCGCTCTTCAGCTGCCGCCATCAGCATACACCCCCCCACTCCTCACCCGCGGCTCAGGTGGCAGGGAGGCTTTGTGCACTCCTGAGGCTGGAGTTCGATTAATGGCACTTGGAGGAAACAGTCACTTTCTAGGGTTTTGCCAGAGGCAGGCAATGGATACCTGCACCGAGCAGGAATGCATTCACAGATGGTTTAGCGTCCCATCCTGTGTCCTGGGCCCAAATTCAGGGGTGGCCCAAAGGGTCCAGCCATATCAAATAAGACAGAAGTGAAGTTATAGTTTTCAGTTTCCCTCCTTTTTCTTGGGATTCTCCTGCTCACCACTACACTGCAAGCCCTTTCTATTAGCTAACCTGCACTACTAAGGAACATCACCAATTATTATTAAAGGGAACTTGTCACCAGGTTTTTGCAACCTAATCTGAGAGTAGCATAATATAGGACCCGAGATCCTGAATCCACTGATGTGTCACTCACTGGGCTGCTCAGTGTAGTTTTGATAAAATTACTGTTTAATCAGCTGGAGATTATCATTAGCAGTCTACTTGTCCTGCTGCCAGGTAGTCTGGCATATTCACAGACTGCTAAATCTGCAACAGAGAAAACAATAATTTTATTAAAATGACAGCAAGAAGCTCAGTAAATTACACATCGTTGAAATCATGGTCACTATTTCTACATTATGCTGCTCTCAGATGGGATGGCAAAAACCTGGTGACAGGTTCCCTTTAATAACTTCCATTAAGAAAGGGAACCAGGAAGCAGTCTTCACTTTGACCACTAGATGGTCACAGACAAATCATAAAAGGTATTATCCTTATAAAGAAATACATGACCTATATATACCACAGTCTTAACGGTAGGAAGAAATTTAAAGAGGACCTGTCACCAAACCAGGCATGGTGATCTAATTACAGCACTGGATACAGCATGTCTCCAGCATGCAGGCAAGGAGTCACCCAGCACTTGAGCAGCCCTGTACCCCGAGATAATACACTTAGAAAACTTACATGCTACAGCCACTAAGGAGATGGCTAGGGGCTGCAGCCAAGGGCAGATTCACACCCCCTGCATGTGTAATCTGCCCACCGCTGCCAATCATTCTCTCCCTCTTCAGCAGCATTAAACAGAGGTTTTTTTTTCTGTCCCAGAAAGTCAGTTAGCCCCGCCCCTCTGGGGGCGGGGCTACACGGGAGAGAAAAAAAACTGTTTAAATGCTGCAGACAGGGAGAGAATGATTGGCAGCGATGGGCAGATTACACAGGCAGGGGGTGTGAATCTGCCCTTGGCTGAAGCCCCTAGCCACCTCCTTAGTGGCTGTAGCATGTAAGTTTTCTAAGTGTATTATCTCGGGGTACAGGGCTGCTCAAGTGCTGGGGGACCCCTTGTCTGCATGCTGCAGACATGCTGCATCCAGTGCTGTAATTAGATCACCATGCCTGGTTTGGTGACAGGTCCTCTTTAACCCTTTACCCCTTTACAGAGAAAAAAAACAACAACAGTAATAAAATATAGAATCATTGCACCTCAGGACACCATGAAATGGAAACTAAAGCTTGAAATAATTACACGGATAAAAGAAATGACTATCAAAAAAAGTAGTCTACGAAATGAAACACCAATATGTTACAAACTATAATTTATTAAGAGATATAATACAAAATTTATACTCAATTAAAAATGATCAGTTAAAAGAAAGGTGGCACTATACAGTACTTTTTTTTATCATAATGCAGGCAATCTTTTATCGGTTAATCTGGTGAGGTGGATTGATTGAGCCCTATATCTAGGATGATGAAGCAAACTGGGTTTTGATGAATAATGAGGACAACCCAGGAAAACCCCTCAAAGCCGGTTTTATTTGTATATAGAGGCATGAAAACCCACACATACAGCATTATACCGCAAGAGAGGCACACGGTTAGGACCCGATAGAATGAGAAAGACCTTGACGTGGTTATCGGGCACTTTCTCAGTGGCCACTGCTACAGCTAGATTTTCTCAAGTTTCAAGCAGTTTCTGCCATGTCTTTTTTTCCCCATGTCTTTATTAGCTGTGCAAACAGCCCTGCTATTCACATTTAGCCATTATGCTATTCCCCTATACATATATAGTCTAGTGTTGCAGCAGACTTTCACTTTAAATGTCAAATTATTTTCTTGCTTGCACCTGACGTCAGAGGCAAGCGCCCGATGACGCTTGCTTCTGAGCGCCGCTATGCTGATTGGCCCACACTATGACCTGGGCGCAGCTGCGGCCTGAACTCCGGAAGAACAGGGACCATGGAGCCCAGGACCGGCAATACCGGTGCAAAACGGCACCGGAACACGGCGGACGTCAGCGGATCATCTCGGGGACCGGACCGGAGCACAGAGGACGGCACAGGACCATCGGGGACCCCACACCAGACCCGGTAAGAAGCGGTGCTATGTGTGTGTGTGACTGTGTGTGTGGTGTGTATATATGTGTATGCTTGTGTCTGTATGTGTGTATGTATGTATGTACAACCCCCCCCCCGTGTTTCCCCGATAGTAAGACCCCCCTCCCCCCTACCCTGCCTTACATTCGGGGGGTCTTACATTAGCAGACCCCCCCCGCCCCCCCCCCACCCTGTCTTACTTTTGGGGGGGGTCTTACTATCAGGAAGACACAGTAGATATAAGGTGATGCCAGTCCTTCCCTATATATTTGAAAAACGTAATTTATAGGCTTGAGTGGAATGCTTTAACACAGATTTTCTCTGACCTACTAGTTTTGCTAAACCAATTGCTCAGCAATATATACAGTGTCCAGTGTTTTATTTTATAGAGGAGGCTGGCATACTCTCCATAGGGTTGTCTTTAAAATTCATAGAGTGAGGGGTGTAGGTAGTGGTGTACCACCAATAGAAGCAGACCACACAGCCACTATGGGACCCATGAGTTGGGTGGCTTGGTGTCAGAGTCAGCACCAGGTCCTTTCTGCCGGCATCACACTTTCAAATGTGTGGTCATCGCGAATGCCCAAACAGTTGAAAGCAATGGTGAAAAAGGAAGTGCACTGCTCCGTCCTCCGTCATTCTCCCACTGAACTTGAGATTTGATAGCTCAGCACAGCAGGTGTGATGGCATCACTTCACTGTGCTTGCTATGCAAACCAGCGAAAACAGAGCGTTAGTACAGTCCCTGTCGAGACCAGAGCAGCAGGATATCAAGGAGAGGTGAGTATTTATTTTTTAATCAGTGAAGTGAGTAAATGGTAGCCATATTTCTATTTGGAGGACTATGGGCTGTGCATTATACTATATGAAGACTATGGGCTGTGAATTATACTATATGGAGGTGCATTACATTATGTGGAGGACAATGGGGCACATTATACTATATGGAGGACTCTGAGGGGTGCATTGTATAATATGGACAGCTATGTGAGGGTGCATTATACTATATGGAACACAATGTGGAGCCAATTTTACTATATGTTGCACTATTAGGGCCCTTATACTGTATGGAGGCCCATTATACTTATTTGGAGGAATTGCAGGAGTGCATTATTCTATATGGGGGACTATGGGAGATTCATTACACTATATGTATATTTGGTGGACTATGTGGAGGCCATTATAATATTTGAAGGGCTATGATGGAGCTATTATGGAAGGAAATTTGAGGACCACTGTACTCTATTGGATTACCTTAGCCGGGTTTCCAAGCCGGCTGTAAAGGGTTCTGTACCCCAATGGTGGGTACCCTCCTGGTAAGACTGCGGAAGTCGTGGCTGTAGTGAGGCGCTCCTATAAAGCTACTCCGTCACTCCAGTTTTGCAGAGCAGCGATAAACGACTGCCGGCTTCGGAGCCGGTGTCCGGTAGGACTGGGCTCGGGTGTCTTTTGGACCCGTTACTTGGTTGCTTGCCCACTTTCCTGTCTGGGTCACCGCTTGTTGGTGCCCTCCCTGTTAGGTTGCTTCCTTTTGCATGGCTGCACGGCACTGTGCAAGCTCCTGTTCCTCTCCTCTCTTCCTCAACTCAGCAGCAACTCACTTCTCCTCTTTCCCCACACACTATACATCCTACACTCCTCCCACCAGGACCTGATTGGTCTTCTGCCTCTAGATGTTGTATGTGGTGCATGGAGCTTTGGATTTAACTGTTTCACCCCTGAGACGGACGATATTGTATCTTCTGTTAGGGATGCAATACCCTCCTGTGATGCACTCGTTGCGGGGCGCCACACCCAGTTCCTCCACCCTCCTATACACTACTATTCACTGTTTATTTACATAAGTTACTATTTACTGTTGTACACTCTAGCATTTTATACCCACTCTCCATACCTAGATGGGGCCTGTCCTTGGGTACTGCGATATAACCTACGTGGACTAGGTGTTTCTTGTGGTGTACTTACTTCTCTATGAGGTGGTAAGGCAGGTAACTGTCTGCGAGGCCTTGGTCTTACTGTAAGACTAGCAGGTTCACCGATTGTAGGAATCCCTTGTTCCGGTACAACAGGCTGCACTTCTTGTACTTGAACGGGTTCTCTGGTCTTCTTGGTTCTTCTAGTATTGGTACGAGTATTTGTTCGAGGTTCTTCTACAGGTTGATAGAACAAGAGCACTGGTACTATTATTGCTCCATTGCATTGAGGCCAATCTTCTGGGAAATCTCCTAGTTCAGTGTGGATCACTCTTTCTCTTGTTTCTGTAACTGTTGTTAATGGATAAGTTACTTCTGGTGGTTTCAATTAGTCAGGGCATTTCTTGAGATGATCTCTTGATACTGTTGAGGTTGTTCTACCCTCATCACGGCTAATTACGCAGGTTTTTGAGTTGTCAAAGTTGGATTGCATAACAGTATAAGGTTCAGATTCCCATTGGTCATCTAGTTTGTTGTGTCTTCTTTTTCTTTTTAGAACTAGTTCACCGGGTAACAAGGGTTCAGCTGAGGCATGTTTGTTGAAGTCATGTTCTTGTTTACTTCTGACTTGATCTAAGTTCTTTTCCACACATTCCTGAACTTTCTTGTACTGTTGTTGACGGTGATAATTCCAGTGTTCTTCTGAAGTATCTTGGTTTGGTTCTACAGTTCCCATCTCCAAGTCAGTTGGGAGTCTTCCAGGTCTTGCTCGCATTAAGTATGCTGGTGCGTAGTTAGTAGAACTTACAGGGATGTGATTGTATATATCCACTAAGTCAGGTAGTTTTTCTGGCCACTGATTCCTTTCTTCAAGTGGTAAAGTCTTTAATATGTCGATGACAATGTTGTTCATTTTCTCACAAAGACCATTTGTTTGTGGATGATACGGTGTAGTCCTCATCTTCTTGCAACCATACAATCCTAGGAACTCTTGGAATAGTTGTGATTCAAATGTAGAACTTTGATCTGTTAGTACCTGATCTGGGTACCCGTGTGGTCGACAAACAATTCTGGAAGGTCTTGGCTGCTACTTCTGTAGTTAAGTCTTTAACTGGTGCTACTACTAAGAATCTGGAGTAGTGGTCAACCATAGTAAGAGCATAGGTATACCCTGTTCTGCTGGGTGTTAGCTTCACATGATCTAGGGCAACAATCTCTAGAGGCTTCTTAGTAACAATTGGTTGTAACAGAGCTTTCTGGCTTTGCTGGTCTTTTCTTCTCAGGTAACACGGTCCACAGTTCTTACACCATCTTTCAATGGAACCTCTCATGCCGACCCAGTAAAGGCGATCTTTCAGCAACATCTCCAGTTTCTTCCAACCAAAGTGTCCTGCATCATTGTGATAAGCTTCTAGTACCATCTGGACATCTCTCTTTGGTACCATGATCTGCCAGATCAGTTCATGGGTTCTGGGATTAAGGTGACGTCTGCATAGTTTACCTTGATAGGTGAACAATTTTCCTTTCTCCTTCTATAGGCGCTTGGCATCTTGTGGAGCTTCTGGACTCAGACAGGAGTGTTCTTTGGTTATTAGCTCTTTGATTAAGCTAACAGCTGGTTCACTGTCCTGGGTCTCTTTCCAGCTATGGTGAGATAACGGGTTCACTGTTTTCTCTTGACGTCTTTGGCTTGCCTTATGACATGAGGATGCACTTGGACGGTGGAAGGCTGGCAACTCTACTTCCTCTTGCTCATCCACGTCTTCTCCCACATCTGGTAGATTAGGCATTTTGAATAGGGCATCAGCGTTGCCATTCTTATGACCTGCCCGGAATTTAACAGTAAAGTCGTAGTTGGATAATCTAGCCATCCAATGCTGCTCCATGGCTCCCAGCTTTGCAGTCTCTAAATGGGTTAGAGGGTTGTTGTCGGTGAAAGCCGTGAACTTGGAGGACGCCAGGTAATGTTTGAACCGTTCTGTGATTGCCCAGACTAAGGCTATGAATTCCAACTTGAAAGAACTGTAATTCTCTGGATTCATCTCTGTTGGACGGAGCTTTCTGCTGACATAGGCTATCACTTTCTCTTTGCCTTTCTGTCTCTGTGTGTATGAAAGGAATGGTAAACTGTAGTTGGGGTAGGCCAGGATCTCTTCTCCAGTTAGGGCATCTTTCAGCTGCTGGAAAGACTGTTCTTGTTCTGGTCCCCACCAGAATGGAGGACCTCTTATCTTGCCCTTCTTGGATTGTCCTACCAGGAGACCTTGCATGGGCGCTGCTATCTTCGTATAGCCCTTGATGAACCTCCTGTAGTACACGACCAATCCTAAGAATTGGCGTATCTCTCTGAAGGTAGTTGTGCTGGCCAGTCCTTGATGACAGTCCTTGATAACACCTTGGGATCACCACAGCGAGTATGGTTGCAGGCCTCCGTATTTAGCTTTCTTGTTCTGAGTCGGGTAGGTATGGAACCTAACCGGACCTTTACTTCTCTCTCTCCACACCCGTGTTGCTGCACTGAGGGCTCTCTCTTGGGCCACCGCCATCTCTCTCCCCGTGGTCCCTTGCTTTCAATTGTTGGTGCTACGGGTGTCCGGGAAGCTAAGCCTCCTCGGGATGCTGGTTTCTCTGCTGGGTCTATTTCCTCTGTCCTCTGCAGACTCGGGCTCCAGTGACCAGTGTTCTGGTGGGGTGAGCTGGGATAGCTCCTCTGCCCCTAGTAAAGTGTTTCTCGCCTCTGCCTTCGATCCCTACACTTCGGGTCCTCCACTGTCTCTGGTGTGTACTGGTTTGGGCTTAGCACGGCTCCGGTACCAGTTCAGCTCACTAGTCTCTGAACTTCCTGCAGCTCTTCTAGCGTCTGCACACACTCTGTTTAACTCCACCCCCAGCACCTGTATTTATAGGGGGAACTGGCTTAAGGCAACCAGTTGGGCCCCCCCTACAGGCCTGGGATGGAAGATGTTGGGTGAAAGGGGGTTTACTCGCTGTGGGAAATCCTTCAGTGTCCTAGAGAAGCCTGTGGCCACCTGTACAGGGTGCCACAGCTACATGTAGGAATGTGGCAGGAGCATTACAGAGCCCTAAAGGCATCACTGGATACTCAAAATGTCCATACCAGTATGTGAATGCCATCTTCCATTCATCAACGGGACACATGCATATTAAATTATAAGCCCCACGAAGGTCTAATTTATAGAAGATCTTAGGATGATGTACCCTCTCAAGCAATTCAGGAAACAAAGGTAAAGGATACCGGTTCCAGATGGTTACCTTATTGACTTCCCAATAATCAATACAGGGCCTAAAAGTTCCATCCTTCTACTTTACAAAATAGATGCGTTCTCCTACAGGTAAAGAAGTTATGCATTGGCCAGATTTTCTTCAATGTATTCCTTCAGGGCCCGCATCTCTGGAGCAGCCAAACGATGGACATTACAGAAAGGAATAACAGCCCTCGGAAGCAGATTAATAGAACAATTATAGTGCCTATATAGAGGAAGCCAATCTGTTTTCCTTTTATCACAGATGCCAGTGATCTCTTTATAGACTGGGTGTAAAGTAGATACCTGCACAGAGAATTTCAGGTCCAGAGGTTTTCCGACTGTCTGAAACACTGCTGGGGCTCATTTCGGTGAGAAAGAGATCTCATTGGTCTCCCAGTTGATAATTGGGTTCCAATAGGATGTTTCTGGTCTGAAGAAGTAGCTGGAGGACTATAAAACGCGTAGGCTAATAAAGTTAAAAAAAGAAGCCTTTGATATAACTTCATTGCTTGGCAGCACACATCTTTGGGTTCATACTTTTCCTGAGATACTAGGAAAATGAGGAGAGGAGATTGACATAAAGGAAAGCACCTCCTGATGATCGGGTTCTAACAATATCTCAAGTTGTACTGTTTCCTGATCTACAGGCCCAGAAATTAAAGGAGAACCAACCACCACCTCCATGGTAACCAGGGTACCTCTTTGTTGTATCTCGATGCTATGTTACTTGTCAAAGGAAAAGTCCAAAAAATTAACCCTTGCATCTGAGTTAATCGCAGCACTAGACGTCCACTTGTCCTTACAACAAGATCTTAATGGAGAGTGAGCAGTGTGAGTTTTTCTGATTTCGGTTTTTAGAAGATGCAGTCATTCTTAGGGAGTGAAAGACTGCATTCAAAGGCAAACTGCTATCAGAGATATCAGATCCAGCATCAGAATTTTCATACAACGCTATCGCTGCTAGAACCTTGTGAGGTCGCTTAAGACAGTTGATGAGGAAATGGTCTGATTGGCCGCAATAGAAACATAGGCTTTCTCGGAATCGACGTTCCCGGTGGGCATTACTCACGTGCTTTTGCAATGAATCAACTTGTATAGGAACCGCTTCACCTTCCTGTGAGGATTTACCTGCAGATTTTTTAGAAGGAAAAGAAAAGTTTGTGATACGGTTCAAAGCTGCCATTTTTCCTATACTCACAAAGGCAAATCTCAATGCGTTCACAATGCTGTAAGGGCTTCTAGCTCTTGCTGAGACTCAGCTTAGGCCAGTTCATCTTTAATAGCACTAGACAAACTTTTTGACACCTACAAAGTATAATACCTATACACAGTATGATGGCCCCCACACAGCTCCCAATACACAGTTCAGTACCTGACAAAAGTTATGTTGCTTATGCATGTTATGCAAATTAAAGCTTATAACCTGATGTTAAATTCATCCATTGGTTTTATAAATTATTCTTTTGAAAGCTGAAACCCTCCCAAATGTGGTTTAGGTTAAGAAAATAAATTTGCATCAATGCTGAAATATTGATCATTTAATGAACACAGAATGGTCAGATTTTATCAATACAAAAGTGTTGTTGCCTGGTCATATAATGCACCCAATCCTAGTTTACATTCTGACCTGTACTCCGTAAATGATCGGTTCATTAGTGGGTGTGTATAAAAAGAAACTCAGCACCCCAGACCTTCACTTGAACTGCAACTTGAGCTCTGACAACTTGCCAAAAATCCACCCTGCGACCAAAGCCTTGATTAACAAGAGGCTGAAGACCAGATCCACTGCAAGGTGGCTGGCACCTTTAATGTGTGTCAGCATTAAGTACAAAGAATTAAAAAAAGATTTGAAGAGACTGGATATGTGTTTGACAAGCCCAGGTCCGGAAGACCCCGCAAGACAACTGCTCAGGAGGAATGCTTGTTGGTTAGAAAATCCAAAGCAAGCCCCTCTTCCACTGCAGCAGAGCTCCAACAGGCCTGGTCACCTCAAGTCCCTGTGTCAACTAGAACAGTTTGTATGATTCTGTCTCGAAATGGCCTCCATGGTCGAATCAGTACCCACAAGCCAGCACTAAACAAAAGGCAAATAAACCATGTGGCATTTGCAAAGTCCCACAGCCTGCTAAACAGATGGACACTGGAAAAGTGGCAGAAGGTGGATTTCTCTGATGAATCTTCAGTAGAATTACACCACAGCCGCCGAAAATACTGCAGGAGACCTACTGGAGCCCGTATGGATCCAAATTTGGTGGTGGAAAGATCATGGTCTGGGGTTACATTCAGTATGGGGGTGTGTGAAACATTTGCAAGATGGAAGGCAATATCAATGACCTAAAATATCAAGAAGTATTAGCTACCTCCTACATTTCAACTCATAAACGGGGTCAAATTCTGCAGCAGGATGGTGCTCCATCTCATACATCCATCTCTACAACAAAGTTCCTCCAGACAAAAAAGATCAAGGTGCTCAAGGACTGGCCAGCCCAGTCACCAGACATGAACATCATTGAGCTTGTTTGAGGTAGGATGAAAGAGGAAGCTTGGAAGACAAAGCCAAAGAATCTAGATGAACTCGTGGAGACAGGTAAGACTGCATTCTTTGCTTTTCCTGATGGCTTCATCATTGCATGAATCATTGTTGAACCGCATGAATGCAGTCCTTCAAGCTCATGGAAGTCACACAAAATATTAAATATGAGTCTGATGGCACCACAACTTCATTCACCAATGTTATGCAACATATATTTGTATTTTAAGTTAATTATTTGTTTGAAAATGACATTACTTTCTGTGGGCAACAAAACTTGACAAAAAAGTGGAGCTCGACTAGGGAATTTCATTCCTTTGAAAGTCTTGGAGGCAACTGAGGAACGGACCAGTGTAAAAACAGAATGTAAGGTTATTACGAGTAATTAATATTTGATGCACTTTTTAATTTGTTAAGCCATTCTCACATGAGCAGTGGTCTAAAAAGTATGTTTTAATCTGTCATTACGATATTTACATTGTTCAAACTGCAGCTTTGTGACATTATTAAAAATTGCATTTGTTTGTGTACATATAATTATTTCTTTCATCCCCAAAGAATTAGCTAATGTGTTTTTTCTTCAAAATTAATTTCATTCTTAGATTGCACTTTGTAGATGGATAGTTGATAACTTGTTCTCAAAATAATAATAAATATTTTTTAATATACAATTAATCACTCTTTATGTATTGGTACATTTTTTCAGTTTTGGATTTTTCTTTCTCATATATTTACTAGTGCATCTCGATAAATTAGAATATTATCATAAATCAATATCATATCGCCATGTTTCAGGGCGTTTCTGGGAGCCCTGAAACACGTCGACTAAGTGGTATATACAGGCCCCCCATCAGTGGTATATATAGGCCCCCCATGAGTGGTATACACAGGCCCCCCATCAGTGGTATACAGGCCCCTCCATTAGTTGTATATACAGGCCCCTCCATCAGTGGTATATACAGGCCCCTCCATCAGTGGAATACAGGCCCCCCTTGCTGCAGCACACCTGTAAAATAATGAATCATTCATACTTATCCCCGTCGCTCTGTCACCGCGCGTCCTCCAGTCTTCTTCCTGCTTGTACCCAGCTTTCATTTCTGTGGTGGGCGCAGCATCGATGATGTCATTGCTTCTGCGCCGGTCACATGACGCTGGGTACAAGCACGAAGAAGACCGGAGGACTCGCAGTGACAGAGCGACGGGAATAAGTATGAATGATTTATTATTTTACAGGTGTGTGGCAGCAAGGGGGCCTGTATACCACTTATGGGGGGGCGCTTACATAATGCAATGTAATGTGCACCGCTCCCCCTGCCGCTGATGGACAGGGGAATGCAGTGCATATTGCATTGCACTAATGAGCAGGGGCATGTGACCGCCCGCTCCTACTGCAGCCTCTCCAAACCTCCTACAGCTCCTGATCACCGCCCCCCCACTGAGCCTTCACACTGTGACTCGAGTATAAGCTGAGGGGGGCACTTTTCAGCACAATTTTTGTGCTGAAAAACTCGGCTTATACTCGAGTATATACATTATGGTACCTTTACACGCCGCTACCGAAGGTAGCAACAGGTAGGCACCGCGCGTGCACGCGCGCGTTTTCAACGGTTCCTAACAGTACCTGATGCCGCAATTACACGCCACCACAAGGTGCTCCACAGAAGGTATTTTCGTTACCCGGAAGTGCTGACGGGTGCCGCAGGTTACCTTCTGTGGAGCACCTTCCCTGATTTACACGCCGCTACCACAAAGGAATCTGGGCGTACATATTGTGCGCCGTAACAACATAGGCGTGACAGAGTTGTGTATTACGCGACGCTCGTACGGTGATTGGACAATGCAATAACATCATGATTGGCCAGCCAGCGCAGGGAGGCTGCCTAATACATGACGCTATAGCAAATGTGTATTGTGACTGGTCAGCTCGTTAAATATGCCGCCCTGTGCAGGGACAGCCAATGGGTACACAGTAGTCTCCACCAATGATAGCTGATGGGGCGTGGTATACATGACGCTCAAGCACGCCCCAAGTAACTCAAATACCGTACCTGTGCCCCGATTACACGCCGCTACCATAGGGGTTATACCTGCTTGTTTTTCAGCACGGCTAAAAGACAGGTATTCAAAGAGACAGGAAGGTACAACCTGAATCACACTCCGCCACTTCACAGTGTTTTGAAGGTAAAAGGTACAATTGTCTCCGACACCTGCCGGTTTCTACCTTTCGGTAGCGGCGTGTAAAGGTACCATTAGTGATTTTTTGAGATGTAATATTTTGTATTTTGTCTAATTTTGCTAAAAAAAACAACTTTTTTTTTGTTTGTGTGTTTCAGTTAAAACATGGCAAAGACAAAAACAAATGTATCCCCAGATGTCAGGAAGCTTATTATTTTGAGAGTCAGGCAAAAGCCAAAAAGAGTTAGCCATGGAATCCAACTGTTCTCAGAGACAAAAGTCAAATGAATAAAGAATATGGGGTCAAAGTGAGTCACCAAACTGTCCTGCGACTGCTAAGAGCATAGGTTTGAATTCATGAGTTCCAGTTAAGAAACCTTTCATCTCTGCAAAGAATTGGAAGATCCAACTTGACTTTGCCAAAGAACAAGGCCAATGGAAAGAGACAGATTGGTCTAAAGGTAGCGTTACATGGCACAACATCATTAACGATGTTAGCGTTACACGGGTTTGGAGGCATACCAGCGACATCGTTAGGATGTTGTCGTGTGTAACACCGTGATTCAACAACGATAAGTTGGTGGATCGTTCATCGCAGGTTTGAGAGCAAGTTCTAAAACCTGACGATCAACAATCCACCAATCTGGTAGATCGTTGTGTGTGACACCGCGATAATGATGTCATGGACAACTTCGCCCTTTGACACCAATGAGCAGGGAATGTTTGCATGGTTTGCAAACGATCCCTGCTCACAACATCATTGGTGAGTTGTCCACGATATCTTGACGTGACAACTCACCAACAATGTCAAAACGATGTCTGCAACGACCGCGCGCCCACTAGATCATCGCAGACATCGTTCCAACGTCGTACTGTGTAACGGTACCTTAAGGTGTTGTGGTTGGATGAATCCAAGTTCCCTCAGTTTGGTAATAATGGCAAGTATGGTACCTTTACACGCCGCGACGGCAGGCTGGATACATCCCGCTACAGGCTACAAATGTAGCTTGTAGCGCCAATGTAGCCCGTCGTAGCGGCGTCTGAAGACGTGACGCTACAGCCGGCAACAGATACATCTGTTTCCTAGGTCTGCTCGAAAACTGATGGCTACAACGCCGATGGTAGCGAGCTGTATCGGCGTGTAAAGAGGCAACGGAAGGGAACTCGGGACAGCCTGCGATGTAGCTGCAATGTAGCTAAGGCGTGACCCTGGCTCCGTGTTACCGCGCCCCATGTGCGATCATTGGTGGAAGCTGCTGCATGACGATTGGTAGTCGCTGCATAGGGAGGCATATTTAAAGGAGCTGACGAGTCACACTACACAATTGCTCGAGCGTGCTGTATTACTCAGCCTCCTGCGTTGCCTGCCCAATCAGGATGTTATTGCTTCGTCCTATCAGCGTACGGACGGCTCGTAATCCACAATTGTAGCACGCCTATGTGCTGGCCCTGCTGCACCAGGTACGCCCATAGTAGCTGGTTATAGCGGTGTGTAAATGAGCTACAGCTGGCTACTTGAGACACCCGCGATGTAGCTAGCTATAGATGTAGCGTGGCGTAGCGCATCTTGTGGCGGCGTGTAAAGGTGATGCGTTGACCGTTTGTAACCGTTTGAGCGTGCTCGTGCACGTGAAGTAGCGGGATGTATCCAGCCTGCCGTCGCGGCGTGTAAAGGTACCTGTAGTGATGAATGAACCTGAACTGTAAAATTTGGGGTCAGTACCAAACACCTAGTGTTCAGGCACAGATTCTGAACACGGACTTCCTCCTTGTTACAGTTGGGGAGCTGAAAAAAAAGGGGTTGTTTTGGGGTATTTACATATGGGAACCAGGGATGTGTTTTGTGTTTTATTCCAATTAAAATGTTTTTTCTCGGTGTTATGCTTTTTTATTGTTTAGTAGAAATTCATAGTGACCGGATCTAATATTGGCCTGACACTATGAATTTCAGGCTTTGTGCCAGCTGCTAATACAAAACTGGTATTAACCCCTCTATCACACAGCATCTCACTGCCACCAAGGCCACTGGAAGAACCGGGTAAAGCGTCTGAAAATGGCGCTATGAAAGAATGCGCCATTTTTAGAGGCATCTGTGGGCTACGATTTTCAGCACGGGGGGGCTCAGAACGCTTGGGTCTTACCATTGTGAGAATTCCCCTTCAATGGGAGTCTTCACACAAGAGGCTTGGATGATTTAGTGAATCCTGCTTTGGACCAGATATCCCAGGAGGTCCCTTCCAACTCTACTGACTCGCCCCAGGGCTCGGGTTATCAGTTCTCAGGCGGGATTCGGGGTCTGGGGATGTCACAGGTGGCTTGCCCGAGGCCATGGCCCTGGAGGTCAACTGAATAAATGAATGAAATAAAGTATATACAAGCTTTGGTCTTCGTGACGCCACCTGCTGAGTCTGGTGATGCTCACCAGCGCCGCCACAGTCCTCCGGTGGTCGGTGGTATTGCGGCTGAGATGGATTAGTCCCCGCAGGCGGGACTGAACCACCGGGGCAGTGATGCTGTAAGGCAAACTGTTTATATTGAAAGGATGCAGCATAGTCGGGACTTCACTTCACCGGGTAACTTTACTGACAAACTTCGCCAAAGTTATACAGTTCAGCAATTCAACATATGTTATAATGGCAAATGCCTCCATATGTTCCTTTCTTTCTCTTTCTTTCCTTTGCCTCCCAGTGGCGGTGAAGTCTGACTTCCTAAAGACAATCTGACCTCCAGCTACGTTTCTTTCTCTTTCTCACCCTCCTTTGCGGTCTCCGGGACAACCTTCTCTTAAGTTAAGCAGTGGCCTCTGCTCCTAGCTTTTGGCTCCCTTTTAAGTTTGACTCACTCAGGAGACTGGGGCTGTATTTATAATATCTTCGTTCTTCGGATTCTCTGTGAGCCGTGTAGGATCTCACAGTTACGGGCTCAGGTACCCGTTTTCCTTCTCTGAACTGGCTCGCTTCTAAGCCTCTGTTCCTTCCCTCTGTTTTCTGGGATCTGTTCTGGGCCCCTCAGCCGAGGAGACCCTCCTTGCTCCAGCTCTTCCAACAGACTACTCCTACTGCTCTCCTCCAACTCATCACTCCACTGAGCTCACTGGTTCCCCCCAGAGGTCACTGTCTCTCCTCCCGGGGTCCCTCCCAGCTACTATTCTAAGGTTCCATCTAGTGACCATAGTCCCAATTGCAGTGGGGTGACTACACCGCTTTTCTGGGTGCAGTACCCCTTTTGTGGCACCTACGTTGTGGGGCGCCACACTACCATACTATGATTCCATGATTCTATGAACTCCAAAGAGAGAATCTCTATGTTATACACAACATCTCTGGTTTAGCACCAGGCAGGAAGGTGTATTAGAAAGAAGTACCTACCTTACAATAAATTATTATAATCCACAAAACAGTAGCGACACATCTAGCATTACTAGATTATTCAGGAGTTCCTCTTGCCCTTTCTTCCACCACAGCTTCCTGCAGACCTCCCACAACTATATAATATTCCAGACAGAAATCAGTATCCGTTTACCAGCTTGAAATCTTTAGTCTGAGTGGGTGCAGCTACGCTCCTCATTGAAACATCACCTTGATATTAGCAAAAGCAGAAAATGTTCCTGTACATGTTCTTTTACACATTATTACGCCAGTGGTCAGCAGGAATATTTCAGCATATACAAGAATTTGTCAGAACCGAATACTAAAATAAGTGTGATGATACTATGTATCTCACTTGACATTTGTATTATTATTTTAAGTTCTTCAGCTATATGAAGTGACAAAACACATCCGTACAGATATCACGTAAAAAACGTGAAAACAGTGCATATATTTACAGTAGGTGTACATTTTATTTATTTTAAATTCATAACTGTATAAATTCAGTATTATATGGTGCCATTTTAGTTTTTTCTCTATATATTAAGCAGAGCTAGAGTAGAGTAGGCAAGATTCACTAGTTGTAATGGAGGCACTGCTGAAGTATGATGCACCTCATTTACTAAGAGGCATATGGGGATGCATTATAATATATTGAAGACTTAGGGGAGTGCATTATATTATATGCAGTGTATGTATTATAATATATGGAGAACTATTGGGGATACATTATAATATATGAAGTACTGTTGGGGTGCAATATAATATATGGAGAACTATGAGTATGCAACTGTGCATTATACTATATTGAGGACTATATGGGGCCCATTCAACTATCTGGAACACTATGGTGGTGAATAATAATATATGGAGAATTATGGGGTATGCACTATAATATATGGAGGACTATAGGGTGCAATATAATATATGAAAGACTTTGGGGTATATTATAATATATGGATGACTATGGGGAATGCATTATAATTTATGTAAACCTATGGGGAATGCATTATAATATATGGAAAACTATGGGGAATGCATTATATTATATGGAGGATTATGGGGGTGCATAATAATATATGGAAGACTATGGGGGTGCATTATAATATATGGAGGATGAAGGGTGTGCATTATTTTATATGCAGGACTATGGGGCATGTATTATAATATATGGAGGACTATGCTTGATGCATCTTAATATATGGAGGACTAAGCGGGTGCATTATATTATATGGAAGACTATGTAGGGCCCATTTAACTATTTGGAACACTTTGGGTTGTCCCCTAACCCGGTGTGCACAGCATGACAGGTAACTATGCCCTCTAAGGAGGAATCACTTCTATAAACAGTATCATTTACCCTTATCTTTCTTAGCAGTTTCTTAGCAGATTGATGTTTATAGCACACTTGTGTCCTACTGCTGATATCTATACCTGGACATTGACATGGTGAAGTTTATATACTTTTCCTATATGTGATTACACAAGCAAATTACTCCCCTGAGTGGTGACTGATTGTTACATACAGAACGCCCCCTAGTGGTGATTGGGTTCTATGTATTGATTGTGCTTGCTTGGAAAGTGCTGAACACCTTACTGGGATTGACAGCCTGCACTGCAGTGATTACAATATATTTTATGGTCTATTGCCAGGTTATACTCAAAATCTATCGTGAGAAGCAGCCTTCTTTCTGCAAGAAAATATACTCTGTGATAATAGGTGAATTTCTATGGTATCTGTTTCTGTCTACTAATTGTTCTCTGTGGCACACGGGCAAGGGGACTACACCTCCACCTCCTCTGTATCTAGGTCTTGAGCAGGGGCGTAACTACTACAGGTGCAGGGGTTGCGATTGCACCCGGGCACTGCAGCCTAGGGGGCACCAAAAGTCCCTTTGGCCTTTAGAAAAAGACTAATTCTATTAAAGATTTGCAATAATTGGGGGTCCCGTTGGAGCTTCTGCATCGGGGCCCCTGGGCCTGGAGTTACACCACTGGTCTTGAGCCTTTTTAAATGTTTTCGTGTTTTATGCACAAGGTTTGCAGTGGCTTGTTGTATTGACTATGTAAATAATAAAGGATATTGATTCGTTATATAGTGGTGATCGCCCATTAATTACACATTTCTTCCCTCCCTTGCAACTATGAGTTGTTCATAGCATTATATTAAAGATATATATATATATATATATATATATATATATATATATAAAAGAGAAAAAAAAGAGAAAAAAAAATAAAATAAAATATATATATTTTGGTGATGCGACCCCGATGTGTCCCCTGACCGGTATACAGCACGTCGGGGATTGTATCTTTTGCTCTGTGGCAGCACTCACAGGGTTAACAGCAGTGATATCTGAGCTGAGTGCTGATTGAAAGCACTGACACCCACCTGTGATGGGATTGATGGGATAGGAGATTATATGAGCTGCCCTGGTCTGAAGAGTGGGAGAAAACAGGAGGAGTTGCTGTGTGAAGCTAACACAGCCTGGGAGCTCTCTCAGAGAGGACGTTCATGAGACTAATGAGCGGACGGTGAGAAGGGAAAGGCTGTGTGCGGACAACACAGCCTAGCTGAGAGGATTGGCTGTGGCCCCGATCAGGACAGAGCCCCGGCAGAGGTACAGAGCATATCGGTCTGTGGGCATACCTGAACTGTGCCAATAAACGGTGTGTTGTGTGAACAGTTGCCTGAGTCACTGCCTTACGTCGTGCCAATCCTAACCGCTACCTTACTATATATATATATATATATATATATATATATATGGTGCATTATAATATATAGGAATTTATATCGTGTGCCAAAAATTTGTATCGTGTGCCAAAATTAATTATAGAAATATTGAGGACAAAAGACAGAAGTGGAAAGAAACAGTATAGGGCATGTAGAAAGAAGGAAAGAAAGAAAGAAAGAAAGAAAGAAAGAAAGAAAGAAAGAAAGAAAGAGAAGAAAGAAAGAAAGAAAGATATCTTTAATGTCTGAAACAATCTTTTGCAACTGGAAATTGCTAGGTTCAACAAATATTTATCAAAAGTTTGATTTGGAATGGATCGATTCACCACATATCCCAATGCCAAATCTCCAAGTGCCCTGAAAAGATGTGAGTAAAACTCTAATGGTGGGTTTACACACACCAATTTATTTGTTCAATATCTGAACCAATCTCTAGTTGCAGTGAAATCATGGATACATTGCTCCATTTTGTGGCTGTGTACAACATGGAGCAATGTATCCATGATTTCACTGCAACCAGAGATCTGTTCAGATATTGAACAGATAAATTGGTGTGTGTAAACCCACCATAAGTTCTCCTAGCACTGTAACTAAGGGGGGTTTCACACTTGCATTTGTTTCTCTTGTGTCGGTATCCATCCAAATCCTGAAGCCTCCTGATCAGGCATGTGTCCCTATACTTAACATGGGGATGCAGGGACATGCACTGGTATCAGTATTTCGGCGGATTGATACCACTACGTAATTTTCACCTCCTCCCTGAACGCACAAAATTGTGTTTTTGCGGCCTGAGAAAAAATCCTGATTCAATGAGATCTGGCAATACGCGTCTGGAAATAAAATGGATCCCAAGGCATCTGGATCTGTCCATCCTGATGCATTTTTGTTACTGTGCATGCTCAGAGTCTGTACTCTGTTCATGCATTTCACATTTCTGGGGTCTCTTTCTCTCCAGACCAATGTTACTACAATTCCTAATCAAAATGTGATTTATATGGCAAAACGCAGAGACGGATCACGACAAACACACATGTAAAACATACAACCGCAGTGTTTTTTTGCCTGATCCTGTGCCTAATCAGACAAAAAAATGGTACGGTGGCATATGTTTTTACATACGTGAGCGGATGCAGATGCTAAGTTTTCATCTTCATCAGGATGAAACGCAGGTGTGAAAGTAGCTTAACTCCTTTTAAGCTCTTCAACACAAATATAGCCTAACGGCAAAGTGTTACTCCTAGCAGTGTTAAAACCTTACAATATGTCCTGTGACGTGTATGGCAAGGAATGAGTAGGCTTGGGTCCCAACAGTGAACACCAGCAGTAAGAACCTATAAACATTAAATAATGTCCAGCTCAAAGTAGGCCTCACGTAAGATCCAGGCCTACTATTCCTTGCCAAATACACATCCCAGGACATATGGTAAGGTTTTAACACTGCTAGGTAGGACTGATCTGATGAGGTCACTCTGACGTGGTGGGACAGCTTGCACATTTTTTGATTAAATAATATCACTAAGTACCCCGTTTTACTTTTATGCACTTTGCAATTTATTTTTTCATTTATTTTAGGGCATTTTGCTCACTATATATTTTTCGTTGGTTTTGCTGTTTTTAGACCAGTGTGAACATGCACCTACCGCATTGTTCCATTTTCTGCTCCAGTTCACATTTTATTTTCCTTATGACTAAAATGAGTGCTGTGCCATATATTAAATAACACCCTCCACTTCTTCTCCCTAATGGAATTGCTGAAGATAAAAGAGGGAATTGTGACCTACATTTGATAGTGCTGCTACCTGAATTGCTGGTGCCAGTGGTGGTGGTGCTTCTTCTAGTGGCTCACACATTCTTAGCGGTGGTATTGGGCTTGTTTCTTTACACTACTCTGAGTATTGCTATTGTCACTATTTCTTCTACCATATAATGCAATAATTAACATTTGACAATCTTTTTAACCCCCAATTATTCAGCCCGTGCCAAAAAAGAACATGACAAAAAATGTTATTTAAAGGCAACCTGTCACCACCTTTGGGCATTTTAAACTGTACCCACCAGCTTAAGCATGATGTAAATCAACTTTTATTCTCTGCCTTGCAGCATCCCAAAAGGTCCGGGAGGCAGTGGCGTAACGATCGTGGTCGCAGCAGCTGAGGGGTACCCGGGCTTCCAGCCGCCCGCCACGACCGTGATCGCGGGTGTCTGAGGAGAGGAGGGAGGACAGGAAGTGAGTGAAGCTTCACTTCCTGTAGCTGCGCCCGCCCCTTCATGTTACATGTGCCTTCTCCTCTCCCCCTCCATGTTATATGTGCCTTATCCTCTCCCTCCTCCATGTTATATGTAACTTCTCCACCTCCCTCCATGTTACATGTTCCCTTCTCCCCCTCCCAGGATCAGATAGCATACCTCCCGGACCTTTTAAGATGCAGCGAGGCAGGGGATAAAAGTTGATTTCTCAGGTATGAAGGGGACGTCTGGGCACAGAGGGGTTACAAGAACCCCATTTACATCATGTTTAAGCTGGTGGGTACAGTTTAAAATGCTCAAAGGAGGTTACAGGTTCCCTTTAAGTAGGTAAAGTATAGAAAGCAAAATGTGGCAGGTCGTAGTATAGGTATGGTATGAAAAGTTGTCAAATTAGTTGATTGTTTACATTTTTTTGATAACATTTAACATCGTTCCAAAAATTACATAATAAGAAATGCAAGAAATAGCCAGTGGCATGTGTGGATGCAATATTTGACTAGTAAAGCAGGGACAAAACAAAAATGTGTTTGCAACCAACACACTTTGTGAGGTAGACAGTCACAGTTAAATGTCTGGGGTTTAGGATATTTTCCTTTGTATTTGAAAAAATCAGTGAGGCTGGGGTCACAGTAGCATTTTTCACAAGCGTTTTTGGAGACCTGCGTTTTCAAAAACGCATGTAAAAAACGCGCCCATAGGCCCCCATGTTAAAAAATGCATGCCCTAATAGCAAAAACGCATTTGTGACTGTACAATGCGTTTTTGGTGCATTTCCAAAAACGCATGCGTTTTTTAATATGGGGCCTTATGGGAAACGCATGCAAAAACGCATGTACAATTAGTGCCATTCAAAAACGCATGCGTTTTTCAAAACGCACCAAAAAATAGTACATGCACTATTTTATGGTGCAGATTTAAAAACGCAGCCAAAAACGCAGGGAGCCATCGCACACCTTAAAAAACTCATGCTGACATGAAAAAACGCATGAGTTTTGTTAAATCACTAAAAAAAACTCATGTCAACTGTGACCCCAGCCTTATTCAATAAAAGGATTGCACAAGAAATGAAAAAGTGCAGTGCAGCCACTAGTAGCAAGAGAGTCCACTGTTTCTCACTGATATGTCTTGACTTTTTCTGAAAAAAAGAAGTATTGTGCTGGCTTACTGCTATCTTATGCATTAAGAATATAGAAAAAAAGGTGTAATTATTATAATTCAAATGCATTAGGACAGATGCCAGCTATACCATATTACTGATCAATCACACTAACTCTGTTATGGTGAGTTTACACACACCAATTTATCTGTTCAATCTCTGGTTGCAGTGAAATCATGGATACATTGCTCCATTTTGTGGCTGTGTACAACATGGAGCAATGTATCCATGATTTCACTGTAACTAGAGATTGGTTCAGATATTGAACAGATAAATTGGTGTGTGTAAACCCACCATAACTCTTTTTACTGACACCTCTCCTATATCCCACTTCCACTATTAATTGAATATCTATCTGTGTTAGGCTGCATTCACACATCCATGTGATACTTTCTCACGATGTATGTTTTTTTTTTCAAACAGCACACAGAACCATGATAGAGTTTCATTGTTTCTAATTAACATAGGCTAATCCTATAGCTTGTAACCTAACTCTTTGCCATGAATGTGAGCACTCATGTCCTTCGGAACAGCTTTCTGACTTCCCTGTGGTACTGACAGGTCAGGCGAAGTTCGCGCTCACTGCGGCCGATAGTGACGCGCCCGGCTTCCGGGTTTGCTGACGTCACCGGACGTCTGCGGTCACGTGACTTGTTGCGGTCATGTGATTGAGCTGTTGCTAGGGGATGTCTTAGCGTCTGTCGGTCAGGGGCTGACAGTGGGTGCTAGTTGCATAGGATGGGCGGGGTCTACGCATTTCGTAGGCGTCACCCTACTTCGTCAGGACCCTGGGAATATAATTATACCATGTCTTTCTAAACAGTGGCAGAAGCAAATCTCCACAGAACAAACAGATCCAAGAATAAACAGAAAATATACAAGGTCTGTATAATAACCAATTGTATGAAGCTGTTTATAACCATTGAACACACAGTTGGCAAAAGAAAACTAATCAAAAGTGTGTCTCAATAGGCTTCCCCAGATAATCACAACAGGAGACGTATTTGTATGCAACAATGGAAAATCACCAGGTGAGTCTGGTGTTTCACTAATTAGTGAATTTATACAAAAAAGAGTATATGCCCAATTAGACTCATTGTAGGTTATTTTCTCCAGATAGAAACATCAAATTAAAAAGAATAACACAGCATCAATAAGAGAAGACCCCATAAACAACTGAAACCATCAAGGGAGACACCTTATAATTATATTTTTTAAGCACTTAATGTATTTTAACAAATTGAAAGTTTGTATACTAATAATTTTAGAAAAACATTTTGTGATTTTAAAGATGATTGAAATAAATTGGAGTTTTTTTATGAATTGATTGGGTTTTAATTCTAAGTGAGCTATAAGTTTGTCATTTTAGTAAGTGCTAGATCTTAAAGCTTAAATATCAACTTTGTAATATATTTTATCAGAGAAATCTGCTTCTTTCTCTGTCAGAATGGATCAGTCATTATTAGAATTCTCAATTCTGAGGTAAAATCTGTATTCAGTGAAGACTTTCCCATTACTGAGATAGGAAAGGCAGATTACTGATGAGATTCTATGTAGTTAGAAAAAATAAAATGAGGGACGGAGCACTGGCTCTAGCTCCTCCCTCTTCATCTAGCTCCTCCCTCCTTCCATTGTCATAGAATATCACCAGAAACAACTGCCATGGCTGATCAATTCTGGCAGAAAAAGAAGGACAATTGTCTGAGAAGATATATTACATTACACATTTGCTTATTTTCTTGTGCACTATTCATTTATGGGGGGAAAGGAATGAAAATGACAATGGAAAATCCTTTTAATATAAAGGTGGGTATAGTCCAAAGAAGTCATGAAATATTTTATGGACCCTTTGTAGTTCAATAGCTTATCATAATGATCCCCTTTATGTGTCTGACAAGCTATTAGCTGGCTTTGAGATGGAGATTGACCCTGTATGTATTTGGCCTCTATGCGACTGACACAGGATGCACTGATGGTTGGTCTGCTCTTATTTTAATCAATCACTCATTCAGTTTCTCAGTTTATGCATTAAAAATGCAATTCCAATTTATTTTTCAGTAATAATCTATTTTACAGTACTGACTGCTTTCCTCAGCATAAATAGGATTGTGGGTTAAAGATAATTTAGTGACAAAGAATGTATATTGGTGAAGAAAGGTTGAACTTGATGAACCCAAGTCTTCATTCAACCTATGTAACTATATGCAGTAAAAGCCAGTTTACATGCTGCGATGTCCCAGCGATCTGACCAACGATAGGGATCGCTGGGACATCGCTATATGATCGATGGTGAGCTGTCACACAGGCAGACTCACCAGCGATCAGCGACCAGCGAAAACGCTGGTAACCAGGGTAAACATCGGGTAACTAAGCATAGCGCTGCGCCTAGTTACCCAATGTTTACCCTGGTTACCATGTCCCAGCGTGTACCGTGTGGCGCTGGGCATGGCCGGGAGGTCGTTGATCATTGATCTCCCGCTATCACACACACCGATGCTGGCTGCCCAGTAGGAGACCAACTATTGAAAAATGGCCCTGGCCATTCCGCAACAATCAGCGGGCTGATCGCTGATCGTTGTGGGATGTCACACGCAGCGACGTCGCTACGAGGTGGCTGCACATGTCACAAGTTGCAGCGACACTTTAACCACTTAAAAAAAACCTGGTTTCACCTTCCTGACCAGGCCAAACTTTTAAGACTTTTCAATTCTGACCAGAATCACTTTATGGTTGGAATAACACTGTCCGTGTGATATGCAACTAAGTCTGACGTGTCATGGATGATTAACGTGGAATGGCATCCCCCTTCTCTGGATAGGAGTATCAGCTGCTTGTGTTTCTAAGCAGCTCCACACTCCCGTCCAGAGAGGGGGGGAGGCCATTCCACGTTAATAATCCGTGACACGTCAGACTTAATTGCATATCACACGGACAGTGTGATTCCAGCCTATATGATAATGACTCGGGAACATTTCAACATATTCCGCTGATTCTGAGATTGATTTTCATGGCCCATCGTACTTCATGATAGTAATAAATTTAGGTCAGTATGATTTGTATTTATGAGAATATTGAGCATTTGACAAAAATATAGAAAAAGTCACAATTTTTGAACTTTGAATTTTTATGCATTCAAAACAAATCGTAAAAAAAGCACAAAATAATTAATAGATAATATTTACCCCATGTCAATGTCAGTATCATTTAAAACAATGTAAATATATATTTCATCAAGTTAGAAGGGTTAACCATTTTACAGCAATTGTAATCTTTTCCAACAAGACTTATAAATTCTAATTTTTACTCTTGAAGTGACTTTGAGAGTCCTGTGTCAGAAAAAACCCAAACAAGACCACATTGTAAAAATGGCACCCCTCACAGTATTCAAAACCACATTTAAGAAGCGTGTTAACACTTCGGGTGCTTCACAAGAATACTAGCCAAGTCGAAGAAAATAATAAAAAAATATTTATTACCATCATGAAACCTGAAGATTTCCAAAGGATTTTGGGTAGCAATATACTGCACAGGGTCAGAAAGCTGGGTTTGTGTCCTAGATAATGGGTTTTGCAAACACACTTCAAGAAGCTCTCAGAAATGGATGTTAAAAAAAAAAAAAAAAGAGTTGGAGAGTTCTGAAGTAGCAGCAATGAGTCCAGATGTAAATTCCATTGAACACCTGTGGAGAGACCTTAAAATACCTGTTAGGAGAAGGTGCCTTCAATTATGAGAAACCTTGAGCAGTTTACAAAAGAGTGGTCCAAAATTGCAAATTCCAGGTGAGAGGTGCAATGTGTTTGTTGATAGTTATAGGAAGACATTGATTGTAGTTATTTATTCCAAAGGGTGTGCAAGCAAATGTTAAAGAGGACCTGTCACCAACCACACATGGTGAACTAATTACAGAACTGAATGCAGCATGTCTGCTGCATCCAGGCAAGGGGTCCCCCAGCCCTTGAACCCCGCTGTACCCCGAGATAATACACTTTGAAAACTTACATAGTGGAGCCATATAGGAGGTGGCTTGTGACTGGAGCCAAAGGGCAGTTTCACACCCCTTGCATGTTTAATCTGCCCACCGCTGCCTCCCAGATGCCAATCATTGTCTCCCTCGCCTGCAGCATAACACAGAGCTTATTGCAGTGACGTCACCACTTATACCCGCCCTGCTCCATGGTTAACATAGAGCAGGGCGGGTATAAGCGGTGATGTCACTGCAGGAGGTGGGGCGGCCGGCCTCCTTCTCTGACATCACCGCCTTTCCCTGCCTTGCTCCATGTTAACCATGGAGCAGGGCGGGTATAAGTGGTGACATCTCCGCAGGGGGCGGAACAAAGTGGCCACCACTGCAATAAGCTCTGTGTTATGCTGCAGGCGAGGGAAACAATGATTGGCATCAGGGAGGCAGCGGTGGGCAGATTAAACATGTGAAACTGCCCTTTAGATCCAGCCACAAGTCACCTCCTATTTGGCTCCACAATGTAAGTTTTCTAAGTGTATTACCTCGGGGTACAGGGGGGCCCAAGGACTGGGGGACCCCTTGCCTGGATGCAGCAGACATGCTGCATTCAGTGCTGTAATTAGATCACCATGCCTGGTTTGGTGACAGGTCCTCTTTAAGTTGAGGGGTCCAACAATTTTGTCTGGGACATTTGTGGAGCTTTTTTGTGAAATTACCGTAAGTACAATTTGCCTTTTTTCTGTTTCTTTTTGTGTTATTGCAATACACACAAAGAAAATAAACATGTATAAAACAAAACACGTGTAATTGTAATAATTTTCTGTTAGTAATGCTTCCTTTCAGAAACATATTCAAGGGTACCAATACTTTCGGCCATGACTGTATAGAGCTGACACCCATTGATGATTTTTGCCAGCTCTGCTCACAATCAAAGCATCATACGTGTATGGTCATTTGTGGTAACGCACTTCCTGTTGCACCGTATAAGCACAGTGGATATTGTGAAGGAGATAAAAGGTCAAATAACAATTAGCCTGTTAGTCAAGCAAAAGTGTTTTGTTCTACAAGAAATCCCAGCATTTCAATTTCTGGAAGCCACTCATAATTTGGGTAGATATCGCACATCCACTAAATTTCCACTTGTTTCATTATGTAGACAAGCAACATCAGTGTAGGAGTCAGTTCAGTCATTTACACCCCTTATACCCTTTCATCTGCTTCTGTAACACTAACAATCCCATTGAGAATCATCAGAACTGTGTAAAGTGTTAGTATGTGTAGTTTTATATCAGACATTTATGGCATATCCATACAATGTAACATACTGTATATACTCGCGTATAAGCCGAGTTTTTCAGCCCAAAAATTGGGCTGAAAAGTTACCCCCTCGGCTTATACGCGAGTCACTACACGGGCGCCCCCCCCCCCCCAGAGGTATACAGGCCCCCTTCAGTATACAGGCCCCCCCATGGTCCGTAAACCTGTAAAGGAAGATGATTATACTTATCACTGTCCCGGTGCCATCCCCGCTCTGCATCGCGATCCTCCATCTGCATCGCGCTCCTCCATCTTCCGGCTTCCTGTCAGCGCCGACAATGACGTCATTCGGCGCAGAACACAGGAAGTCGGAAGCCGGTGAATGAAGATGGAGGATCGCGATGCAGATGGAGGATCGCGATGCAGAGCGGGGACGGCAGCGGGACAGTGATAAGTATAATCATCTTCCTTTACAGGTTTACGGACCATGGGGGGGCCTGTATACTGATGGGGGGCCTGTATACCTCGGGCTGCTGTATATACCCTGGGGCTGCTGCTGTATGTACCCTGGGGCTGCAGCTGTATGTACCATGGGGCTGCTGCTGTATATACCCTGGGGCTGCTGCTGTATATACCATGGGGCTGCTGCTGTATATACCCTGGGGCTGCTGCTGTATATACCCTGGGGCTGCTGCTGTATATACCATGGGGCTGCTGCTGTATATACCATGGGGCTGCTGCTGTATATACCATGGGGCTGCTGCTGTATATACCCTGGGGCTGCTGCTGTATATACCCTGGGGCTGCTGCTGTATATACCATGGGGCTGCTGCTGTATATACCATGGGGCTGCTGCTGTATATACCCTGGGGCTGCTGCTGTATATACCCTGGGGCTGCTGCTGTATATACCATGGGGCTGCTGCTGTATATACCATGGGGCTGCTGCTGTATATACCCTGGGGCTGCTGCTGTATATACCCTGGGGCTGCTGCTGTATATACCATGGGGCTGCTGCTGTATATACCATGGGGCTGCTGCTGTATATACCCTGGGGCTGCTGCTGTATATACCCTGGGGCTGCTGCTGTATATACCATGGGGCTGCTGCTGTATATACCATGGGGCTGCTGCTGTATATACCCTGGGGCTGCTGCTGTATATACCCTGGGATGCTGCTGTATATATCCTGGAAGGCTGTTGTAACACTGCTGGGGCCTGTATATACCACTGGGGAGGCTGCTGTATACCACACTGCTGGGGGCTGTATACTACCACTGGGGAGGCCTGTATACCATCGGGGGGGCCTGTATACCACACTGCTGGGGGCTGTATACCTGTGCTGGGGTCCACCCTCGGCTTATACACGAGTCAATAGTTTTTCCCAGATTTTGGGGGCAAAAGTAGGGGGGTCGGCTTATACACGGGTCGGCTTATACACGAGTATATACGGAAAATATGTAATAGATGTGGATTCCACCTCTGGAACCTTCAGCTATGTCATGAACGGGTCTCCGTCTTAAGTTGCCAGACATGTGCTGCTCTCTCCATTCATTTATACTGGATTTCCAAAACCAGTCATGCACACACTAAATACGACAGTATTCTAAATGGTGTAAAGCCTGGGTTTCACGCTTCAATGGTCGAACAATCCGACCAGCGATCCGACTTGACCTAGATCGCTTGAAAGCTGTTCAATGATCGCTAGTGAAATGTCACACCTACAGATATCTTTAACGACGCAGCAACGATTAGGCGACAAGCGAACGATATGTGCAGTCGTTTGATTGCCTACGTCCTTCATTTCTCAATAACCGAGGTCGTTGACGACATCCTTATCAAGGTCTCACACACACCCATGCTGCAGGTTGGACGGACAATTATCGCATGGTGTAAGGTCCTGATAACAAATCTCCGATAAACGATCAGACGAATTATCATTGATCATTTCTACTTGTCACATGCAACGACGTCATTACAACATCGTTGCACCACCCAAAAAGCCATGACGTACAAACAATATCGTTGACGATACTGTAGTGTGGAACGGGCCCATTATAGAGGAGCAATGGTGTTCCATGATCATTTACAACAATAGAAAAACAGATGGAGGCAATAGAATATTCTAAATATACATTATATTTCAATGTACACATAGAAGCCTGGCACAAGACTTGACTTTTCTTTAGGGTCGAGCAACTACGCCTTTGCTTTTTTATTAGCTTTGTTTGTCCAGTGTTCTTTGTTGCTTCTCATAACGTAGGAGGTAAGTTTATATATAATTGCTGTTACTTTGAGATTTAAAGTTTAATCATTCTCACTACACCCCTGTGCTGTGTGTGTTACTAGTAATATATGGTATTTAATTTATTGCTTTAATTTTCTAGTATAATATTGTTCCCATAGCTTGCAAGTCATTTATATGGTGTAGTTCTATACTAATGGAACTAAAAATAAAATACTTTGTGTAAATGTGTGTACATCTTGAAATGTATGCATCTGTGCAGGTCCACCTTCTAGTTTTTTTTAATTTTTATTTAAATGATCAGGAAACATAAAAAAATATATATTGTTGTTTTTTTTACAAAGAGCTCAGTATAAATGAATACACCTTCTTTGTAAAGTAAGATTGTAATCAAAATGTCACTGAATTTAAGACCAATGGCCACAACTTTGACAGACTGTGTTTGATAGAACAATTCCTAACACATAATGTATAGAAACATAAAAGCACAACAGGGCTATATCCGAGGGATAAATCAAAACTAATGAGCAAAGACTTGCTCACCTGGATAGGTTGTGTGAGACACAACCACTAATGTAGCATATAATAAAGAGTGTTTGGAAGCTTCTGAATGGTCTATTGGCAACATCTGATTTAATTAGAGACACACATGTTAATGTATTTTAATGCACACCTGGAGCACATTGCTTCTTTGTGCAGCATTATGGGAAAGTAAAGAAATCAGCCAAAATATCAGAAAGAGAATTTAGGACTTGCACAAGTGTAGTGTATCCTTGGGTGCAATTTCCAGATATTTGAAGGTGCCTCGTTCATCTGTACAAACAGTTATACGCAAGTACAATCAAGATGGGGATGTCCAGCCATATTACCACTCAGGAAGGAGATGGGTTCTATGTCGCAGAGACGAATGTGCTTTGGTCCGTAAAGGGCATATCAACCCAAGAACAAAAGCAAAAGACCTTGTGAAGATGAAGGCGGAATCTGGTAAGATTGTGTCATTATCCACAATGAGATGAGTACTGCATCAACATGTGCTGAAAGGCCACTCTGCCAGGAAGAAGCCATTACTCCATTAGAAACATAAAAAAGCCAGATTAATTTTTGCAAATGCACACAGGAATACAGACCTACATTTTTGGAGACGTCCTGTGATCTGACAAAAATAAAATTGAACTGTTTAGCCATAATGACCATTGTTATGTTTGGAGAAAAAAGCGAGAAGCTTGGAAGCCTAAGAACACCATCCCAACTGTGAAACACAGGGGAGATAGCATCATGTTGGGGGGGTGTATTGCTGCAAGAGGGACTGGTGCACTTCACAACATAGATGGCACCATGAGTAAAGAAGATTATGTGCAATACTGAAGCAACATCTCAAGACATCAGCCAGGTAATTAAAGCTTTGGCAGAAATGGTTCTTACAAATGGACAACAACCCGAAGCATACTGTCAAACTGGTTATAAAGCAGCTTAAGGATAACAAAGTCAATGTTTTGGGTTGGCCATCACAAAGCCACGATCTCAATCCTATTGAAAATTTATGGGTAAATCTGAAAAGGCAGGTGAGAGCAAGGCGACCTACAAACATGGCTCAGTTACATCAGTTCTGTCAGGAGGAATGGGCCCAAGTTTCTACCAACTATTGTGAGAATCTTTTCGAAGGATATCCAAAGCATTTGATGCAAGTCATAGAGTTTAAGGGACAATGGTACCAAATAATAATGAAATGTAAGTAAACTTGTGAATTTGCAGAAAGTAATAGAAAGGCCTTAAAACATTCTCTCCTGCTCATTTTTCTGGCATATGGCAAACATTAATAATTTTGGTAATCCTAATTGACCTAAAACGGGAAAGATTTATTCTGATTTCATGTCAGATAGTGAGAAAAACATATATTATATATAGAGAATGTAAGCTTCTGGTTTCAGCTGAATTACCATATAAAATGACGCTGGTCAGTAATGATAAATGTGGTCAGGAAGGTGAAAACATGCTTTATTGGTAACGGGTTTGAAGGGAGAAAAAAAAAACGAATATGCAAAAAAGAAAATTAGCTGAGGAGAGAAGTTAACCATACTATATATGAAAACCTGTAAATAAAATCATTTTGAGGCTAAGAGATTAACTTTTTGTATAGTATGAAGTCAATTAAATATGGCCTATTTTTTTCCGCTTTAAATTTAGTTAGACTCCTGACCTCAATTCTTAGGATATAGAAAAGGTGCCTGTAACATTTCCATTATTATATTTTTAGAATTTGTGACATCAGCTGTAAAATGTTTTAGAAACCGCACATTTTATCAAAGTCCGTGACCTAAGATGTTACATCATCCATCCTGCTTTTATGAAGTCTGTGCTTCTTATGAAATAAGAGACACAATTATAAGATATGCAGCTACTACACTGCCAATTTGGAGATATTTTCCTTAGCTTTATTACAATTATTCCTTTTGTGAGGAGCAAGGAAGATATGTTTGGAAAGTCAGAGGCTAGAATAGAGCTGGCTTTAAACCATCTGCTAGTAGTACTGCAGAGATAGTGATATCTTGTAATCTAATAATATCATTAAATTTAATATTAAGGAAAAAACATCACTGACAATTATGACATATGAATAAAACCAGCCCAAAAAATTCTATAGTTTAGTATATACCAGCCTATAACATATCTATAACTTCATGTAACCAACTATTATTGCCCCATTGTATATATTTTTTAAGCCATGTAGGGCATGATATAAGATATATCAAATTGAAATAATAACAGTGGAATATTTTTCTGCTCTATAATACAGTGGAAAAAAAGTATTTAGTCAGCCACCAATTGTGCAAGCTCTACCACGTAAAAAGATGAGGTCGGCCTGTAATTGACATCACAGGTGACCTCAACTATGAGAGACAAAATGAGAAGACAAATCCTGAAAATCACATTGTCTGATTTGGAAAGGATTTTTTTTTTCACATTTTGGTGGAAAATAAGTATTTGGTCACCTACAAACAAGAAGGATTTCTGGCTCTTATAGACCTGTAACTTTTCCTTTAAGAGACTCCTCTGTTCTCTACTCATTACCTGTAGTATTGGCACCTGTTTGAACTTGTTATCAGTAGAAAAGACACCTGTCCACAACCTCAAACAGTCACACTCCAAACTCCACTATGGTGAAGACCAAAGAGCTATGGAAGGACACCAGAAACAAAAATGTAGCCCTGCACCAGGCTGGGAAGACTGAATCTGCAATAGGCAAGCAGCTTGATGTGAAGAAATCAACTGTGGGACCAATAATTAGAAAATGGAAGACATTGATCCAGGGCTCCACGAAAGATCTCACCCCCTGGGGTCAAAATGATCTCAAGAACGGTAGGCAAAAATCCCAGAAGCACACGGGGGAACCTAGTGAATGACCTGCAGAGGGCTGGGACCAACCTTACACAGGCTACCATCAGTAACACACTACGCCGCCAGGGACTCAGATCCTGGAATGCCTGACGTGTCCCCCTGCTTAAGCCATTACATGTCCGGGCCCATCTGCAGTTCGCTAGACAGCATTTGGATGATCCAGAAGAGTACTAGGAGAATGTCATATGGTGAGATGAAACCAAATTAGAACTGCTTGGTAGAAACACAACTTGTCGTATTTGAAGGAGAAAGAATGCTGAGTTGCATCCAAAGAACACCATACCTACTGTGAAGCATGGGGGTGGCCACATCATGCTTTGGGGCTGTTTCTTTGCCAAGGGACCAGGACAACTGATACGTGTACTGGAGAGAATAAATGGGGCCATATATCATGAGATTTTGAGTGCAAACCTCCTTCCATCAGCAAGACGAAACGTGGCTGGGTCTTTCAGCATGACAATGATTCCAAGCACACCGCCAGGGCAATGAAGGAGTGGCTTCTTAAGAAGTATTTCAAGGTCCTGGTGTGGCCTAGCCAGTTTCCAGATGTCAACAGTATAGAAAAGCTTTGGAGGGAATTGAAAGTCCGTGTTGCCAAGCGACAGCCCCAAAACATCACTGCTCTAGCGGAGATCTGCATGGAGGAATTGGCCAACATACCAGCAACAGTGTGTGCCAACCTTGTGAAGACTTACAGAAAACGTTTGACCTCTGTCATTGCCAACAAAGGATATATAAGGTGCATTTATACGGAGACTTGATTACACACAGGTGGATTCTATTAATCATTACAAGTCATTTAGGACAACATTGGATCATTCAAAGATCCTCACTGTACTTTTGGAGTGAGTTTGCTGCACTGAAAGTAAAGGGGCCAAATAATATTGCACGCCCCACTTTTCAGTATTTTATTTGTTAAAAAAGTTTAAAATATGCAATAAATTTCATGGTAAAACACAGTATATAGCAGGGAAACATATATAAATTATCTCCGCACAGGAAATGTGATATGATCAAACCATGTCCCTGTACTGTCAGACATATTCATTATACAGCACATAGCAGGGACATATATAAGAGTATCTCAGCACTGGAGATGTGGTATGATCAGACCATGTTCCTGTACGGTCAGACACATCCATTACACAGTACATAGCAGGGACACATATATAAGAGTATCTCAGCACAGGAGATGTGGTATGATCAGACCATGTCCCTGTACGGTCAGACACGGCCATTATACAGCACATAGCAGGGATTCATATATAAGATTACCTCAGCACAGGAGATGTGGTATGATCAGACCATGTCCCTGTACTGTGAGACACATCCATTACACAGTACATAGCAGGAACACATACAGTGCCTACAAGTAGTCTTCAACCCCCTGCAGATTTAGCTGGTTGACACATGCGGAATTAAGTTGGCATTGTGACATTTGGACTGTAGATCAGCCTGGAAGTGGGAAATGCACTGCAGCCAAAAAGATTTTTTAATTTTTTTTTTTTTTTTTTTAAAGCGTTAAAAGTTAATTCAGAGGGTCATTTATTATTCAACCTCTCAAACCACCAGCATTCTGTTTGGTCCCCCTAAAGTATTAAGAAGTAGTTCAGGCACAAAGAACAATGAGCTTCACATGTGTGGATTAATTATCTCTTTTGCCAGCCTTTTCTGACTATTTAAGACCCTCCCCAAACTTGTGAACAGCACTCATACATGGTCAACATGGGAAAGACAAAGGAGCATTCCAAGGCCATCAGAGACAAGATCGTGGAGGGTCACAAGGCTGGCAAGGGGTACAAAACCCTTTCCAAGGAGTTGGGCCTACCTGTCTCCACTGTTGCATCATCCGGAAGTGGAAGGCTCATGGAACTACTGTTAGCCTTCCACGGCCTGGACAGCCTTTGAAAGTTTCCTCCCGTGCCGAGGCCAGGCTTGTCCGAAGTGTCAAGGCTAACCCAAGGACAACAAGGAAGGAGCTCTGGGAAGATCTCATGGCAGTGGGGACATTGGTTTCAGTCAATACCATAAGTAACGTACTCCACCGCAATGGTCTCCGTTCCAGACGAGCCTGTAAGGTACCTTTACTTTCAAAGCGTCATGTCAAGGCTCGTCTACAGTTTGCTCATGATCACTTGGAGGACTCTGAGACAGACTGGTTCAAGGTTCTATGGTCTGATGAGACCAAGATCGAGATCTTTGGTGCCAACCACACACGTGACGTTTGGAGACTGGATGGCACTGCATACGACCCCAAGAATACCATCCCTACAGTCAAGCATGGTGGTGGCAGCATCATGCTGTGGGGCTGTTTCTCAGCCAAGGGGCCTCGCCATCTGGTCCGCATCCATGGGAAGATGGATAGCACGGCCTACCTGGAGATTTTGGCCAAGAACCTCCGCTCCTCCATCAAGGATCTTAAGATGGGTCGTAATTTCATCTTCCAACAAGACAACGACCCAAAGCACACAGCCAAGAAAACCAAGGCCTGGTTCAAGAGGGAAAAAATCAAGGTGATGGAGTGGCCTAGTCAGTCTCCTGACCTTAACCCAATTGAAAACTTGTGGAAGGAGCTCAAGATTAAAGTCCACATGAGACACCCAAAGAACCTAGATAAGTTGGAGAAGATCTGCATGGAGGAGTGGGCCAAGATAACTCCAGAGACCTGTGCCGGCCTGATCAGGTCTTATAAAAGACAATTATTAGCTGTAATTGCAAACAAGGGTTATTCCACAAAATATTAAACCTAGGGGTTGAATAAAAATTGACCAACACTTTTATGTTTAAAATTTATTAAAATTCAACTGAGCAACATAACTTTTTGGTTTGTAAGATTTATGCTTCTGTTAATAAATCCTACTCTCGTTTGCAGTTTGGAGGCTCTAACTTATTTGCATCTTATCAAACCACCTAAATCTGCAGGGGGTTGAAGACTACTTGTAGGCACTGTATATAAGATTATCTCAGCACAGGAGATGTGGTATGATCGGACCACGTCCCTGTATGGTCAGACACGGCCATTGCACAGTGCATAGCAGGGACACATAGTTAAGATTATCTAAGCACAGAAACATATTTTAAAACACTTGCAATTGCGGAAATTACTATTCCAAGATCTATTGATTAAAATGAACTTTGTTTGTGGGACACAAACCCTTTAAGAACAGAAATGGAATTCTTAATTTTCAAGAGTGTTCCAACTTTTAAAAGTGATTGATTGTTCACCATCTTTGAATTTAGTGATTACATTGTATTGTAGTATGCCAAGCGTTGGCGCTACCTTGACACTTGAAATATGGCCATCCATTTTACTGGTCTTCTTTCACTGATTCAAGAATGTCTCCGGGGGTTTTATGTGATCAGAAGTATTCTGCACAATTAATTATAGCATTGTGAGAATGTTACAGATCCTGACAGGAAAGAATCTTGTAAAGAGAAAATAGATTACTTTGGAGTGCAAGACATTATGGTATGTAGGAAAAAGCATTACCAGCAAAAGGTCATTGACTCAATTTATTTGGCAACCTAATGATTAAAACAACAAGATTTTATTAACTCTAATTTATACTGCACTTAAAACTAATCATGTGTTATAAGAGCATAACATTCACACAAGCCCTAGTGCTGGGGGTTTCAATTAATAAATGCTAACAAATTTGATTGCAACAAGTACTATTTCCTATGCACAGGTTAATTGGCAATATGCTTTATACCTCACCCCGTGATGTAATGAGCCAGTTGGTTCTTTCATTTAACATTCCCTGTAGTTCTCACCCTATGCTCTCACTTGCTTTGGGAAATGTAAAAGGTGAGTATTCGGAATCTGTTGTTGTTGTCATCAATTTACAGTATTATATGTATATATATATATATATATATATACACACATTACAGACCAAAGGTTTGGACACACCTTCTCATTCAAAGAGTTTTCTTCATTTTTATGACTATGAAAATTGTAGATTCACACTGAAATCATCAAAACTATGAATTAACACATGTGAAATTCTATACTTAACAAAAAAGTGTGAAACAACTGAAAGCATGTCTTATATTCTAGGTTCTTTAAGGTAGCCACCTTTTGCTTTGATTACAGGCTCCCAAGGGGGATTAATGCTCCTGTTGTCACGGGGAATGGTGGCCGCACCTGATCCCGTGTCCTGGGGGACTGTTCTTTTGAAAAGGGGAATATTTACAGGGGATTATATACAATTTATCGTGACGCCACCTGTAGTTTCTGGTGATGTTGCACCAGCGCCGCCACAGTCCTCTGGAGGTAGTTGGTAATGCGGCTAGTTGGTGAAGTTCTCCACAGGTAGGACTGGACCTCTGAGGCAGCATTCCTGTATAGGAGCAAGTTCATGCAAAAGAAGATGCAGCAGAGACAAATTAACTTTTCTCCGGGTACTTTACTGTCATTTGCATTGGTCACATACAAAATTACAGTTCAGCACTCCTGATGGTATGAGGACAGGTAGCTTAACGGGTGGCTGCAGGCGGATCCTAGGTGGTATGGTGGAACACTCAGTGTGTGTCTTTGTGCTCTAACCCCGTCTGTTCCTTCCTTCTCTCCAGTTAAATTGTGAAGCCTGACGACTTGAAATCTGTCCGACTTCCTTCCTACTCTCAGCCTTGCCGCCATTAAGTAACCGTCTGCTGGGTCACCGCTCGCTCCTTCGGCGGTGCCTGGTACCCTCTTTCAGTTTGCTCAGGTGCCCAGGAGAATTGTAGACTCCACGGGACTCCGGATTCTCTGTGGTCCTAAAGTATCCCACAGGTGCGGGCTCCAGTACCCGGTAAACTGTCTGGGAGACCCTGCCGACAGCCCCTTTTCCCAAACTGGTTTATCTCTCTCCTGGAGTAGTTTTCTTCTTTTTCCTTAGCTTCTTTCTCTTCCATCCCTCCTGGTCCCTCAGCTGAGAGACCCTACACTCCAAAAATCCTCTGAGCTCTCCTTGCTCCCCCTAGAGGTGATTTTATTCCCTCCCGGATAACCTCCCACCATGTAAACTAGTGTGGGAGTGTTGGAATAGGGTACCACCCACCATCCTAAAGTCTACCTACAGCTGGAGTAACTGCACCTCTTTTATGGGTGCAGTACCCCTCTGTGATGCCTGCTTGGCTGGGCCCCACACATAAACCGCAATTCCCTGCATGTCCTAAAAACTGTGTGCATGGCCGCACTGACACTTGGAGCGCACCAATTTTAGGCAGCGCTCGCTCGTACCAATGGAGTGCTGTGTTTTAAGATAGTGGGCAGGCGTTAATATGCAAATAGGGTGTAATGTTGAACCAACGCACAGGCTGTCAAAAGTGCAACAAAACACCCTCATTTGCAAAAATATAAATAAATAGGAGAAGAATATTCATCATTAGGCATACATTATTTATGCCTGGTTTGATTTTTATGTGGGCTACGTTCCCTAAATAAACGTTTGTGCCATTTATTTAGCATTTGGGGGTAACAGACACCCTTTAAAGGGAACCTGTCAGGTTATTAATGCACTCAAAACCACCAGCAGTTCTGTGGACATACTGTATCTGTAATCACTGCCTAATAGACCCCTCATGTAGTAGCTACATAAACAGATCTTTAGAAAAAGTATTTCTAACATCTACTTATTACATGTCCTGTGGGCATCATAACATGCTTTAGAAAATATGACGTATGTGTCAGCGCTATACGCTTTGCTTTGTACCCCTCCCCTTTTCCCTACTGTGCCCCCAAAGGCTGCCCCCTTTTCCATTCTGCTCTCCTCCACATGTCTCCTTTTCCATACTCCTCTTCCTCCCATGCAGGGCCGCACCATCCATGAGGCGACATGAAGTGTCAGCCTCAGGCGGCGAGCTCTGCTGGTAGACATGGGGCGGCGTCTTCAGGAGCTGGTGGTAGTGCGGCCCCCTGCAGATGCCGCTCCTACAGTCCTGGCCGCCGACGCTGCGACCAGGCTTGGCGTATCTGGGGCTGCTGGCGGGGCATCTCCTGCCGCAGCGGCAGCGGCCGCGGTCTCCAAACACCAAACACCCCCCCCTCCAGTGTGGCAGTGTGAGCTGTGTGAGCGGCAGCGGCCGCGGTCTCCAAACCCCCCCCCCGTGCGGCTGTGTGAGCCGGCTGTGTGAGCCGGCTTCATGCTTCACTGTGCCTCGCGCTGACAGGACCTGTGATGATGTCAAAGGAAGGGAGGAGTCAGGCGGGTCACATGATCAGCTCCTCAGTATGCAGCCAGGACTCCACCATGGTGCTGGATGAGGTGAAGTTTATGTGTGGGGCTGAGGCTTTACAGTGTAAATTAATGTAGCAGAGCTGTGTATGTATGAGGTATATGGAGTGGAGCTGAGTGTTCAAGGTGTACAGAGTGGAGGTGCGTGTGTATGAGGTGTATGGAGTGAAGCTGTGTATGTACGAGGTGTGCGGAGCGGAATCGTGTGTGTATGAGGTGTGCGGAGTGGAGCCGAGTGTGTACGAGGTGTACAGAGTGGAGCCGTGTGTGTACGAGGTGTACGGAGCGGAGCCGAGTGTGTACGAGGTGTACGGAGCAGAGCAGAGTGTGTATGAGGTGTACGGAGCAGATCCGCGTGTGTACGAGGTGTACGGAGCAGAGCCGCTTGTGTACGAGGTGTATGGAGCGGAGCCGAGTGTGTACGAGGTGTATGGAGCAGAGCCGCTTGTGTACGAGGTGTATGGAGCAGAGCCGCTTGTGTACGAGGCGTATGGAGCAGAGCCGCTTGTGTACGAGGTGTATGGAGCAGAGCCGCTTGTGTACGAGGTGTACGGAGCAGAGCCGTGTGTGTACGAGTTGTACGGAGCAGAGCCGCTTGTGTACGAGGCGTACGTGGTGTACAGAGCTGAGTGTGTACTAGGTGTACGGAGCGGAGCCATGTGTGTACCAGTGGTGGCCCCCCCGAGCATGCCGCTCCTATAGTCCCGGCCGCCTCTGCCGGCAGCATTCTTCTCCCAAGTCCTTGCCACCGCTGTCCACCCCTCTGCAGCTCAGCACGGCGGGGAACAATGATGTCATCACTTAGCGCCACTGTGCTGAGACGTGCAGAGCGGCAGAGGAGATGCTGAGGAGAAGAGGTATTTACTTTTTATTTTTTTAATAGTTTTTTTTAGTGAGTACACTGATGGGAAACTATGTAATGTACAATATAATATAGGACAATGGGGGTGCAATATACTATATGGAGAACTATTGTGGCCCATTATATTATATGGAAGACTATGGGGGTGCATTATACTATAAGGAAGGCTATAGGGGATGCATTATACTATATGGAGGACTATGAGGGTGCATTATACTATATGGAGGACTATGGGGGTCCAATATGCTGTATGGAGAGCTATGGGAGTGCGGTATGCAATATGGGGGTGCATTATGCTATATGGAGGACTGTGGGGGTTCATTATGCTATATGGAGGACTGTGGGGTGCATTATACTATTTGGAGGACTGTGGAGGTGCATTAATCTATATGGTGGACTGTGGGGGTGATAATTCTATATGGAGGACTGTGGGGCTGCATTATTCTATATGGAGGACTGTGGGGTACATTATTCTCCATGGATGAGTGTGGGGGTGCATTATTTTATATCAAGTACTGTGGGGGTGAATTGTTCTCTATGGAGTTCTGTGGGGGTGCAATATGCTATTTGGAGGACTACAGGGTGCAATATACTATATGGAGGACTGTGGGGGTGCGTTTTTCTATATCGAGTACTGTGGGGGGTGCATTCTATTTTATAGAAGACTATGGGGGTGCATAATATATGGAGGAATGCGGTATACTATGTGGAATACTATGGGGTTGTATTATATTATATGGAGCAAATTATACTATTTGGAAGCCATTATAATATTTGGAGGGCTCTGTGGGAGGCATGATAATACTTGGAGGCTACAAGGGAGCCTTTATACTTTATGAAGGGCTATTTGAGGGCTGTGTTGGGGGCCATTATACTGTACATAGGTCCATTTTACTACATGGAGGGCTGGCCGGCGGTCATAGTTGGGGATCATACTGTACTGGGGTAGTTGCAGGAGGTGCAGTAGGGTCATCATACTGTGCATGTGGAGGAATGCACTGTGGGGGATCATACAGTGTTTGTGGGGCACTTTTGTTGGCATCACACTTTAGAGGGGCAATGAAAGGGGAATCTAGGGGCTTCAGTAGGAGGAAAATTACTTTGTAAAGGCTGACATATTGTGAGAGATGTACCTATGTGACCCAGCCAAATATTGCTTTTGTTGGGGGGTGCCCAATTAGAACTTCTGCTATGGGGCCCTATGATTTCTATGATGCAGGATGCATTGTCCCTCTGCTGCAGGACTGATTGGCCATAACTTAGGCTGGTTTCAGATTTGCATTTGTGTCTGCATGCGCAGGGCATGCAAACGCAGGGCAAACGCTGCCATACTGATGTGAACGCAGAGGAGATTCTCATCAGTATGGTGCTCGGCCAGCCAATCAGTGATCTCGACGGCGGCCGGGAGGCGGAGATCTGTGGCGGAGATCCTCCACCTCCCAGCCGCCGACGACGAAATTTCAATGTGATCCGCAGCGTTCTCCTGCGCTGCCATGCGGAGGACAGTGCGGATCCATTGAGATCCATGCATTGTTTGTGCACTCGCGGGCACTTGCTGATAAAACAAGCACCTGTGAACGCACAAAAAATGCAACATGTTGCATTTGGAGGGCGGAGGAGGGCGTATAAATTATGCGCATCCAAACGGAATCGTTCCCATGTTAAACATAGGAACGCAGCGTTTGGCTGCGTTCTGTTATGCTTGCGTTCCGAATGCAAATGTGAAACCACCCTTACACACCAGGTCCAGTGCTGCCCCTCGGTACATTCAGGCATCCAGCCATCTTTCTCCTGAGCGGCGGTTGGTCGGTGGTGCTCTTCCCCCTTCCTGCTACCATATCCTTTGCTCAACCCAATAGGAAGGACCCTGTTATTAATTACATAAAGACAGCCCCTTGTGTGGCGTTTGTGATTGGCTAAGCAATTTGGGAGTAAGTGTGGTCTGTTGGATGGAGAAGAAGCGCCATTTTACCAACTTAGTGCAGTGGCGGCTTGTTGATGCTCAGACTGCAGGTCTTTACCTGTGTTGTGTGGAAGGTGCGGCATGGCGACTTGTCTGAATATTCAGTGCCAGGCAGCGGTCCAGAGTTTTGCAGGCGTGTGCCAGAGGTTGGCAATCAGTTCTGCCTGCAGGACCACGGCTCTGCCAGTTGTCATTATGTGTCTAAATGCTTGTGCCAAGCTGCCATTGCCATTAATGATCCTTGTTCTGGATTCTTCTGTGTGGTTCTTGTATGTGCGTGTGATGGTGCAGACATCTTTGTGTGGAGATCTTTTTTTTCTGCTTCAGTAAACTAAAATGTCCACTATTTTGCTCATTTTTACAGGATAAATATAAATCTGTAGGAACCAGATTTATTTTTATCAATTAAAATTTTTTTCTAGCGGGTGGGGGGGGGGGCGCCGTTTTGCAGTTCGCCTCAGGCAGCAGAGAGGCTAGGTTCACCCCTGCTCCCATGTGGCCCCTTTTTCATTCTGCTTTCCCCCCCATGTGGCCCCTTGTTCATTCTGCTCTCCCCTCTATTTGGCCCCTTGTTCACTCTGCTCCCCCCATGTGGCCCTTTGTTCATTCTGCTCCCCCATGCAGTCCCTTGTTCATTGTGTTCTCCACCCATGTGGCCCCTTGTTCATTCTGTTCTCCCCCATGTGGCCCCTTTTTCATTCTGTTTTCCCCATGTGGCCCCTTTTTCATTCTTTTTTCCCCATGTGGCCCCTTTTTCATTCTGCTCTCTCCCTTCATGTGGCCCCTTTTTCATTGTGTTCTCCTCCGTTCCTGAGGGTATTGTTGTGGCCATGGTTTCCTCTTGGCTGGAAGCTGAAATCCATACTTGGCTCCTTCCAATACTCCTGAATGCAAGTTGTTTGTCCCTGTGTATCTCAGATTTTTTTTTTTGCAAGAATGCCATGATTCTGTGTTGAGTGTTCATCCTCGAGTCACTGGCACCCAGAAGGCGATTGCTAGACTCTTTTGTTGGTCTGCTATGCATAAGGAAATTAAAGAATTTGTGTCACTTTGTGTCTGTTTGTGTAACTTGCACACGCATCAAAGTACAACATTGCCGGCCGGGGAATTGGTTCCTTTGCCAATTCCAGAAAGACCATGGATTTTTCCATGCATTTAATTTCTGATTTACCTCTGTCTGGGTGGACGACTGCTATTTGGGTGGTAGTCGATTGATTTAGCAAACAAGCTCACTTTGTCCCATTATCTGGGTTACCCAATGCTGAGAATCTCTCCAAACTGTTTATTACTCATGTGGTACGATTGTATGGGATTCCTTTAAATATTGTATCTGATAGGGGAGTACAATTAATCTCTAGATTTTGGAGGGCTTTCAACAGGAGATTGATTTTGTCACACTTGGGCACAGGGGATGTCCAACTACCATGCGTGACAGTGGCGCACGGACCAATGATGTCGAGTGCACTACACAGAACAACAACAGACAGGGAGACACCTCCTGCACTCACCTGCGGCTGTGCCCTGATCTCCCTACTGTCCCTATAAGAGTTCTTTCAACTCGTCGTTGAACAGGATACCTAAATCCCTCGCTGGCCCGGATGTTGCTCTCAATAGGGAATGGTCGGCGGGAGCGCCAGTCCCACCACTGCAATAAAGGAGACAAGAGGGAAAGGGAAGACAGAAAAGGAACAAGGAAGCAACTTCACGCCTTTTGCCACTTCACCAGATAGCATCAGAAGGTTCTCCAGAAAGCTTCCTTCACCTCTGGAAGCTTTGGCCAGAATGAATTCAATCACCAGCAAAGCATGCTGGGACCAAGGGATATATAAAGGGGAAGGAGTAATCACAGAATGGCGACACCTGGACGAGACCTAGCTAGCTTGCTGGCAGCAGAGACTGACATTAACTCCTCAACTGCTAAAGGAAAAAAGCACATTTAATATGAAGTCTCACTACAGACATGAGAAAGAGGGTCAAAAACAGTCACAGGTCTCCCAGGTAAGAGAGACCATCGTGACAGATTTGTCCTATTCCTCTGCTTTTCACCCTGAAACTAACGGTCAGACCAGGAGGACAAATCAGTCTTTGGTACAAATTTTAAGATATTTGTCGCCGATCAGCAGGAGAACTGGTCATCCCTTCTTCCTTTGGCTGAGTTTGCATTTAACAGTCGGGTTAATCAGTCCACGGGGACCTCGCCGTTTTTCTGTAATTATGGGTTTCATCTTCATTTTGGTGAGTTCTCCAGGATAAGTTCTGGGCATCCTAGGGTAGATGTAACCATTCAAGAGCTGGGGGATGTCTGGAGGGAGGTAAAAAATAATATTGGGGTGGCTCAGCATCGGTAGAAACAGAAGGCTGATAGGAGATGCTCATCAGGATCTGCCTTCAAGGTGGGAGATAAGGTATGGCAATCCTCTAAGAATATTAGGTTGAAGATACCCTCGCTCAAGCTGGGTCCTAGATTCATTGGTCCCATATGAGATTCTGGAGGTGGTTTATCCGGTTGCCTTCTGGTTACTACTCCCTCAGTCTTTCCGTATTCCTAATGTGTTCCACAAGTCTTTGTTGAAGGAGTTTATTCCCCTGCTCTGTCTCCCTTTCCCCGCCTCCTCTGGTGTTTATTGAGGGAAGCTTAGAATATGAGGTACAAAAGATCATTGATTCCCAAATGATCCAGAATTCCCTTCAGTATATGGTACATTGGAAGGGGTAAGGACTTTAAGAACGGTCCTGGGTTTCGGCTCATTCTGTAAGGGCTGATCGGTTGCTTCGGGCCTTTCATCAGAGGTTTCCTGAGAAACCTGGTGTGTTATGATCCGATGACTTAGGAGTAACATGAATATTCCACAGAAGTCGTTGGTAACTATACTGACCAGAACACCTGACTCAATACCGCAACTAGAAGTAGCCGTGGGATGTAACTAACCATGCCCTAGATACCTCAACACGGCCGGAGAACTAACTACCACTAGAGATGGAAATAGGAAAAGCTATCTTGCCTCAGAGCAGAACCCCAAAAGAGCAGCAAGCCCCCCATCCCCCACACAGATATTAGCTGGGAAACAGGAGAGGAAAAGACACACACAGGCAGAATATAGAGTTCAGAAATAGAGGCCATACTAGCTAGATAGTAAAGACAGGACAGAATAATATTGAGGTAGAAGTCCTACTCCACACTGATGAGGGGCAACACCCCGAAACAGCTGTCTGTGGATGGATACCTGGCCTTGGTATTCCCTTGTTATATCTCTAAGCTTGTAAAAGAGCTGGATATTGACTAAAAGGGCCACTTGGCTGGTTCCTTCTCTGGAAGGATATCTGGCTAGTCCTGTGTTTGAGACTCCTAACCGAGGCTCCACAGACTCTATTTGCATATTCATAATTCCCAGGAGGCAATGTGCCTAGGAATTCACTGAGTTGAGCGCTTTAGCCAGCTGCCCGCAGTGTTTTCTTGGACTGGTCTCCCTGAGATCAGTGAATGTTTTGTGGTGTTTACCTGGATTTTGACCCTATGCCTGTGATCTGATTATTCCTTTGTATGCTCCCTGTTAACTGTCTTGTCTTTCTGGTTTTCTTGACCCCAGCTTGTGAAGTAGATTTCATCTCTGACTACTGCTTGTTGTACGCCAAATACCTCAACCTGACCTCAGATCGCTTGACTTACATTAATACATCATGTTCACATTCTAATAAAACCTATGGAACAAGGTGTTAATCATGATTCTATAGCTTGTAAGTCGTGAAAAAGAGTGCAATGCAAAACATACATAACATTAATCAAGTTATTATTATTATTATTTATTTATTTATAGAGCACCATTCATTCCATCATATATCGAGGTGGGACGCATCAGGACAGGATACCCAATTCGCGAACCCATATAGGACAGGGGAATATTTAATAGTAAATCTCATATTCTCTGTTAAGCCCATTTAAGGTATGTATCCAATGAGATTCGCATATCTTGAGCATCCTGACTATATTGCCTCCCCTCCTTTGGCTGGGGAACATGTTCGAGCACTTGAAAGCGTAACTGACTAATACTATGGCCCTTCTCAATAAAGTGAGCAGGCACCGGCATCATTGTATTTTTGCATTGTATAGTTGATTTATAGTTGACTTATGCTTACTGATGCGGTCTCGGACATGCTGGGTAGTTTCCCCAACATATCCGAGACTGCACGGGCACTTCAGTAGATACACAATGAAGCTTGAACCGAATGTATAAAAGCCTTCAATCCCATATCTCTTCCCTGTCCTGGGGTGATAACAGGAATCCCCCTTGATCACATGTGAACATTGTAAACCATGAAGACAAGGATATGTCCCTTTCCTTGTTGTGGATAAAGTTTGTTGTCTGATGAATGCCTTTGGTGACCCCACATCAGCCCTAACCAAGTGGTCCCTTAAGTTGCGTGCCCTCTTGTTACAAAAAAAGCAGAGGATTTTTAAACTCCGTTATATTGGGGTAAGCAGTGGACAGTAATGGCCAATGTTGTAAAACTTTGTCTCAGACTGCCTTGAAGTAGGGATGATAAGGGTTTACATACGTGAGTCTTGATGACGGTTGAATTATTTCTCTACTAGCTATAGATTGTTGTCTAGCTAAGTTTTCGGGATATCCTCTCTGTATAAGTTTAGAAGTAATCTCCTCGTCTCTGGCTTTACGTATCTCGGGGTCTGAGACAATACGCCTAACCCTCCAGGGTTGGGAGTTAGGTAATGCTTTTTTAACATGTTTGGGGTGGCAACTTGAAAAATGAAGCAAATTATTGCGGTCGGTGGGCTAAGTGTATAAGTCAGTACTAAGTCCACTACCAGGGCTATAAATTACCATCGTATAGAGAATGTTAATCTTAGTTTTATCATGGTGAAACGTAAATGTGAGACCAGGAATTCTGGTATTCAAATACTCAAAAAAGGCCGTAAGGTCGTACAGACTACCCTTCCAGATTAAAAAGATATCATCTATATATCGTTTCCACGTTAAAATATGTCGTTGAAACAATGTATTCCCGTACACCTGGTAGTCCTCGAAATGCGTCATGTAAATGTTCGCGAAAGGGGGCGACACATATGAGATTTACTATTAAATATTCCCCTGTCCTATATGGGTTCGCGAATTGGGTATCCTGTCCTGAAGCGTCCGAACTCGGTATATGATTCATGTTATGTATGTTTTGCATTGCACTCTTTTTCACAACTTACAAGCTATAGAATCATGATTAACACCTTGTTCCATAGGTTTTATTAGAATGTGAACATGATGTATTAATATATTCTCTCTTTTTTTCTTTTACACAGAATCTTTGAAAACTAGCAACATTCCACACTGATATGCCTATCTAAGCCTGTTATCTAAGTCTAAATCTGCCTGATCGCTCCAGTGCATCTGTGCACTACATAAGTAACAAACAGTGCCTATATGTCAGCAAACTTAATAACAAAGCGCCTATTAGCGGTAGGTAAGTTTGTGCCTGAATACAGCGTTTCTCAGCGCTCAACTTCTGCTTTCCCTGCTACCCCCACCACTAGATGCAGCAGCAAACTATCCGAGGATACTGCGCATGAGCAGTGTATAATCATGTGACCGCAATGCTACGCAACACAGCTTGCGGGTCACTTGCGTTCCATGGGCTAATTGATACTACTGCGCATGCTCTGCGCAATAAGTCACATGACCGCGTACTTCCGGTCCACGTCAGTGGACCGGAAGTCGCGGTTAAACGCTGAATACACACGCACTGATAGCATCAGGGGATATAAGGGTCCACTGCACCACCAATCCTTCTGCTCCCAGAACAAAACGGCCGGATTATCAGGTACAGTAGACTTGGAGAGGCAGCCTCTGATATGAATGAAATATGATGTTCACTCCTATACTAATCTTACATAAAATCCTTGGTTATGCCCATAGGGCTTTCACAAGGAAGGGCAGCATTACCTGACAGCATCTTCCATAAGTTCTGCTTGATCTGTATATGAGTTATCTATTTAGATAGATTACACCACAGTTTAATCCCATTCTCATCCACAGTTCCTGGAACTATAAGGCACCTATTTAACCACTTGTCAGAAGTAGCTACCACTAATTGTAAGAACACCTGCCATAATAAGCTAAGTATTTATCCTGCACTCCCTATTATTAATAGTGTGTTCTCACCTCCTCCTGACAGGACTATTATTGTTTCCCAAAAAGGATAATCATCAGATATAGAGTTTTTAATCGCCCTGTCATTAAATTTACTTCATAATATCACAGGTAATAATACCCATTCTCATCTGCTGTCTTTCTACCCAGTAGCCCTTTTTTCTTTTCCTTTTATTTCATTCTTCTGTTTCATTGGTTTTTTATTTTCCAACTAGGTATTGTAATAAACTACAGGGGCTGTAGAGCATCCTTTCATATGATTTACCTATAGGAAAGCCGCAAATACGGTATATGTTTTCATTTTATCACTATGACATATCCTCAAGATTGAGGAATGTTCTGTGATGCTTACCATGTAATTAAATATGTTACTCATGTATATACCCTTTTTCTCACCTAGTGTGGAATACATGGAAAATCGATTTCCCTTTTCAAAAGTCTCAGGTTTATTATTTTCTAGAGATTTATATCCTAGGTATGCATATGTTAATATGAATTCTTTATTTGGTGTTTGTAACTTTGTGCATTTTGCATAACTTATCACTGTATCTAATTTGTCTTTTTTTGTGTCAAAATCTTGTAGACCTATGTTATTTCCCTGATGAAGACTTCATAAGTCGAAACGTTGGGAATTATCAAATTACCCTGATACAAAAAAGCAAGAAATAATAAAAAAATGTTTTCTGCTGAAACAGACTTTCTCTAATTGTTTGTGCCAACTATACTTAGATTAGATTGAAACAATTTTTTGTGCACTACAAAATTGGTGAGCCAAGTTCTAATAATTCATACACAAAAACGTTGCAAGCAACATTTTTGTGTCCGTGGCGAAAAATCTGCCCAAATTGGATCCTCCTGGATTCGGGACAATCCGGCGGCCCCTAACATGGGAATCTATGGAGGATCCGGGAACCAGACACCGGCGGCTGCAGTTCAGCGTGAGCTACAGTGAACTTCAGCACCATGAAGCTGTCCCCTGTGAAATGGTTCAGCACCATTTCAGCAGGGACAGATCCCTCAGCTGCGCTCTGCAGACTCCAGCTACAAACAGGACCGGAGGGCATATAAACCCTCCAGTTGTATTTGTCCAGAGCTGTCAGGTTGTGTCCAGTGCCTCCTGCAAAGCACCGGACACAACCTGACAGGGGAAAAAACATGGTGTGAAGCCGGCCTTAGTAGTACAATAATAATAGTCTATTGGTAATTGTAGTCTTATCTCTCCACTTCTGTTATTACTGTAGTGACTCGCGTCACACTTTCATTGATTAGCAAGAAAAGGCTAACAAAAATCCAATTTTTTCAAATGTTGGCCCCACTCATCTGTTAAAATCTGAAATTGTCAAAAGACTCACTTAGCAACATTTTATTGCAGTCTTTCCACCTACAGAAACAAGTAAGAACCTCAAGAGAAGATATACTTATGCCAAGAGAGTAATGTGACAGGCTCAAGCTATTATTACCCACAATGCCCATCATTACCAGCCTTATACCTCACTGACTGCTATAAAATCTTCCACATGGAACAACATTTTCAAACTGTATGATTTTTTTCAATTTTGTCATTCAAGCGTACGGCTCGGCCAATGGAGTCACCAAACTATTCTAGGAAAATGTGCACTCCAATAGTCAAATAGCGCTCCTTCCCTTCTGAGCCCTGCCATGCACCCCAAGTGTAGTTTTCCCCTACATATCCCCAACAAATTATCTCCAGTTGTCCTTAAAAAATTTGAAGTTTGTAGCTAAAGCTACTTGTGCATTTCACTGCCTTATTGGTTACATCATGACCTCCTTAAAACTTCTGACGAAACTGGTGAGGTGTTGAAACACATGTTGAGGTGGGGCATCTTGAGGTTACTACTTCACATGCATCCATATGGCCACAGGTAATTGCAGGACACTATGTGCTGTCTCTCTCCCCCTGTGGGCTCTCACTACCCGTGCACACTCTCTCCAACTGTGCGCTGTCTCTCCCTGTTGTGGGCAGTCTCTCTCCACTGTATGCTGTCTGTCCCCTTGTCCTGTCTTTGCCAGTTATGACTCCCTCAATGCGCTCTTTCTTCCCCCTATGTGCTGGATGTCCACTTGACCCATCTCTCCCCCTTGTGCACAAAGATGGCAGTGTGAGTGCGCATGGGCGTCAGGTCACGCTGCCACCATCCTTGTATACCCAGGTGTCACTCATTGCCAAATGTCTAACTGCGCCTGCACGTAGGTTCAGTTAGTCATTTGGCAGTGAGGTCCAGCAGGCTGCAGGCTGCATGTGAAGCAGGTTGCATGCCTGGCGGGTTCAGTGTTGGTAGTGAGTGTTGGCCGCACCGCTGGTGGTACTGTGGTAGGGGCCATTACCACTAGCCGGAGCCATATTTGCACACCCATCACTTGTGTGGTATCAGGACAACATGATGCCGAAAGAGACAGGACAATCATGTAAGTAGATAGCAGCCATATTTTAAGACACTGCAATATTTCGTCGCCACTATATGCACATTTATAGTTGTATATTTTTGTGGTCAGGTTGACTTGTAGTGTGGAATCTCTTTACATACTTTTTACATTAGAAGAGGAAAAGAATAGCACATACCGGTTTAGCAGACGATCTTCTTTATTGCACATAACAGGAGACATAAAGCAGGAGGGGGATGGGGTACGAAGAATGGCCAGTGAAAACTGAGATGTATTTGGTCCTGCCAATAAAGCTTCTTTGAATCTTGAATCTTGAATCTTGAAACCTATTGAAGCGCCAGAGGGTGTGTAATGGCCATTGTTCGTTCCCCATCTTCCCTCCTGTTTTATGTCTCTAATTATGTGCAGTAAAGAAAAATAAAGAAGATCATCTGCTAAACTGGTGAGTGCTACTCTTTTCCTCTTCCAATGAAAAGATTATTTGGACTGACCTGTTGAATATGCACTTGGCAGCAGGAATCTGACTTTGGAGGAGTAAAAGCGATGTCTGTGGATCCCTAAGCAAGTGAGAATAGTCAAGAGTGCCCGATCATGATCTTCTGTTGCTAATGGATACCTCTTTACATACTTAATTACTTTCTGTACATCAGTCTCCTTATCCCATGATGTAAATTGTCACTTCAGTGAGGAAGTGGACAAACTCTAATGCCACCCAATAAAGGTATCATCAGTGCAGTGTGTGGGAATTCTGATCTGGTTGTATGAGAGGCTAAAGGTCACTTCACACACAAGGATATCCTGAACTATATCCTTGAAACGTCACAAATTTGTGATCGTTCAAAAGATATCGTTCGAGCGTCGTTGCATGTAAACGAACGATATAGGAAGAAAAAATCCTTGGATCATTCATCCAAGATTTGAGATCCTGACCTTAAATCTATCGTTCGTAGTGCAATTAACTCTGCTGGAAGAAGCCACATCGTTCAGTGTGACACCTTTTTGAACGATGTCATTCATATTTCTCCTATTCCTGCCGCTTTAAAACATCGTTCAGTCCTTGCTCTCCTATTTAACTGGTGCGTTGCCGAATGGGATATCGTTAACGATATCCTTGTGTGTGACAACGCACTAACAATGTTGGAACGATCACTGTCACGTGATTGTTCCAAGGATATCGTTCAGTGCGAAGCGGCCTTCAGACTAGGTCTGGGGAAATAACTATTCTCCTTATGGAGAGGAATGTGCCTGCCAGAATAAGGAGACTGATAAGGAAACTTAGAGCCGCAATGCTCCCCTGGGAAATATACAAATTGTTACTTTAGTGAGGAAGTGGATGATCTCTAATGCCACCCAATAAAAGGTAGCAATCCTCAAAGTCATAATTGACTCTTTAACAAGCCTTTTAATATGACTTAGGATTTGTGCAAGATCAGAACCGCTAACTGCTGGCGCTGCATTTCGGGGTGACTGCCCCTCATCAGTGCAATGTGTGGGAATTCTGATCTGTCTGTATGAGAGGCTGAGACGAGGTCTGGGGGACTAGCTATTCTCCTTATGGAAAGAATCCCATGATGGGGATTCTAACATGAATAGCATTATAATTTGCAGTTTAATAAAGCTTAATATTTTTAGCCATATTTTAGTCTGACTTGTTTTGTAGGCCCTTTCACATCAGCGGTATTTTGAAATCGCAGCAGATGCGTTGAAAAAACCGAATCTGCCGCGATTACCGCATAACCGCGACACTTGCGGCACACTTGCGGCAAGCCCCATGCAATGTCTATGTGGCTTGCGGTAAGGGTGCGGCAGGTTCGGCAAGTGCACCCTTACCGCAAGCCACATAGACATTGCATGGGGCTTGCCGCAAGTGTGCCGCAAGTGTCGCGGTTATGCGGTAATCGCGGCAGATTCGTTTTTTTCACCGCATCTGCCACGATTTGAAAATACCGCTGATGTGAAAGGGCCCTTACATATAGTATTTTTAGGGTCTTGGGATAAATATACTATATATAGAGGACTTGTATAGATATTTTTTGAATTGTCTTACTCTAATATTTTATATTGTCTGTATTTATCCCCTCTGTATTGTAAAGTGCTATTGAATATGTTGGCACTAAATAAATAAAAATCATAATAATTATTTTTTACATTGCTGATGTTAACCTTTGCACTGCTGGAAGATAACAGAATGTATTTTCTTACCAACTACTTTGCTGCTATTAACCATTGCCCTTCTACATGATACCAGACTGCAGTTATTTCTCTGTTACATTACTGCTATTAACCATTGCTCTTCTGAAACAGATTAGATTGAACATGCTTTTTGGTTACATCTGTGCTCAACCATTGCCCTTCTAGAAGATATCAAATGGCATTCCAATGATTAACTGTTTCCCTGCCAGAAGATACCAGTTTCCTATACAGTTACTGTCCCATATGTGTATACACACACCTGACTCTGCTTTATTTGTGCTACCTGATGTAATGTTGTTATATCTTCTGTAGTTTGCTTGTTGTCTTCCCTGTTTGCTTTTTCTACCTAGTAACAGTGATGTAAGATGGAGGAGGAGCTGTGGCAGGAAAAGGGGGAGCTGGGGAAACGGAAGAGATTTCATTAAAGTATGGCCGCTCGACTGAGCAGTTCAGCATATCTGTGTGTGCTTCTGGATTCATCGTCATCTGCACTACAACACTACAATTGGCGACGAGGAAGCGTTCATTCATCAGCTAAAGGTATTTCAGTGCCACACGATCATCAGTGCTCACCATGGCCTGTCTACCTGCATTCCCAGCTTTTGATGTGCATCAGTTCCAAGCAAACCTAGCAGCATGTTGGGATAAATGGCTGAAGCGCTTTGAGATATTTCTGCAAGCCATGAACATAGCCGATGATATGAGAAAGAAAGCAATGTTATTACACTATGCAGGGGAGCAAATCTATGATATCTTCACTACTCTGCCTAGCACAGGGGAGGACAAGGACTATGAGCTCACCAAAGTAGCATTGAGCAAACACTTCTCCCCGCACAGAAATGCAGCATTTGAAATCTTCAAATTTAGACAATCAAAGCAATCAGCCACAGAAAGCATTGATGAATATCATGTCCGGCTACGGCACCTTGCAGCTTACTGTGAGTTTACAGACGTAGACAAAGAAATCCAAACGCAGATATTACAAGGATGTGTTTCTTCAAAGTTAAGAAGACAAGCACTCAGAGACCCTACTATGACCCTAGCTAAACTATTAGACACAGCACGTATAAATGATACGGCAGAGAAACAGGCAAAACTCATAGAGAGCAGTGAGCCAGAAGCACCATCTTCTATAGCAAAGCTTACACAGAAACCACAAGTACAGGCGGCAACTTGTTACAACTGCGGTGCGTTGTATCCTCACCAGAACGTTTGTCCAGCAAAGGGTACAACCTGCCATAATTGTGGAAAACGAAACCATTTTGCAAAAGTGTGCAGATCTACACTGCAGCAATCTGCTCGTCCCACAGTACAGCCCAGGTCACAGAAGGTCCAAGCACTGCTGCTTAATGACGAGGCTCAAAGCACTTACCGTATATACTCGTGCATAAGCCGACCCGTGTATAAGCCGACCCCCCTACTTTTGCCCCCAAAAACTGGGAAAACTTATTGACTCGCGTATAAGCCGAGGGTGGACTCCAGCACAGGTATACAACCCCCAGCAGTGAGGTATACAGCAGCCTCCCCAGTGGTAGTATGCAGCAGCCCCAGTGGTAGTATACAGCAGCCCCAGAGGTATATACAGCCCCATATGCAGCCCCAGATGTATATGCAGCCCCAGAGGTATATGCAGCCCCATATGCAGCCCCAGAGGTATATGCAGCCCCATATGCAGCCCCAGAGGTATATGCAGCCCCATATGCAGCCCCAGAGGTATATGCAGCCCCATATGCAGCCCCAGAGGTATATGCAGCCCCATATGCAGCCCCAGAGGTATATGCAGCCCCATATGCAGCCCCAGAGGTATATGCAGCCCCATATGCAGCCCCATAGGTATATGCAGCCCCAGAGGTATATGCAGCCCCATATGCAGCCCCAGAGGTATATGCAGCCCCATATGCAGCCCCAGAGGTATATACAGCAGCAGCAGCCCCAGCCCCAGGGCTGTATACAGCAGCAGCAGCCCCAGCCCCAGGGCTGTATACAGCAGCAGCCCCAGGGCTGTATACAGCCGCAGCCCCAGGGCTGTATACAGCCGCAGCCCCAGGGCTGTATACAGCCGCAGCCCCAGGGCTTTATACAGCAGCAGCCCCAGCCCCAGGGCTGTATACAGCAGCAGCAGCCCCAGCCCCAGGGCTGTATACAGCAGCAGCCCCAGGGCTGTATACAGCAGCAGCCCCAGGGCTGTATACAGCCGCAGCCCCAGGGCTGTATACAGCCGCAGCCCCAGGGCTTTATACAGCAGCAGCCCCAGGGCTGTATACAGCCGCAGCCCCAGGGCTGTATACAGCCGCAGCCCCGGAGGTATACAGGCCCCCCATCAAGTTCCAGGGCCCCCCCCCACTTGCGCGCCAGCCTGTAAGGTAAATTCATACTTACCGGTGTCCAGTCGCGCCGCCCGCAGCTGCCGACATGACAATTCCGGGCTCCATTCAGCGTCTTCCCGCGGCTTCCTGTAGTCGCGGGCAATGACATCATTGCCCGCGACTACAGGAAATGCGGAAGACGCTGAATGGAGCCCGGAATCGTCATATCGGCAGCTGCGGGCGGCGCGACTGGACACCGGTAAGTATGAATTTACCTTACAGGCTGGCGCGCAAGTGGGGGGGGGCCCTGGAACTTGATGGGGGCCTGTATACCTCCGGGGCTGCGGCTGTATTTTTTTTTTTTTTCATATACCGTATATACTCGCGTATAAGCCGAGGGGGGACTTTTCAGCCCAAATTTTGGGCTGAAAAACTCGGCTTATACGCGAGTATATACGGTACTTATTCTCAGTGACTGAGGAAGGATCTCGGGCTGTGCACATGATTAACAATCCAAAACGAGTCATCCTCATAAATGGCAATCCAGTGGAAGCCCTGGTGGACACAGGGGCGTCAGTCAATGTCATCAGTCATACAATCTATAATCAACTCTTGAATAGACCTGCTCTACAAAATACCAGCCTACAGATTTTCCCTTATGGTTCCACAGCTGCTGTGGCAAATTTCAGTCAGAACTAACAGCTGAAGGGAAATCCATCACGGACACTTTTTACATAGCGGAGTGCTCTGCAGATACGCTTCTTAGCTGCAGCAGCGCAGTGTCTCTAGGCCTGGTGAACCTGGTCAACAGCGTTACAGGCTCTTCAGTCCCACATATTATGCAGAGGTACCCCAGTCTCTTTAAAGGCCTTGGTAAGCTAAAAGACGTTCAGATAAAGTTACATATTGATCAGTCAATACAGCCCTCCATCCAACCTCACAGGCGCATTCACTTTTATGTCCGCAAACTTGTGGAGCAAGAATTGCAAGACCTGAAGGCATCTGATGTTATTGAACGGGTTGAAGGCCCAACTCTGTGGATCTCGCCAATCGTTGTTGCGCCTAAACCAAAACAGCCTGGTAAAATACGGCTTTGTGTGGATATGCAGCATGCCAATCTAGCTATTCAAAGAGAAAGGCACATCACGCCTACTATTGATGACATTCTCACAGATCTGAATGGTGCAAAGGTGTTTTCAAAAATTGATCTAAAATCCGGCTATCATCAACTTGAGTTGTATCCAGACTCCAGGTACATCACAACTTTTAGTACTCATATGGGCCTGCGTAGGTTCAAGAGGTTGAACTTTGGTATCTCATCAGCCGCGGAAATTTTTCAAAATGTTATCAGTCAGGTCCTGTCTGGAATAGCGGGAGTCCTCAACATCAGTGATGACATTCTCATATACGGAACAACCCAAGAAGAACATGACAGTCGCCTGGAGCAAGTGTTTCAGAGACTGCAAGCCTGCAATCTAACTGTCAATCCATCAAAATGTGAATTCAACCAAACGTCATTAAATTTTTTGGATACATCTTTTCAGGACAAGGTGTGTCAGCAGATCCTCAGAAAGTCGCTGCCATCAAATCTGCTGGTCAACCTCAAAATGCCTCAGAGGTTCGCAGTTTTCTAGGAATTGTCACATACTGTGGTCGATTCATACCCGACCTAGCCACTATTTCTGAATCCCTGAGACAACTCACAAAGAAAGATATTCCTTGGTCATGGGGTACTGAGCATCAAGCATTGTTTGACGCGTTGAAGTCCAGCCTAACTGGTGACAATGTCATGGCTTACTTTGACCCATTAAAGTCCACAGAACTGATTGTAGACGCTAGCCCGGTAGGCCTGGGTGAAATTCTCACACAAGTGTCCAACAATGGCAACATCTCTACAATTTCCTACGCAAGCAAGACATTAACAGATACAGAACAGCGCTACTCACAAACTGAAAGGGAAGCTCTTGCAGTTGTGTGGGGATGCCTTCACTTTCATCTGTACCTCTTCGGACACAAGTTCACAGTCATAAGTGACCACAAACCGTTTGTTCCAATTTTCAACACACACTCTTCCAAACCCCCTCCACGAATTGAACGCTGGTTGCTCCGCTTACAGATCTACCATCTTCAACTGAGATATGAGGCAGGAGTTGGAAACCCGGCGGACTATTTCTCAAGACACCCAATACCACAACCTACAAAGGACAACATTCCAGCAACTATTCTAGCGGAGGAAAATGTAAATTTCGTTGCCGCACATTCAGTGCCAAGAGCTATGACAATGGAGGAAATACAACAGGCGGTGGACTCTGATCCCCAACTTCAGTTGGTGATAGAAACTGTTCGCTCTAAGAAATGGAGCTGTTTTCTTGCTGAGGCTCACCTTCAACCACCAGATTGAGTAGGTTACTTGGAGGCTTTCTTTAATGCACGACATTCACTCTCAGTGTCGGACTCAAATCTGCTGTTGCTGTTGCGTGACAATCGCCTGGTGATACCTCAGAAACTGGAGGACCGTGTACTTGATCTGGCCCACGAGGCTCAACAAGGGGTGGTAAAAACAAAGCAATTAATTTGAGAAAAAGTATGGTTTCCAGGACTGGACAAAAGAGTAGAGGCATTGATTCAAACGTGCATTCCTTGTCAAGCAACTATAGTTGACCATAGTAGTGCGCCTTTACAAATGACACCCTTGCCAAAGAGCCCATGGACTGCTGTCAGTTTTGATTTTTGTGTTTTACCGGACCGCTCCTACCTGTTGGTGGTCATTAGTGATGAGCGAGTACTAAAATGCTCGGGTGCTCGAAGCTCGGGCCGAGCATCCCGAGATACTCGTGTACTCGGCCCGAGTAACGAGCCCAATGTTATCCTATGGGAGACACGAGTAATTTTATGAAATGACTGCCGGCAGCATGGAAAAACCCTAAAAATGTCACAAAAGTCTCAGAAGAGTGCTGAAATGACATGGCAACACCATGGGGAAGACCCCTGGAAGCATTTCTCACTCAAAAGTCACAGCTGTGAACAATCTTGTCCGAGTTTCACGCCAATTTTACTGAGTCTCCAGAAAACCTTCCAAAATGACACCAAAATGAATATTTAGGGTGGAAATGTTAAGGGCACATACCCAATAGTGAGATACAGCTGGTGTATGTCACTTTTTGTGATTACATGAAAGATTTTACGTGAAAACATTGTGCGACACTCCGATGAACCTGACAAGAGACGTACATGAAGCCCTGTCTAGAAATAAAGTGCCCATTTTGAGGAACTGGGTCTATTGTAGTATCTTCCTTTGCCAGGGCAGTCCAAAATTGGAAGGTTAACCAATGCCCCTGGATACAGACATGCAGGATGGCCTGTAAACAAGAACTGGGTGTATTGTAGTATAGCCCTTTGGCCAGGGCAGCCAAAAATTGGGAGGCTCCTCATTGTCCCTGGATAGAGACGTGCAGGAGGCCCTGTAAAGAAGAACTGAGTGTATTGTAGTATAGGCCTTTGGCCAGGGCAGCCAAAAATTGGGAGGTTCAACAATGACCCATGCATACAGACATGTAGTAGGGCCTGTAACCCTGAAGTGGGTGTATTGTAGTATAGCCCTTTGGTCAGGGCAGCCAAAAATTAGGAGGCTCCTCTTTGTCCCTGGATAGAGACGTGCAGGAGGGCCTGTAAAGAAGAACTGGGTGTATTGTAGTATAGCCCTTTGGCCAGGGCAGCCAAAAATTGGAAGGTTCAACAATGACCCATGCATACAGACATGTAGTAGGGCCTGTAACCCTCAAGTGGGTGTATTTTAGTATAGCCCTCTGGCCAGGGCAGCCAAAAATTGGGAGGCTCCACATTGTCCCTGGATAGAGACGTGCAGGAGGGCCTGTAAAGAAGAACTGGGTGTATTGTAGTATAGGCCTTTGGCCAGGGCAGCCAAAAATTGGGAGGCTCCTCATTGTCCCTGGATAGAGACGTGCAGGAGGGCCTGTAAAGAAGAACTGGGTGTATTGTAGTATAGGCCTTTGGCCAGGGCAGCCAAAAATTGGGAGGTTCAACAATGACCCATGCATACAGACATGTAGTAGGGCCTGTAACCCTGAAGTGGGTGTATTGTAGTATAGCCCTTTGGTCAGGGCAGCCAAAAATTGGGAGGCTCCTCTTTGTCCCTTGATAGAGACGTGCAGGAGGGCCTGTAACCCTCAAGTGGGTGTATTGTAGTATAGCCCTTTGGCCAGGGTAGCCAAAAATTGGGAGGTTGAACAATGACCCATGCATACAGACATGTAGTAGGGCCTGTAACCCTGAAGTGGGTGTATTGTAGTATAGCCCTTTGGTCAGGGCAGCCAAAAATTGGGAGGCTCCTCATTGTCCCTGGATAGAGACGTGCAGGAGGGCCTGTAAAAAAGAACTGGGTGTATTGTAGTATAGGCCTTTGGCCAGGGCAGCCAAAAATTGGGAGGTTCAACAATGACCCATGCATACAGACATGTAGTAGGGCCTGTAACCCTGAAGTGGGTGTATTGTAGTATAGCCCTTTGGTCAGGTCAGCCAAAAATTGGGAGGCTCCTCTTTGTCCCTGGATAGAGACGTGCAGGAGGGCCTGTAACCCTCAAGTGGGTGTATTGTAGTATAGCCCTTTGGCCAGGGTAGCCAAAAATTGGGAGGTTCAACAATGACCCATGCATACAGACATGTAGTAGGGCCTGTAACTCTCAAGTGGGTGTATATTTGTATAGCCCTCTGGCCAGGGCAGCCAAAAATTGGGAGGCTCCTCATTGTCCCTGGATAGAGACATGCAGGAGGGCCTGTAAAGAAGAACTGGGTGTATTGTAGTATAGGCCTTTGGCCAGGGCAGCCAAAAATTGGGAGGTTCAACAATGACCCATGCATACAGACATGTAGTAGGGCCTGTAACCCTCAAGTGGGTGTATTGTAGTTTAGCCCTTTGGCCAGGGCAGCCAAAAATTGGAAGGTTCAACAATGACCCATGCATACAGACATGTAGTAGGGCCTGTAACCCTGAAGTGGGTGTATTGTAGTATAGCCCTTTGGTCAAGGCAGCCAAAAATTGGGAGGCTCCTCTTTGTCCCTGGATAGAGATGTGCAGGAGGGCCTGTAAGCCTCAAGTGGGTGTATTGTAGTATAGCCCTTTGGCCAGGGCAGCCAAAAATTGGGAGGTTCAACAATGACCCATGCATACAGACATGTAGTAGGGCCTGTAACCCTCAAGTGGGTGTATTGTAGTATAGCCCTTTGGCCAGGGCAGCCAAAAATTGGAAGGTTCAACAATGAGCCATGCATACAGACATGTAGTAGGGCCTGTAACCCTCAAGTGGGTGTATTTTAGTATAGCCCTCTGGCCAGGGCAGCCAAAAATTGGGAGGCTCCACATTGTCCCTGGATAGAGACGTGCAGGAAGGCCTGTAAAGAAGAACTGGGTGTATTGTAGTATAGGCCTTTGGCCAGGGCAGCCAAAAATTGGGAGGCTCCTCATTGTCCCTGGATAGAGACGTGCAGGAGGGCCTGTAAAGAAGAACTGGGTGTATTGTAGTATAGGCCTTTGGCCAGGGCAGCCAAAAATTGGGAGGTTCAACAATGACCCATGCATACAGACATGTAGTAGGGCCTGTAACCCTGAAGTGGGTGTATTGTAGTATAGCCCTTTGGTCAAGGCAGCCAAAAATTGGGAGGCTCCTCATTGTCCCTGGATAGAGACGTGCAGGAGGGCCTGTAACCCTCAAGTGGGTGTATTGTAGTATAGCCCTTTGGCCAGGGCAGCCAAAAATTGGGAGGTTCAGCAATGACCCATGCATACAGACATGTAGTAGGGCCTGTAACCCTCAAGTGGGTGTATTGTAGTATAGCCCTTTGGTCAGGGCAGCCAAAAATTGGGAGGCTCCTCTTTGTCCCTGGATAGAGACATGCAGGAGGGCCTGTAACCCTCAAGTGGGTGTATTGTAGTATAGGCCTTTGGCCAGGGCAGCCAAAAATTGGGAGGCTCCTCATTGTCCCTGGATAGAGACGTGCAGGAGGGCCTGTAAAGAAGAACTGGGTGTATTGTAGTATAGGCCTTTGGCCAGGGCAGCCAAAAATTGGGAGGCTCCTCATTGTCCCTGGATAGAGACGTGCAGGAGGGCCCGTAAAGAAGAACTGGGTGTATTGTAGTATAGGCCTTTGGCCAGGGCAGCCAAAAATTGGGAGGTTCAACAATGACCCATGCATACAGACATGTAGTAGGGCCTGTAACCCTGAAGTGGGTGTATTGTAGTATAGCCCTTTGGTCAGGGCAGCCAAAAATTGGGAGGCTCCTCTTTGTCCCTGGATAGAGACATGCAGGAGGGCCTGTAACCCTCAAGTGGGTGTATTGTAGTATAGCCCTCTGGCCAGGGCAGCCAAAAATTGGAAGGTTCAACAATGAGCCATGCATACAGACATGTAGTAGGGCCTGTAACCCTCAAGTGGGTGTATTGTAGTATAGCCCTTTGGTCAGGGCAGCCAAAAATTGGGAGGTTCAACAATGACCCATGCATACAGACATGTAGTAGGGCCTGTAACCCTCAAGTGGGTGTATTGTAGTATAGCCCTTTGGTCAGGGCAGCCAAAAATTGGGAGGTTCAACAATGACCCATGCATACAGACATGTAGTAGGGCCTGTAACCCTCAAGTGGGTGTATTGTAGTATAGCCCTTTGGTCAGGGCAGACAACAATTGGGAGGTTCAACACTGACCCATGCATACAGACATGTAGTAGGGCCTATAACACTCAAGTGGGTGTATTGTAGTATAGCCCTTTGGTCAGGGTGCCAAAAATTGGGAGGCTCCTCTTTGTCCCTGGATAGAGACGTGCAGGAGGGCCTGTAACCCTCAAGTGGGTGTATTGTAGTATAGCCCTTTGGTCAGGGTGCCAAAAATTGGGAGGCTCCTCTTTGTCCCTGGATAGAGACATGCAGGAGTGCCTAAAAACATTTTTCCCATTGAAAAGGAGCGGGTCTTCTGTCGTTGTAATGCCCATTCTAACAGAATGGGCGAAAAAATTTACCACTGTTGGTATACCTCAAACAAGAGCCTAACTATTCTAACGGTCATCATGGTGTCACATGAGGAGAAGGAGGAGCAGTCCAGTGATTAGCCAAAGTCCGGAAGTGTGTACCCATGGGTGAGTGGAGGTACATGTCAAATTAAAATAACAAAATTTTAATTCAGTTGTCATTTGCTGGTGGTGTGGTGAAGTCTGGCCCAATCCAACCCTTGTTCATCTTGATCAGAGTCAACCTGGCCACATTTTCAGTTGACAGGCGGGTGCGTTTATCAGTGATGATTCCACCTGCAGCACTGAAAACACGCTCTGATAAAACGCTAGCGGCAGGGCAGGCCAGGACTTCCAAGGCATAGAGAGCCAATTCATGCCACGTGTCGAGCTTGGAGACCCAATAATTGAAAGGCACCGAGGAATCTCGCAGTACAGTTGTTCGATCTGCAAGGTACTCCTTCAGCATCTGCCCAAACTTAGCATTTCTGGTGGCACTACCCCGCACCTCAGGGGCTGTGGTACGTGAGGGGCTGAGAAAACTGTCCCACATCGTAAAGACAGTTCCCCTGCCTCTGCCGGATTGGACTTGTGCCCCTCTCGGCCATACGCCTTGGTTGTCCACCGAATCCTGACCTATGCCGCAAGCGTTTTGTGAGGGGAATGATTTGACAACTTCCGTGACTATGGCCCTGTGGAACTGCTGCATTTTGGCTGACCTCTCCGCCTCAGGAATGAGAGACATAAAGTTCTCCTTGTAGCGTGGGTCTAAGAGTGTTGCCAACCAGTACTGATTGTCGGCCAAGATGTTGTGAACGCGAGGGTCACGAGACAGGCAGCTTACCATAAAGTCAGCCATGTGCGCCAGACTCTTAACAGCCATCACTTCAGTATCCAGACCAACACGATGACTGAACATGCTGTCCTCCTTCTCCTCCTCCTCCTCATCTCCCCTGTCCTCTGGCCAGCCACGCTGAATCGAGGGTATGACTGGTGTGCATGTCATATCCCCAATTTGGCCTGAGAGTTGCTCCATGTCTTCATCCTCCTCCTCCTCCTCGTCATAGTCCTCCACTACACGTTGTGATGACATGAGGCTGGGCTGTGTGTTTTCACCCACACCCACTACAGTTTCTTGCTCTAAGTCATCGCGCTCAGCCTGCAATGCGTCCTCTTTGATTTTCAGCAGAGACCGTTTTAGAAGGCAGAGTAGTGGTATGGTGACGCTAATAATGGCGTCATCGCCCCTCACCATCTTGGTGGAGTCCTCAAAGTTTTGGAGGACGGTGCATAGGTCCGACATCCATCTCCACTCCTCAGGTGTTATGTGTGGAGTTTGACCCATTTCCCGACGGCTTAGGTGATGCAGGTAGTCCACAACTGCCCTCTTCTGCTCACATATCCTGACCAACATGTGCAGAGTTGAATTCCAACGCGTGGGGACATCACACACCAGTCTGTGGGCCGGAAGACGCAAACGGCGCTGAAAGCTGGCAAGGCCGGCTGAAGCAGCAGGTGACTTGCGAAAATGTGCAGACAGACGCCGAACTTTTACCAGCAGGTCAGACACCTCCGGGTATGACTTCACAAACCTCTGAACCACCAGGTTGAGCACATGGGCCACGCATGGAACATGCGTCAGCTGCCCTCGCCTCAAAGCTGCCACCAGGTTCCGGCCATTGTCACACACGACCTTTCCTGGCTTTAGGTTCAGAGGTGTGAGCCAGTGATCTGCCTGCTGTTTCAGAGCTGTCCACACCTCTACTGCATTGTGGGGTTTGTCACCTATGCAGACTAGCTTCAGCACAGCCTGTTGCCCCTTTGCAGAGGCAGTGCTGCAGTGCTTCCAGCTTGGGACTGGTGTGGAGGGTACAGTGGATGAGGATGCGCAGGAGGAGGAGGCTGAAGAGCATGACATTCCGGAGCTGTAGAGTGTCGGTGAAACCCTGACAGAGGTAGGGCCTGCTATCCTTGGTGTGGGAAGGACGTGTTCCGTCCCTCGCTCAGACTGGGTCCCAGCCTCCACAATATTAATCCAGTGTGCCTTCAAGGAGATGTAGCGGCCTTGCCCACAAGCACTTGTCCACGTGTCTGTGGTTAGGTGGACTTTGGCTGAAACAGCATTGTTCAGGGCACGTGTGATGCTGTTGGACACGTGGTTATGCAATGCGGGGACGGCACATCTGGAGAAATAGTGTCGGCTGGGGACCGAGTAACGTGGGACAGCAGCCGCCATCAGGTCGCGGAATGCGTCCGTCTCCACCAGACGGAAAGGCAACATTTCTAGCGCTATGAGTCGCGAAATGTGATCATTCAGGACTGTGGCATGTGGGGCATTGGCAGCGTATTTACGCCTGCGTTCAAATGTTTGCTGAATGGATAATTGAACGCTGCGCTGGGACAAGGACGTGCTTGATGGTGGTGTAATTTGTGCGTGGGCAACTTCAGGTGCAGGGCCGGAGGCTTGTTCGCGGCCAGCATGGACAGGGGATTGGCTCGCATGCACAACAGGTGAAGACGTAGCAGTGACATCAGCACGCACCGCTCCTCGACTCTGTGGTACTTCCCACAAAGTCGGGTGCTTGGCTGACATGTGCCTGATCATGCTGGTGGTGGTCAGGCTGCTAGTTTTCATACCCCTGCTGATAGTGGCATGGCAGGTGTGGCAAATGGCCTTTTTAGAGTCTTCTGCAGCCAACTTAAAAAACTCCCAGACTCGGGAAGACCGAACATTTGCACAGGCACCTTGAGTCGTGTTGTTGTTCCGGGGAACGGTTGCCTGCCTTCTGCCTGCGGACGCAACTCTGCTTCGTACTGCCTGTTGGGATGCTACGCCTCCCTCCCCCTGTGCACTGCTGTCCTCGCTCTGCATATCCTCCTGCCATGTTGGGTCAGCTACTGGATCATCCACCACGTCGTCTTCCTCTTCCGCACCCTGATCCTCCTCCTGACTTCCTGGCAATTGTGTCTCATCATCGTCCACCCCTTGTTGAGACACTTTGACAACGTTCCGTTCGTCATAACGTGGCTGCTCAAATATTTGGGCATCTGTACATACCATCTCCTCATGACCCACTTCAAGAGGAGGTGGCGACAGGCCAGATTCTGCGAATGGATACGTGAACAGCTCTTCCGAGTGTCCTAGTGTGGGATCAGTAATGTCCGTGGACGTGTACTCGGCCAGGTGGTAGGAAGGAGGATCAGGTTGGGAAATGTGCGGTGCAGTATCACGGCTACTGACAGTTGACCGTGTGGAAGACAGGGTGTTTGTGGAGGTGCCCATCTGACTTGAAGCATTATCCGCTATCCAAGTAACAACCTGTTGACACTGGTCTTGGTTCAACAGTGGTGTACTGCTGCGGGCCCCAAGAATTTGGGACAGGACGTGCGAGCGAGGAGATGTGGCCCTTTGTTGTTGCGAAATTAGTGCTTGCACACGACCTCGGCCTCTGCCTGCACCACCATCACGTCCACTTCCTTGTTCCTTGCCAACGCCCTTGCCAACGCCTTTGCGCATTTTGCCTGTATAGAGCGACAACTGTCTGGTGACTGTTGAGGTCACAGGAGATTAGGATTTTAGTTCCCTAACCTGTATAAAGGTATGACGTACAACAGTGTGGTGACTGTTGAGATCACAAGAGTTAGGATTTTAGTTCCCTAACCTGTATAAAGGTATGACGTACAACAGTGTGGTGACTGTTGAGATGACAAGAGTTAGGATTTTAGTTCCCTAACCTGTATAAAGGTATGACGTACAACAGTGTGGTGACTGTTGAGATCACAAGAGTTAGGATTTTAGTTCCCTAACCTGTATAAAGGTATGACGTACAACAGTGTGGTGACTGTTGAGATGACAAGAGTTAGGATTTTAGTTCCCTAACCTGTATAAAGGTATGACGTACAACAGTGTGGTGACTGTTGAGATGACAAGAGTTAGGATTTTAGTTCCCTAACCTGTATAAAGGTATGACGTACAACAGTGTGGTGACTGTTGAGATGACAAGAGTTAGGATTTTAGTTCCCTAACCTGTATAAAGGTATGACGTACAACAGTGTGGTGACTGTTGAGATCACAAGAGTTAGGATTTTAGTTCCCTAACCTGTATAAAGGTATGACGTACAACAGTGTGGTGACTGTTGAGATGACAAGCGTTAGGATTTTAGTTCCCTAACCTGTATAAAGGTATGACATACAACAGTGTGGTGACTGTTGAGATCACAAGAGTTAGGATTTTAGTTCCCTAACCTGTATAAAGGTATGACGTACAACAGTGTGGTGACTGTTGAGATGACAAGAGTTAGGATTTTAGTTCCCTAACCTGTATAAAGGTATGACGTACAACAGTGTGGTGACTGTTGAGATGACAAGAGTTAGGATTTTAGTTCCCTAACCTGTATAAAGGTATGACGTACAACAGTGTGGTGACTGTTGAGATGACAAGCGTTAGGATTTTAGTTCCCTAACCTGCATAAAGGTATGACGTACAACAGTGTGGTGACTGTTGAGATGACAAGAGTTAGGATTTTAGTTCCCTAACCTGTATAAAGGTAGTACGTACACCTGTCTGGTGACTTTAATGGTTTCAGGAGAGTATTTTAGTCCCTAACCTGTATTAAGGTAGTACGTACACCTGTCTGGTGACTTTAATGGTTTCAGGAGAGGATTTTAGTCCCTAACCTGTATTAAGGTAGTACGTACACCTGTCTGGTGACTGTAATGGTTTCAGGAGAGTATTTTAGTCCCTAACCTGTATTAAGGTAGTATGTACACCTGTCTGGTGACTTTAATGGTTTCAGGAGAGCATTTTAGTCCCTAACCTGTATTAAGGTAGTACGTACACCTGTCTGGTGACTTTAATGGTTTCAGGAAAGGATTTTAGTCCCTAACCTGTATTAAGGTAGTACGTACACCTGTCTGGTGACTTTAATGGTTTCAGGAGAGGATTTTAGTCCCTAACCTGTATTAAGGTAGTACGTAAACCTGTCTGGTGACTGTAATGGTTTCAGGAGACGATTTTAGTCCCTAACCTGTATTAAGGTAGTACGTACACCTGTCTGGTGACTGTAATGGTTTCAGGAGAGGATTTTAGTCCCTAACCTGTATTAAGGTAGTACGTACACCTGTCTGGTGACTGTAATGGTTTCAGGAGACGATTTTAGTCCCTAACCTGTATTAAGGTAGTACGTACACCTGTCTGGTGACTGTAATGGTTTCAGGAGGATTTTCGTCCCTAACCTGTATTAAGGTAGTAAGTACAAGAGTGTGGTGACTCTAATGGTCACAGAAAAGCTTGGATTCAAATCTGTATCACCCTGCCTATATCCTCCTAGATTAGTCCTGAGAAGGACTGTTCTGGTCACTGGAAAGCTTGGACTCCGATCTGGATCACCCTGCCTATATCCTCCTAGATTAGTCCTGAGAAGGACTGTTGTGGTCAGCAGCAGCAGTTTGCAGCCCTGCTCTGGATCTACCTGTAAGGGCCGCAAATCTGTCCCTAATCAGCAGCAGACACTCTCCCTACACTCACTGTCTGGAAGTCTGTGTGCCGAGCACAGCGAGCCGGGAGTTATAAATGCTCGGTCATGCTGTGCAGGGCGGCCAATCACTGCTATGCCACAACTAACAGGGCTGTGGCATTGCAGTGGTCTGCCAGCCAATCCCTGCACGTGGGCTGGCTCTCAAAAGAGCGCCAACATGCAGAAATGATGACCATGAGCACAGCACGAGTATCGCGAGATTACTCGGTGATCGGCAAGTCGCCCGAGTACAGTGATACTCGTGCGAGTACCGAGCAGTGGCGAGCATGCTCGCTCATCACTAGTGGTCATGGATGACTATTCTCAGTTTCCAGTCATTGAACATGTTTCAACAACATCGGCCAGGGCGGTTATACCAAAATTAGACAAGATTTTCTCGGCTTATGGCATACCCGAGACAGTGAAGACGGACAATGGACCTCCATTCAATAGCACAGACTTTCAGTCATTGGCAACTTATCTTGGTTTCTCCCACAGGAAAATAACTCCGTACTGGCCTCAAGCCAATGGAAAAGTGGAACGATTCATGCAATCAATCAACAAGACCCTGAGGATTGCTACCATGGAGCACAAGGACTCGCAACAAGAATTACATACATTCCTTAGACAGTACAGAGCCACCCCACACTCCACTACTGGGATACCACCAGCAACTGCATTGTTCAGCAGGCCCTTGCGCGGCAAAATCCCATGCATTCCGTCAGTCCCTGTCCAAACCCCAATTGCTATTAATGATTCCGTCTCTAAGAATAAAATGAAGCAGTATGCAGAAAAAAGTAGCCGCCGTTACAAGCATCCAGAAACAAAGGTGGGTGATTGGGTTCTTGTAAAGAGACTGAGACCTAGCGACAAGTTTGCATCGCCATACTATCCCGAGCCCTTTCAGGCCACACAAATCATAGGCACCATGATTACTGCTAAAAACCAAAATCATCAGGTCACTAGAAATGTGTCCCATTTTGAAAAACTTTGTGGCTACGTCCCAGAGATGACGCATGCAGAGGAAGTAGATAGCGACGACCTACTGCCAGAGACAATGAACTCAGCTGTTCTCATAATAGATACCTCAGAAGATCCCCCGAGTTTATCTGGAAATGAGATGTCTCGACGTTATCCTGGGAGAACAAATCGAGGGCCACCAGTCCACCTTGAGGACTATGTTCTGCAGTAGAAAACAAAAAAACAAAAAACTTTTCTACAACGCGAACTTTTGAACGGTTAACTATTTTTTTTTTTTGTAAGATGATAAGAGATGTAATGTTGTTATATCTTCTGTAGTTTGCTTGTTGTCTTCCCTGTTTGCTTTTTCTGCCTAGTAACAGTGATGTAAGATGGAGGAGGAGCTGTGGCAGGAAAAGGGGGAGCTGGGGAAACGGAAGGGATTTCATTAAAGTATGACCGCTCGACTGAGCAGTTCAGCATATCTGTGTGTGCTTCTGGATTCATTGTCATCTGCACTACAACACTACACCTGATATGTTTCATTGTGTGCTGTCCTGCATACCCTGCTGTCCTGGTCCTTACTGATCCACTTGTTAACCAGCACCACGTGTCAAGCAGTACTATCACCTCCTGTCCATGCTGCTCAGTAGAACTGTGACTTAGACAATTCACCTCACCTAGTGAGTCCATAGCAGAAGTGTTGAATTTCAGAGCTCATTCTATTTTATTTTGTCTTTTTCCATTGACAACAACTGCACAGTCAGGTTGCCCAGGAGCAGGAGTTAGGTGAACAATAGTTTGTAAGGCACCTGTTGAAAGTTTATGGGCACTTTTTTAGCTATGCATTACAAGGTCACTAAGATACATTGGAAAATTACTTACAGCCTGACAAACTGATGTAGTAATTACTCAGTCTTTAACCTAAGGGGCATGTCTATCAGACTATCTAGTATTACAACCATTAGGAAATGATTTAGCTATTTGTCTTGAAAGAAGACGGAAACCTCTTTTCTAAAATTGTTTTTAGCCTTAGGAAATTTCCCAAATGAATGAGCCTGAAAAATGTATCTAGGCTGAGTGTATTACAGCAGACCAGATATAATGATTGATACAGCTGTCTTCTAGCACTAGCAGATTGGTGGAGCAGAGTTTTAGCTAAAGTTAAAAGGTTATTCCCAGAATCAAAATGTATATCCTGTATACAGGATAGGAATAATCTTGTTCTAGCAATCCATGGAAATGAGCTTGAATTGCTCAACCTCTGCTCTACTAATTGTGTATGGAACTGCCATAAAAGGTACAGTGCTTAGCTATTTCCCATAGACATTAAATGAAGAAGTTCCATTCAAGAAGTGGCTCTGCTGCAATTCATGGCAAATGCCATATTTTTCAGACTATAAAACGCATTTTTTCCCCCCAGATAGTAGGGGTACGTCTTACGGTCCGAATATACGGAGGGCTGTGGTGCTCAGCGGGCTGTGCTGGAGAGGGGTCAGGAGTGGCTCCTGAGCAGCTGTAGGAGGCTGGTGAGGGCTGTAATATTCACTGCATCCTGCTGTCCATCACCTATCAGGGCTGAAGATAGCGCTGAACGGTGGCATGAGGTGTGTATATTACAGTACACTAAGTGTACTGACCCCCCATCCTGGGATATTGCAGCCCCCCCCATCACTGGATATGGCTCCCCTGCTGCCATACACACTAAAATAATAAACATTGCAACATACCCATCTGCTGCTTCTCTCATTTCTCCCTCTGCAGCCGCATAAATCTCTTCCTTTCTTTGAGAGACGGTATCCTGTCATGTGACTGGCGCAGCACAGTGATGTCATTACAGTGCGTCCCTGTCACATGATCGAATGCCGCAGAGATGCACAGACAGGAAGAGATCGATGCGGTTGCAGAGGAAGAGATGAGGGGAGCAGCAAACGGATATGTTACAATGTTTATTATTTTAGTGTGTGCCGCAGCAGGGGGGCCATATCCAGTGATGGGGGGTGCAATATCCTAGGATTTGGGGGAATATAGTGAATGGGGAGTGCAATATATTAGGATGGGGGGGCTATATACCAGGATGGGGAACATATATTTCCTGGGCCAGAAATGGGGGCATAACCCCCAAAACAGTGTCAGTAGCAGATCCTTCCCCCATAACAGTTAATTGTAACCACGTTTTTACTTAATTATTTTTCCCTATTTTCCTCCTCTAAAATCTGTGTGCTTCTTATAGTCCAATAAATACAGTATGTGTATTTCTATGTGGTTCCATGTCTAAGAGAATTCTGATTGGTGAATGAGTAATGAAAAATTATCTCAACTCTGAATTTGAGAACAGCACCGTAAAACCATTTTACATTAAAGGAGCTGTAGAGGATTAAAGGGAACCTGTCAATTAGTTTATGCCTCCCCAGCTCTCACTGTCTGTAGCTGCAGCTTTATAATACTATTCTAATCATCTCTGTCTGAGTTCAGTGTAATGTTAAAGGTGAAAGAAAAGCATTTATACACTTACATTTCAGTCCCCACCTTGGAGGAGGGGGACTGTCTGGCAGGATAATAGTTAATTCACTTTTAACTTGGATAGCAAAAGGACCTGTGTGATGTAACGATCATGTGACCATAGTGGGCGGAGCTAAGCCAGCAAATGTATTATTTTCTATGAGAACTTAGCTCCGCCTTTTGTAGTCACATGGTTGTGACATCATATCAGGTCTCCCAACATGTTCTAGCACAAGGCTGAAATGTTAACTATTAACCTGCCAAACAGTCCCCGTCCTCCAAGCTGGGGACTGCCTGCCTCATTACATAAGGAAATGTAAGTGTATAAATGCTTTTCTTTCACATTACACCATGAGCTCAGACAGGGATGATTACAATAGTATTATGAAGCTGCAGGTACAGACAGTGATAACTGGAGGGGCATAAACCACCTGACAGGTTCCCTTTAAGTAAAGATGACTAATTGTTTCTAGATACATTGCAACACATTTCCATGGTTCATATATGGAACTGTAGCTCAGCTCCATTGATGAGGGTAAGCAGCCATGTGTCTGTAATTCTAGATTACCCTTTAAAGCAACTAAAGACAATTAATGAGTGACTCAAGGTGACAGCAGCAAAATAACATTCCCTATTCTGTGGAGTCGTGTAAATGGAAGATATGTCCAACTGATTATGCCCTGTCCCATTAAAACGCAGCATATATTTACGCATTGTCTGAATGGCAAAGTGAATTTCACATGCACTTTGCTGGCAGACGCACACATGCTTTTTTGAAAAAAAGCGCAGTGTGTGAACAAAGCCTTAAAGAGGGCGTGCTCCAGATTATGTACGTTCAGCAGGGCAGGCTCCGGACCAGCAGGAAGCGTTTCAGCTGCTGGGACGGCTCCTGCCCATTGTTTGCTCTGTGGAGAGGAGACACATAAAGGAGGCTGAACAAGAGAGGGCTGGAGGTGGACCAGAGAGGGCTGGAAGTGGGGAGGACACCAGCAGCAGCAATGACACATACAGGGGGATGAGCAAGAGAGGGCTGGAGGCGGGGAGGACACCAGCAACAGCGATGACTTATTACTGAGCAAGTCCCTCCGGACTCGTTATCTGTACACTTCAGCTTACAGGGGGCTAGAGACATAGGTCACGCTGTATTCTGTACTGCATTCAGTTAGTATAACATCAGGGGGGTGACAGGTCTGCTTCAAAGAAAGAGAAAAGTATGCCATGAAAAAAATGGTATCACCACAATAAATCAAAAAACATACAGTATCGCTTTATTTTTAGCTAAAATACAAAACACACAAAAAGCACACATGTGAAATTTAAAAACAAGTGCAATAAAATTAGGTTCCTCCTAAGGTTAAATAAATGCACCATCAATCAGAACATGAATAAGTGCAAAATACATAGATATGACAGTCACTATAGTTACAGCTCATATTTTATATACAGCATTAGGCTACGTTCACATGCTGCGTAATAGCAGTGCCTTTTTGCAGTTGCGCTTTTTTGCTGCCCTTTGTGCAAGAAAGCACAACTGCATTGCATGTTGACCTGTGCTTTTCCCGAGCCCATTTTATCATGTGGGCTATGGGAGAAGCACACGTCAAAATGCGCAAAGAATTGACATGGTCATTCTTTTTGCTTATACATTTTGCAGTGAAAGCGTATCCGCAAAAATATGGACTCTGTGAACGCATTTTGTGGTGCCCCACATAGTCAGGCGTCACAGAGGGGTATTGCACCCCTAAAAGAGGTGTAATTGCCCCAGCTGCAAGTGGACCCTAGGTTGGTGGGACCCATTCCCAGCACTCCCACATTAGCTGAGCGGTGGGAGGTTACCCGGGAGGGGATATATTCACCTCTAGGGGGAATTAGAGACAATCAGACAGTGAGTCTGGATCAGATAAGGTGCGACTGAGACAGGATAGTCTGAGGAGGAAAGGAAGTCTTTCAGCAGAACTGCCAGCTAGGAGAAAGAGTAGTCTCTATCTAGTCGGTGAGAGAGGGTCGGAACAGTCAGAGAAGGAGGAAAGTTGGAAAGAGTGTGGAACGAGGCGGAAGGGTTACCCGGACGGTTTCAAGCTGATCCCGAAGGAAGGAGAAGGGGTCTTGAGGAGATCCTGAAAAAGGGTGCCTGACGAGTGGAGTCGAGGCCCTAGAGAGAAAGGGAGAACCCTAGAATGGACCGACCATACTCCAGGAGATTCTCCAGTCCACCACGGGAACGCCGGGCCCGAGGATCCAGCCAAAGTCCATCTTTGCAGTCGGCAACTGGCTGCTGTGGTCCGTATATCGCCACAGCACCCTGCCAGACGGAGCGTTCTGCCTGCTTCCTCACCACGTGGGAGAGGACCCCCAATACTACCTACACGGAGCCATTGGGTATAGGCCCATCCTAGACGGGGAAGAAAGGACACAAGTTCGTCAACTGAGGTACACCACGGGTTCCACCATACCACCTGGGATTCACTTGCAGCCACCCGTAGAGCTACCTGTTATTTTAACATCTGATGCTGGATTGTGAACTTTGTATGATGCTGCTACAAGTTGACAGTAAAGTACCCGGGAGAAAGTGACTTTGCCTGGGTGTGAGTTTCTACATCTACCTGTCCACATGCAGTAATGCTGCCCCGGAGGAATAGCTCCGCCTGTAGGGAGTTTTGCCAACTCAGGCGCACTACTATCTACCTCCGACGGACTGTGGCGGCGCTGGTGACCCATCACCAGGTACTACAGATGGCATCACGTGACAAACTCTTATCTCCTGTAAATACACCCTTTTTAAAGTGTCACCCAGGCCACGGGATCAGGCGCTGCCACCCGTGACACCCCCAATACAACCCACCGAGCCTGATACCAGAGCACCTCAGGGCCTGGGGCTCCACAATTTCAGCAAAAGCCATTCCTTTTGCAGGAGTGCGTTATGGCGCTGCAATTCACTGCAATTATGCAAGCACTAAAAAGTGCTGCGTAAATGGTGAAATACGCAGCATGTGAACGTAGCCTTAATCACCTGGATCAGAGAATAAGAATATAAATAGGTATTACAGGGTAACTAGTAGGGGGATACAATACAAAGAATAAATAACAAGCAGTACTATATGCCCCTGTTGTAATAGTGCACCGTGTGTATAGGTGCCAGTCTATTATAGCCTCCTGGCCACCCAAGTTTTTACCATTCGCAGGCAATGTTAGTCATTCTGGTCTGGTCATACTGTTTACAATACTAGGACAGATAAAATATGTTTGGACATTTGTTAATTCCAACCAGAAAAGATATTAATAACATGGGGGGTCACAAGTGAATAATATATTTTAGGTGGCACAAAGAATGGAAGCAGTCACATATACATATACAGTGCCTACAAGTAGTCTTCAACCCCCTGCTGATTTAGGTGGTTTGATAAGATGCAAATAAGTTCGAGCCTTCAAACTGCAAACGAGAGTAGGATTTATTAACAGAAGCATAAATCTTACAAACCAAAAAGTTATGATGCTCAGTTGAATTTTAATAAATTTTAAACATAAAAGTGTGGGTCAATTATTATTCAACCCTAGGTTTAATATTTTGTGGAATAACCCTTGTTTGCAATTACAGCTAATAATCGTCTTTTATAAGACCTGATCAGGCCGGCACAGGTCTCTGGAGTTATCTTGGCCCCCTCCTCCATGCAGATCTTCTCCAAGTTATCTAGGTTCTTTGGGTGTCTCATGTGGACTTTAATCTTGAGCTCCTTCCACAAGTTTTCAATTGGGTTAAGGTCAGGAGACTTACTAGGCCACTCCAACACCTTGATTTTTTCCCTCTTGAACCAGGCCTTGGTTTTCTTGGCTGTGTGCTTTGGTCGTTGTCTTGTTGGAAGATGAAATTACGACCCATCTTAAGATCCTTGATGGAGGAGCGGAGGTTCTTGGCCAAAATCTCCAGGTAGGCCGTGCTATCCATCTTCCCATGGATGTGGACCAGATGGCCAGGCCCCTTGGCTGAGAAACAGCCCCACAGCATGATGCTGCCACCACCATGCTTGACTGTAGGGATGGTATTCTTGGGGTCGTATGCAGTGCCATTCAGTCTCCAAACGTCACGTGTGTGGTTGGCACCAAAGATCTCGATCTTGGTCCCATCAGACCATAGAACCTCAAACCAGTCTGTCTCAGAGTCCTCCAAGTGATCATGAGCAAACTGTAGACGAGCCTTGACATGACGCTTTGAAAGTAAAGGTACCTTACAGGCTCGTCTGGAACGGAGACCATTGCGGTGGAGTACGTTACTTATGGTATTGACTGAAACCAATGTCCCCACTGCCATGAGATCTTCCCGGAGCTCCTTCCTTGTTGTCCTTGGGTTAGCCTTGACTCTTCGGACAAGCCTGGCCTCGGCACGGGGGGAAACTTTCAAAGGCTGTCCAGGCCGTGGAAGGCTAACAGTAGTTCCATAAGCCTTCCACTTCCGGATGATGCTCCCAACAGTGGAGACAGGCAGGGCCAACTCCTTGGAAAGGGTTTTTTACCCCTTGCCAGCCTTGTGACCCTCCACGATCTTGTCTCAGATGGCCTTGGAATGCTCCTTTGTCTTTCCCATGTTAACCATGTATGAGTGCTGTTCACAAGTTTGGGGAGGGTCTTAAATAGTCAGAAAAGTCTGGCAAAAGATATAATTAATCCACACATGTGAAGCTCATTGTTCTTTGTGCCTAAACTACTTCTTAATACTTTAGGGGGACCAAACAGAATATTGATGGTTTGAGGGGTTGAATAATAAATGACCCTCTGAATTAACTTTTAACGCTTTAAAAAAAAAAAAAAAAATTATTTTTGACTGCAGTGCATTTCCCACTTCCAGGCTGATCTACAGTCCAAATGTCACAATGCCAAGTTAATTCCGCATGTGTCAACCAGCTAAATCTGCAGGGGGTTGAAGACTACTAGTAGGCACTGTATATAGGTAATATTGTGGAGCCCACTGAGACAGGGTACTCGGTACCGGACTGGGGTATCACGGGGGTTATCACGGCGGTCTTGGTCCGGATCATGTCCCGAGCCCACAAGTAAAGGTTGGGGGTATTTACAGGGGAGAAAGTAGTGACGCCACCCGTGGTATGTGGTCAGGGTGACCACCGCTGCTGCAGAACCTCCGGGGATGATGGATGGTAGCTTGTGATGTGATGGCTCTCCACAGGCAGATCCTGGTCCCCAGGGCAGTAATGATATTAACAGTTTGTGAGGGAGAGTAGGGCTCAAGTGCAAGGATTACACAGACTCACGGTTTTGTAGTTTTCAAAGTCTTTACTGTAGATCACATTTAGCAGAGTACTGTCCTCAGAGTCTGTACCAGGGCCGGGGTGCTTCCCACCCTTTCCGGGACCTTGGCTTCCTACTCCTGCGCTGTGTGTGTGTGTGGCCCTGTTGCCGCTTAAGCTAGGCTGCCGGCCTTGTCTCCCCTCACAGGTACGAACTTGCTAGGCAACTTGAGTCTTATCTTTATGTTCCTCACCCCGCCGTGTTGCTTCGCTGTGGTACAGTGAAAATGTGGGATCTTCACTCACCCGGTGTTCACTGTGCTATTTGTGTCAGGCACAGCATCGGATCCGGTATCTGTTCTGTGCGCTCCTCCGAGGTGAGTTTAGGGAAACTCGGTGTCCCGGGTGTGTTCCTCTGCTTCTCTTTTTCCTCAGACTCTGGCTCGACCTGGAACTGGACAGTGGACCGTGGGCTGAGCCTAACACAGCTCTTTTATACCCAGGTCCTTTCTTCCCTCAGTGCAGCCCCACACTGAACTGCCACTTCCTCTCCACACAGGGGTGCATCAAGCCCCCCTGCCACCTGAGCCACACAGTGTGGAGGGGGGGGGTTGCTGTCAGTGGCTAGCACCGCTGCGGCTGCCCCTGCAGCCGCAAGTGAGGACCAAGGGGGGTGCTGTCAGTAGCTAGCACCGCTGCCCCTGCAGCCGCAAGTGTGGACCGGGAAGGGGGTTGCTATCTGTGTCTCCGCCAT
>JARQOC010000005.1:110804868-110855491 GCA_033576535.1 Allobates femoralis
GGGAGACAAAAAATGTGCATTTTTATGTGTTTTTCATTAAGGATGGGGTGGGGAGACTAAAGAACCGCCGCAAGAAAAGAAAGGCTGCAGACATACTTGTGCAGCAAATCTGCAAGGAAAAATAAGCAACATGTGCACAAAACGTCAGGACTTTGCTGACATAAGGATTTGCCTGCAGTTTTGTGACAAAACTGCACTTCGTAGACACATCAAAAAACACTAATGAAATGTGCTGTGTGCACAGGTCCTTATACAGAGCTCAGCATTCAGGGAACTGATTGATCCGCACTAAATAAAATGGGAACTTTATTAAAAGTTCAGCAAAAGGCCCAGTAGAATATCATCAAAAAGATCATTTATTTTGGTAATTCAATACATAAAGTGAATCACATATAGTCATACAAACACAGTGATCTATATCAAGTGTTTATTTATGTTTATATTGATGATTATGGCTTAGAGCCAATGAAAACACAAAGGTCATTATCTCCGAAAATTAAAGTAGGGAGGATGAAGGGTTAAAAACCGAGCTGCCTTATTCCAAAAGACATCAAAATGTGAATATAACATTGATTTATTAGTCAATGTGTTTCAGGGCTCCCTGAGACTGCCTGATACATGGCAATGATATTGATTTATCCTGAGGACGGGTCCAGGGAGTCCTGAAACTCGTTGACTAATAAATCAATATTGTATTCCCCCTTTGATGTCTCGTAGAATATGGCAACGCAGTTTTTAACCCTTCATCCTCCCAACTCTATAGGCACCACGCTAGGGACTGCAGCAGCCGTTATATGCTTTCATAGTGGTTGTGACTCTCACAATCACACGAGGTGAAGCCTCTGATACTGATGTAGGTAATATTTTATCTCTCAGACCCTTTATCCTCCATACTTTAATTTTCGGAGATAATGAGCTTTGGGTTTTCATTGGCTGTAAGCCATAATCATCAACATTTACAGAAATAAACAGTTGAAATAGATCACTGTTTGTAATGACTCTATATAATTTATGCATTTCATTTTATGTATTGAATTACTGAAATAAATTAACTTTTTGATGATATTCTAATTCATTGAGAATCACCTGTATATAGCTGAAATCAGAGTCTCTACGCCTATGTGATGTTGCTCTCAGATGAGGTAGCAAAAACATGGTGACTGATAGAAGTAATTAACCTGCATGATACCATAATAGTGGAAATTTTCTGCATAAAACATTATGCTTGTTGTCTTGACAGACATGTCTGTGGTATTCCAGTACCCGTTCTACTGCTGCTGAGTGATACAGTTGTCATGTGGCAGTAGATTTGTTCCAGTGTGTCAGAATTACTTTGGGCGCTGTAAGTTAGGAAATCTGTTATATAGGTTGTGATGTGATGTCCGTGCAGTGAGGACAGATAGATGTATATTCTACATTGTAATTTGCTGCCATCTCAATCTCAATGCATGTGTATGAAAGATAGATAATTCTCCTCATAACTAGCTGCCATAGCAATGGTGGGAGGAGCCTCTACCTCAGGCCTCTCACACATAACAACAGTGGGAGGAGCCTCTACCTCAGGCCTCGCACACATAGCAATGGTGGGAGGAGCCTCTACCTCAGGCCTCGCACACATAGCAATGGTGGGAGGAGCCTCTGCCTCAGGCCTCTCACACATTGTAATGGTGGGAGGAGCCTCTACCTCAGACTTCTCACACTTCCTGTAACTGGTTCAAACAGGTTTAGTCAGCTGAGTCAGGGGAGATGGAGGAAGCACTACTGCTCCCAGAATGTCTATCCCAGTCCTCGCTGTGGGGACATCATGCTCTCCATTTAATTACCTGCAGAAAGGAGTGAAGCTTGATACAGCCAGGAGAGATAAGGTTGAACAGGTGTCTCCTCCATGCTGGTTCATATTAACTTCCAGTGAGAACCAGTGCAACGTTACTTTCACGCCAGAAAGGATGTCTGCCCAACCCAATGCAATAGGGAACGGTAGCGTCAGAATCATGATTAGCTCCATACTCCATCACTACGGGGAGCCAAACCATGAAGGTCTCTCCATCATATTAACTGGACAGTGCATAATATTACCTCCCATACCAAGTGAAGAGACCTGTACACAGCTGCCTGAGAGGCACTAAATGTGCTGGTTTCATTAGGAGAAATCACCTTTTTCATATGCAAAATATCAAGTGTATCCTATAACCACTGCCACTTTGTCTCTTACAGACTGTATTCTATTATTCCCTGAAGTAAAGTATTATGCTTTCAAGTTCACTTGGATGTCTGGCTGCCTAAAATTGCATGGACATCACGGGCGCTACCACACCTGCACCCATACATCACCACTACAGCCCAGGGGGTCATGTACCATCACTATAGGTGCAATCTCACTGCACGGACATGCCATCACAATGTATATGTGGCGCCCCAGGGTTCGGTTGCCACAATATTAAGCTTGGAAGCAAGGGGAGGCACCCACCTCAGGTAAAAAACAGACGCACAACACCTTCCCAACTCCAGGCCAGAAGGGGGAGCTCTAAAGCCCGGGTTGAGGGTAAGTCCCCTATAAATTCTGGTCTGCGGGCGCGGTCAGGCAGTTCAGTTCCTAGGAGGACTGTGGAAGACATCCTACAGACGGTAGCCGTGCTAGGCTCATCCTAGGCTACTGACTAGCCAGTGTGAGTGACCCATGGTGAGGGTCTGAGGGAAGTGGAGAAAAGGTGTGAGGAGTGGAGCGGTGCCAGCTGTCCCAGCACCGAGCACAGAACAGACATCAGAGTCCGAGGTTGCCAGGGACTTTATGCCCAGCAACCAACATCGGAGGGCAGGTGATTCCAAGTTGCTCGTCCACCAGAAAGGCCAGGAGACACAGCCGCACCACCGAGCTCAGGAGACACAGTGAAGGAGAATAGCACAAAAAGGGCTCGAGCCGCCTGTCACATGGTCAAGACAGACAGAGGGGTGAGGGTCACAGCACAGCTTCAAGCAGCCAGGACCCATCGAGAACAGCACAGCAGGGAAGCCTCAGAACTTGCCAGGTGTGGAAAGCCCAACTTGCTTCCAGGCTCCAGACCTCTAACACCACTTGTGAACTGTGCCCTGGATGAACCTGCTTCTGACTTCAGTAAAGGAGACTGTCATCCTTGTGTCTGTCAGTTCTTCCGTACACCAAGTCCTTGCACCCCCAACGAGCCCTAAATATGCACAGACTATACATGTACCCTGGGGAACCACTCTTCCCGTGGAGAGCTGAAACATCTCAGCTGCTACTCCCATCATCCCCTGAGGTACCGACTGCAGCAGCGGCCACACTGGCCGCACTTCATGGGTGGCGTCACGACACTTTTTTTATTTTTCTTTCATCCATTTTCACAATCCTCTTTTTACTGCTCGCCCAACGAGGAGATCACGGACCGAGTCACGCCACTGTGACATCCCGCAGCCCCAGACGATGACGAGGGGGCCAGGTTGTGAGTACCCCGTGGTCCCTGCCACGGGCGAGACATATATGACAGATTTCCTAACTTACAGCGCCCAAAGTATTTCTGCCACACTGGAACAAATCTACTGCCACACGACAACTGTTTTACTCAGCAGCAGTAGAACAGGTACTGGAATACCACATGTCTAAGCCTTTACACAAGATGCATGACAGTGGCAGCTATCTGGGCAGAGGTTAAAAAATCAGATTACGATAGTAGATTAGTAGAAGTTGTAATATTAGGATGAGTGGAGGTGTCAGGAAATGACGCGTAAGTCAGTAATGTTTGTAATGTTGTCTGACCTGGCTATGACAGTGAAGTCTAAGTAAAACTCCACATGAAGCATTAGCAGCTATTGCTATTATGTATCCTAAGGCTTTATTCCTGTACTATTGTAATATGTCTTATGTAATGTCATATTAAGATGAAAGAAAATAAGTATAGCACTTACCTCCTAAATTCTCCAGCCGTTATTCCTCTCCAGGTAAGAGGATGGGGTTTGGTGGAGCAATGGAGTCAAATTACTCATTGTCACTTTGAAATTGTATCCATCAGCTCTTCTGAAAACCTAAGAAGTGTTAAAATATTAATGAACTCAGGTAGCTGCTGTGATGTCACCGATATAAGTGGACCTTACAAGCAGGTTTGACCATACAGATAGTCCATATAGATGGATGGAGATACAGGGCTAACTGTATATGAAGATGTGATGCAGGAGTAATAACTACAGAGAGGCACAGAAAGCTGCATACTGGACTAGTCTGGCAAAAACTTTAAAAACCAATGGCTAATATCATGTTTTAGCTACACAATATATTAAAACATTTCCCAAAATAAAGTGGTATCTCTTTTCATAAGGCCCTAATTTTAAAAGTATCTACCAAATATATAAATGAAAAATAAGTTGTTTTATATTGTATGCTAACACTGCACATTGTCAATAACAAGGAATGAAGTATACTCATATTTATTTAAGGAGCTGTGATCAAGATATATTACAAGCGCATATCGCCCTCTAGTGGTATTCAGGCTTCAATTCTATGCTTTGCAGAAAACTATAACAGAATTTTCAGAGTATTTAAATAAATCCCTTATGCGAAGTCTCCTTGAAACGATTCAGCTGAATATTTAGATTTGACGAAAGAAGACTTAAAAGTAAAATAAGAAATCTATTGCATTATGAACTAAATCTACTGAAACAAAAAAAGTATATATATTTAAAAAATAAATAACAAAATATATGTCTATACAGTTGTGCTCAAAAGTTTACATACCCCGGCAGATTTTTTGCTTTCTTGGCCTTTTTTCAGAGAATATGAATGATAACACAAAATAGTTTTTTCCACTCGTGGTTAGTGGTTGGGTGAAGTCATTTATTGTCAAACTACTGTTTTCTCTTTTTAAATCATAATGATAACCAAAAACATCCAAATGACCCTGATCAAAACTTCACATACCCCAGTTCTTAATACCATGTATTGCCCCCTTTAACATCAATGACAGGTTTGAAGTCTTTTGTGGTAGTTGTGGAAGAGACTTTTTATTTTCTAAGATGGTAAAGCTTCCCATTCTTCTTGGCAAAAAGCCTCCAGTTCCTGTAAATTCCTAGGATTTCTTGCATGAACTGCACGCTTGAGTTCTCCCCAGAGTGGCTCAATGATATTGAGGTCAGGAGACTGAGATGGCCACTCCAGAACCTTCACTTTGTTCTTCTGCAGCCAATGACAGGTCAACTTGGCCTTGTGTTTTGGATCGTTGTCATGTTGGAATGTCCAATTACATCCCAAGTGCAGCTTCCAGGCTGATGATTGTAAATTTGCCTACAGTATGTACTGCATTCATCTTTCCTCCAATTTTGACCAAGTTTCCTGTGCCTTTGTAGCTCACACATCCCCCCATCAGCGATCCATCTTCCTGCTGGTAGGAATGGTGTTCCTTTCATCATAGGCCTGGATAACACCTCTACAAATATAATGTTTATTGTTGGGGCCAAAAAGTTTGATTTTGGTCTCATCACTCCAAATTACCTTGTTCAAGACGTTTGGAGGCTTCTCTCTGTGCTGTTTGGCATATTGTAAACAAGATACTTCATGGCATTTGTGCAGCAATGACTTTTGTGGCACCCGCCAGGTAGGCAGCCACCAGAGGTACTGCACTCTGAAGGGGAGTAGTGCCTCTGCTCTCCAGTTGCTGGGATGGTGCAGTTGAGCCCAAAACACACACAACTGTAGGCCCCTGGGACAGTGGATGGACCCTGGTGGAAGGACCCAGATCAAAACAGAGAAAAAGGAGTAGAGAGGAGAGACCATCAGGAGTAGAGGAGTGGAAGTCAGGAATGTAGCGTCAGTGCGATGCTGACTCCCATGGGCTGGAAGCACGACCACGCTCGTCCACGGGAGGGAGAAGCCGACAGGTGGGAGAGAACAAGAGCCCTTGGGGTGCGGAAGAGACGTTGATCCCCATACGTCCGAATCTGATGAACCGGAGGGGCTGATGGACAGGAACCTGGCCCTGAACACGTTGCAGAAGCTGTATGCCCAAGCTGTTGAAACGGAGGCCCCAAGCTTCTAACGGGAGCTGTGGCTGAACACCCGACAAAACTTGGGGAAGGCGGACGAACTAGAGAATAGTGCCTCGGGAGTGGGGACACAAGTAAGCACTCGCGGCTGTAGGTACTTGAGCTCTGTGCTTCGGAGGGCGCTGATAGCCTGGGGGGCAGAGCGATGACCAGCTTGCCACAGAAGAGAACTACCCCTTATAGCGCTGAGAGAATTACCACCAGACACATGAACACCTAGAGAGGACAAAAAGGGCACTGACTGTGGCTTGACTGCACTGACCTGGTTCTGGAGACAACGCTGAACCGGAGGTTGGCAAGGGATGTACCCGGCAGCCGTGTCTAAAGAACTGAGTAAAAGTAACAGAACTCCAGCTGTGGTGTGTCAGACTTTTCTTAGTAGCGACCACCAGCCACAGAGACTGCATGAGACATTGGGGTACTGACGTCCCAGTGAACATCTCCCAAGGTATGAACTGACTGCCTCATCCTGCTGCCCTGGGGACCATGCTCATCCTGCAGAGAGCAGAACCATCCAAGCTACCGGTCACCGTCCCCAGAGGTTCTGAAGCAACAGCGGCCACCCTGGCAGCATACGGCAGGTGGCGGCATGAATACCCCTTTTATCCCCTCACTTTCCCTGTCATCTTCTCCCGTTTATTAAAATGGCACCGCCAGGGTCATGGGACCAGGTCTCGGCCCCCGTCTGTCCCTGTGAAAAGAACCGAAAGAGGTGAAGAAGACCAACGAGTAACCGCCCGGTTCCCGAGTCTTCCCCGGCCCTGGAGGGGGCATGCCACTTTCTTCTGGCGACTCGACCATGCAGCCCATTTTACTTCAAGTGCCTCCTTATTGTGCATCTTGAATTAGCCACATCAATCCAGAAACGTCAGTGGCTGGATGAAAGATGCAAGAGTCTGGATCCCAGAAACTCACTCAGCTTTTATGTATACACACTGATTACAAGCAAACAGGTCACAGGTGAGGATGTTACCTTTATTAGCCATTCAAACCCATTTGTGTCAGAGAGAACTCAAGCACGCAGTTGATGCAAGAAAGCCCAGGAATTTGCAGGAACTACAGGCTTTTGGGAAGAAGAATGGGCAGCTTTACCATCTGAGAAAATAAAGAGCCTCATTCACAACTACCCCAAAAGGCTTCAATTAGGGATAAGCGAGTAGTGAAATATTCGGACTCGCTATACTCGTAACACGTAGGTCCTAATACTCGGGTATTCGTTATGAGTAGCGAGTCCAATGCAAGTCAATGGCAAATGCGAGTAATTGTCTGCTGGACCCTCCACAGAGGTCTGGGAGCTAACGAAAAGGCTGAAACAGGTGCATGATTGTTTAAATGCCGGAAGTAAAAATCCGCCAGCTTTTAAACAATCACTCAGCTGAGGCTGATCGATGGAGACTCTGCTCCACCTTGTCGGGTAATCTGTGGTGTCTCCCTGAGCCGACATGTCACACAGGGGGAGGAAGAATCCTGTGTTCCTCCCCCTGTGTGACATGTGTGACAGGTAGTTTCACTTTCATAGTGTATCTTCATACACTGTGAAAGTGAAATAAAAGTTAACAAAAGGTGTTAAAAATAAAAAAATAAAATGCTCAACTATCAGACGGCTGTCCGGGACCCGAGAAGACGTCCAATTGGTGGCAAAGACCTTAATGATGTGTTTGGCCAGAAGCGATCAGCTGATGTGTCATGTAATAGCATCAGCTGATCACCCGCCCAATCCCATCGGCTGAGGTGTCGGCGGTGGGTGGTTTAAACTAGCAGCTGATCTGATAGCTGTCTAAATCACCTGCCTAAATCACCTGCGACCGACATCAGCTGAGCGGTGTTGACGGGCGATTTAGGTGGGCGATTTAAACAGCTGTCAGATCAGCTGTTAGTTTAAATCACCCGCCAAAACGGCTCAGTTGCTGAGTTGGTGGGTGGTGTTGGCAGGCAATTTAAACAGCTGCCAGATCAGTTGTTAGTTTAAAGGGATCCTGTCACCTCCAGAACGCCTCCCAAGCTAGCAAATCATGTCTCTGCAGCATCCTATCACTAATCTCACACTCCTTTTGTCTCCTAAAAGCATCCTGTGAAAGTGCATAAAAACGTTTCAATACTTACTCATTAGTGATTATAATTAGCAGGGGCTATATTCCTTAGTCACCAAGGCGGGCTGTGTTGCAGCCTGAATGACCCACCCTCTCTCTGTCTGTGTGCTCTGCTTGTGCAGGCTTTACCCTCCCCCCTCTCTATCACTCACACAATGCAAATCATTAGTCCTGCCTTCAGCTGCACATCACAGCAGCACAGACAGAGAGAGGGTGGATCCTCGAGGCTGCAAAACAACATGCCCTGGTGACTAAAGAATATAACCCCTGCTAATTAAAATCCCTAATGAGTGAGTATTAAAACGTTTTTATGCACTTTCACAGGATGCTTTTAGGAGACAAAAGGAGTGTGAGATTAGTGATAGGATGCTGCAGGGACATGTTTTGCTAGTTTATGAGGCGTTTTGGAGGTGACAGGATCCCTTTAAATCGTCTGCCATCGACACCTCATTGATCACCTATTGATCATCTGATCAAACCAAATCAGCAAACCAATCAGATAATATTGGATCCGGACTGGATGTCGCGAAACCGTCGAGCCTGGACTATGTCGGAAGGGGGGTTCATTAATAAAGATGGAGTCACTAATTGTGTTGTGTTTTATTTCTAATAAAAATATTTTCTCTGTGTTGTTTTTTTTATCTGATTACTAGAAATTCATGGTGGCCATGTCTAATATTGTCGTGACCCCATGAATTTCAGGCTTAGGGCCAGCTGATAATACAAAGCTGGCCCTAACCCCATTATTACCTAGAGAGCCACCCGGCACCAGGGCCGCTGGAAGAGCTGGATACAGCACCAGAAGATGGCACTTCTATGAATGTGCCATTTTCTGGAGATGCTGCGGACTGCAATTCGCAGCGGGGGGGAGCAGAAAGCTTTGGCCACCCTGCGCTGCGGATTCCAGCCCCCAGTTGCCTAGTTTGTACCTGGCTGGACACAAAAATAGGGTGAAGCCCAAGTCATTTTTTAAAATTATTACATGAAAATCATAAAATAATTAAGAAAAAAGGCTTCCCTATATTTTTGGTTCCCATCTGGGTACAAAAAGGCAGCTGGGGGTTGGGGCAGCCCGTACCTGTCTGCAGTACCAGGCTGGACACAAAAATAGGACGAAGCCCACATTTTTTTTAATTCATTAAAAAAAATGTAAAAAAAATATATAAATAAAACCCCAAACACCTAACCCTAGGGTTTGGGGTTAAAAAAAATGCGTGGACTTTCTATTGCCTGCTAAGGGTATCCCAAGCAGCTACTGGCTGCTAAACCACTGGCAATGGAAAATCCACAGAAGCACTTTTGTTTTTTAGTATTTTTTACAAAAAAATTAAAAAAAACAATGTAGGTTTCGCCCTAATTTTGTATCCAGCCAGGTACAGCAGGCAAGTGCGGGCTGCCCCCAACCCCCAGCTGCCTTTTTGTATCCAGCTGGAAACCAAAAATATAAGGAAGCCCTTTTTTTCTAATTGTTTCATGATTTAAAAAAAAGTTCATCTTTTTCTCATTAATGTACAATCTGCACCCTATCTTGACTGAAAAAAAACATAAATGTAGATATTTGTGCAAACATCTGAAAAAATAAAACTGAAATATCACATGGTCGTAAGTATTCAGACCGTTTGCTCAGTATTGAGTAGTGGCACCCTTTTGAGCTAGTACAGCCATGAGTCTTCTTTGGAATGATGCAACAAGTATTTCACACCTGGATCTGGGGATCCTCTGCCATTTTTCCTTGCAGATCCTCTCCAGTTCCGTCAAGTTGGATGGTGAACGTTGGTGGACAGCCATTTTCAGGTCTCTCCAAAGATGCTCAATTGTGCTTACGTCAGGGCTCTGGCATGGTCAGTCAAGAATGCTCACAGAGTTGTTCTGAAGTCACTCCTTTTTTATTTTAGCTGTGTGCTTAAGGTCATTGTCTTGTTGGAAGGTGAACCTTCAACCAAGTCTGAGGTCCAAAGCACTCTGGATGAGGTTTTCATCCAGGATATCTCTGTACTTGGCCGCATTCATGTTTCCTTCAATTGCAACTATTCATCCTGTCCCTGCAGCTTAAAAACACTCCTGTAGCATGATACTGCCACCACCATGTTTCACTGTTGGGCAGGTGATGACCAGTGCCTGGTTTTCTCCACACATACCACTTACAATTATCACCAAAAAGTTCTATCTTCCAATAATTAGACCAGAGAATCTTCTCATAGTTTGGGAGTCCTTCATGTGTTTTTTTTGCAAACTCTATGCAGGCTTTCATATGTCTTGTACTGAGGAGAGGCTTCCATAGGGCCACTCTACCATGGAGTTCCGACTAAAGGAGGGCTGCAGTGATAGTTGACTTTGTGGAACTTTCTCCTATCTCCCTAATGCATCTCTGGAGCTCAGCCACAGTGATCTTGAGGTTATTCTTCACCTCTCTCACTAAGGTTCTACTCTCACGATTGTTCAGTTTGGCTGGATGGCTAGGTCTAGGAAGATTTTTGGTGATCCCATATTTCCGCCATTAAGTAAGCCTGTCTGAAACCTGGCCCTGACCTCTCCTGTGTCCCTCACTTGTATAGCAGGCGGTGAGAACCTTCTGTTGGGCCCCACTTACTCCTCTGCAGTCCCTGGCTATGTTGTTGGCTGTGCTATAAGTGTCCGCAAGGAGATAAAGTCTCCCTGGTCCTCCGGTCTTCTCTGCTGGGCTAACTGGACCCATGCAGACTCGGACTCCGGTGTCTGGGTTGCTTCTACTGCTTCTCTGGGGTGAACCGGTATGGCTCCTCTGCCCCCTCACCATCTCTAGTATGCCTTGCCTCCGACCCTCACTCTTGGGTCCCTTACACTGGCTATGCTTCCCTCTGGTATGGGCCTAGCGTGGCTCCGTTCACCAGGTGTCTTCCTCAGTACTGCTCCATACGGAACTGCCTAACTCCTCCCCCGGGCCTGAAGTTATAGGGAACCTTGCCTGAAGTCAGCAAGTAGAGCTCCCCCTTCAGGTCTGGGGTGGAAGGTGTTGCATGTGTAAGTTTGCCTGATATGGAAATCCCTCCCTGCACCAGGTGTTCCTGTGGCAACCGAATCGTAGGGGTGCCACATTTGCACCAAATAAAGGTTGAGGAAAGATAGTGGTGTAGTTTGGATCATGCCATTCTCGCATGTAGCTAGTGCAATCCTATGAGAAGCATGTGGCATGGCAAGCTGTGGAACAATAAAACAGGCTATGTAGCCTGCAGTCACCTTGACACAACTTAGTATGGAGGGAATGCCTGCATAGTTAATATCCAGAGCCTGGTTTGAGGGTTACACCACAATTATGCAGGTGTATTTGTAAAGGTGTACAGAAACTGTTGACACCCTCTGCATATCTGTTGTAAATGATCTTATGTTAAAATTTGTTATACTCTCTATTGTTGTTTTCTATATCTATGTAGTTTCATAGTAGAAACATGTTGTAGGGAAGTTGTCTAGGATGAAAGGAGTTATAGCAAGCCAGTCATTCCGTTGGGATGAGTTTGGGGAGCAAAAAGGATATGCTTCCGGATTAGTGTGTTGAATTGTGGTTAGTTGAAGATTGAGCAAGAAATAATGCCACAGATTAGGTGTGTGAGGAAGGACGTGAAATGAGGTAACAGAATGCAACACACAGGGATGGATGACACAGTGGTGAAATCACACAAGGGGTGTCTTGGTGAAGTTGCCCCGTATCATCTGAGAGCTGTCCAGGCTGCGCCATGGAGGAGTACAGAACCCAGCTGGGCGGACTTGAGTAATCAACAAGTAAAGGTAAAGAACTGCAATCCTGGTATCCTCCGGTTATTCCTCGCTCCCTCTTGCACCGCTACATAGACACAACCACCATTTCCATAGACTTTAACCACCACTAATCTTGAAATAAGGAAGACGGCACTCACCGGTCTGTTGCTGTTCTTTTATTCATGGTGCAATATTCACATGGTGCAGGGAGGGGGGGTGTATAGCTGAGGTGACGACGGCACCGTTTCGCGCAACGTGCGCTTCCACGGGTCACCTGTGGGGAGGAATACCATCAAGGCTGCCATTCCACCGGCCTTGGAGGTCTCATAGCTAGCGCTGCTAGCCAGTCATACCGTTGGGATGAGTTTGGGGAGCAAAAAGGTTATGCTTCCAGATTAGTGTGTTGAGTTGTGGTTAGTTGAAGATTGAGCAAGAACTAATGCTACAGATTAGGTGTGTGAGGAAGGAAGTGAAATGAGGTAACAGAATGCAACACACAGGGATGGATGACACAGTGGTGAAGTCACACAATATTTAATGTATGTTGAATAAAAAAAGGGAAAGGTTAAAGATATCAATACAGGAGTAATGGTACCTTTACACGCCGCCACAACAGGATGGATACCAACGGCAACTTCACGTGCACGAGCACGGCCGAACGGTTACCAACGGGAACCGCACCCTCTATACACGCCGCCACAAGGTGCGCTACGCTACGCTACATCTACAGCTACATACATCGCCGGGTGTCGCAAGTAGCCGTCTGTAGCTCAGCGTACCAGCTTTACACACCGCCACCACAGAGTGATCTGGGAGCAACAAAGGCAGGACGTAAAACAAATAGGCGTGCCACAGACCTGTACGCCGCGCCCAAACCACAACCATTGGCCAACACTACGGAGTTGTGATTGGGCACGACGGAAAGGGCGGATGGCCGAGACGTGCCGTACTAGTGAGCGGAGTGTGGCACGGAATAAGCGCTTGTGACATGGCGGAGCCTGGCGAATGCATCCAAATCGATGGTAATGGGTCACGCTAGAGCGGTGGCCAGTCACATATCCCGTGTGTATTAAAGTAGCGGTCCGGGGCTATGTGTGCGTAGTACAAGTGTTTGCCTTGTCACGCACGATCAGCGCTTGTGACAGCCGCGTGTGCAGATTGAACTGAGGTGCGTTTGTGTGCCACACATTAGCGACTTACAAAAGACAGTATGTGCGTTTTCTGTCAAAAATCTGTGACAACTGTGGCGAAGTATGTGTATGTATACAGGCTGAATGGGTTTAATATATGTGCTGACAGATGTGAATGTAGTGGATCAGCTTCCAAGGCACCAAGTCAAAGATCTGTGTGACAGTGTATTAGCAAACACCTGACAAGAATATGTCCTGCATCAATGTGCTGTGTGCATGGGACCCTCTGCCTACAACAAAATAAAGGATCATGTACGCACAATGGCCACAAACACTGTTGGGCAAAAGACTTTCAGAAAAACATGGCTACCCACACATATTGTGTGCACAATCCCAGCCAATAGGTGGCTATGACATCCCAGGCCCCCACCCAACCCTGCATCACATTGCCCTCCTCCACCAAGTAATCAGGCTCACACAGATTATGTTGGATCCAACAGAAAAAGGTTTAATATATTGCATGAATCTTGACCTTGTCTTGTGCAAACAAAATATACATAAAGTAAAAACATTGTAGAATTCAAGAGCAGGTGACATTAATCAGGCAAATTCAATGGATAAGCAAATCACCACACATTGCAAACTGTGCATGGAAAAAATACCAAAATAACCTAAACTAACTAACTAAATAACTACATAATGAAAACTCATGCACATAATGAAAACAAAGAGAATGGAAAAGGTCAACCAAACATTAAAGGGGTGCAGCTAACCTGCTGTCACCTTCATTGAAAACACAAAAAGCAACTCCCAGAGCCAGCCACATTATATGGCCTGGTCCTGCCAGCTCACTGCACCAGACCCATTGAAGTAGGAGCAGTAAGCTTCTCTACTGTCCCTGGCCTCCTGCCGAGTGCGGCCATGGCTCTGCGGCTGGAGTGGCACAATCACATGGGCCTCATCACGCCAAGACCCTGGACGGAGCTCCCCTGTTGTAGCGTCTGCATTATCTACATAACCTCCTGGCGTGTATGATGCCCTATCCCTACGACGCAGGAAGTTATGTAGCACACAGCAGGCCACCACTACCGCGTCAATAGACTCCGGTTTCATATGTATAGGTGTATGAAAAATCCGGAATCTATTGGCCATTATCCCAAACGCATTTTCAACTACACGGCGGGCCCGGGATAGCCGGTAGTTGAAAATGCGTCTCTCAGAAGTAAGGGCCCTCTGGGGATATGGCCGCAGTAGGTGTTCCTGAAGTGGGAATGCTTCATCCGCCACAAACGCAAAGTTGAGATGTTCGGTCGTGTGCTCATTTGAGGGTAAGTTTAGCCCACCATTCCCTAGTAGTGTTGCCAAGGAGCTTAGGGCAAACACACCCCCATCTGAGTTGCGACCGGGCATTCCAACATCCACGTAGAGGAACTCATAGTTGGCATCTACTACAGCCATGAGGATTATACTACAATACCCTTTGTAATTGTAATACAAAGAGCCAGAGTGGGCAGGTTTGGTAATCCTCACGTGCTTACCATCCAATGCCCCGCCACAGTTGGGGAAGTTCCACCGGGTTTCAAACCCTTGGCCCACTTCCAGCCATTCTGCGGCGGTTAATGGCATTTTCATGTAGGCTGGCTGCAGAGCTCTCCAGATGGCCCAACACGTTTCAGGGATCAGGCGGCTCAGCAGGGGCAGGGAGACACGTGACACGTATGTGAGGGATGTCATGGACTGCCCTGTAGCCAGGAACCGCAAAGTGATCGCCAACCGCTCAGCAGCTGATACTGATGGGCGCATTATAGTGTCCTGACGCGCTATCATTGGCCCTACACGCTCCAATAGGAAGGTGAAACAGTCCTCGGGCATACGGAGATAGTTTCGGTAATCATCAGGACAGTTAAGCTCCAGCTCCCGCAACAGCTGCATGTGGCCCCGGGTTTCCCGCCTCAGAAGCCAATCACGGGTCCACATCCGCCGCTGTCTGCGCCTCATCAACCTTTCATACCGATCCTGATACCACATTTGCTCTTCCACCAACGCAAGAGCCACGATAACATTGCGGTCATGGATATTCTGCATCCTCAATATCAGCACCTGTAGATGAGAAACCACAACATGAGTACGTAGAACAATATGTGGCCATGTCAGCAGGTTCAGCAAGCCACACCTATTTTGGATGACACACTATAGCCAAATGGAGGGGAACTTGCGTCAGGCCACAAAACACATCCCTGAAGCCAGGAAAGGCAAACACCCAGTAGTCACCCCAATCAAAATGGAAGACGCCCAATGATAGTGGCCTCCTCTACATCAACGTCAATGGGAGCTCCCAAAATTCACACATCTGCACCTAGGTGAGTTAGAAAGGGACATGTGTCACCAATAATGTTGGTCAAACAGGTCCCATAATCCATTACACAGCCCATAATGTCAATTGATTACAGTAAAAATGAGAAGAATAACGAATGTGACGTACCCCGATATGGAAGGTTGAGGAAGGCTACATGAACCAAACAACATTGCACATGACTGCGGATGGTTACCCATGGTGTAATTGGTTTTTGAAGGTGTCATTTTAAATACACATGTATGCCATGTCTGGCGCCCAACACCTCAAAGCCCTGTGTCATCCCATTCCCGTTGAACACAGTCTCCATTGGCCACAACCAGTATGCAGAAATCGATCCAGTCGACATGAGTGACACAGTTCCGTCTACAGTCATGCATCCATTCTCCTGTATGTTGTCTGCAAACAAACACAGCAATGTATCTCATCAAAAGTGTCAAGGCCCACACAAAATGCCGTATCCTAACCCACACACTACACTATATGTCGTCCCCAAAAATACAAACCCCTATATCGGCCGCTACACCAGTCTCCGGCGCTCTCCAAGAACATCAACATATGCACCCCACCCTGCGCCAATTCCATGTGTGTCCACAAAAACTTACCTAATGGGTCTGGCCAGCAAGCGTAATGTTTGGCGGGATGGGCAACTTTTAAAGGGCCGCCAACCTATCACGATTCAGCGATCTCCACCAATTAGCGGAAGGCAAATCCGCACCCAGGTGCCCCTTCAGGATGTGCATTATTGTGTCCGCTGTGATTGGTGTCCCGGACTATAAAGGCAGGTCAATGGCCACTGCTCCGTGTCCAGACGTCGATGTACATTGAGCTACTAGTGTCCTGTTTGACTTCTGTTGCTCTGACGGTAAGCCTCTTTAGCGGTTTGTAAGAAAATGTAATGAACGCAGCTGGTTCTGGCACAGGCAGCTTAGGCGATGTGTGTATGGCCATGTTTGAAGCGGCATGCAAATATTGAACACGTAATATTAAATATGTGAACCTTATTCTGTGTCGCCCAGTAGCCAGGTAGTGCCTCTACTTATATAGTGTAAGTATGTATTGCACCTTCTGCTTTTTGGCAATGGTAAAAGAGCACGGTGTTATTTCTTTGGCTGGTACTTCACATCAACATTTCAGGGGTGGTAGAATTGTGGCGGACATTCCAGGGATGTTGGGTACATGTGTTAAAATGGGACTTCCACGTCTGGAGGAACACCTACATGATCATCTGGGTGCACATTACATGTAGTATGTGCAGTGTTGGCACACACCCAGCCCGCCTTTCTGATATAGTGACCCCTTACCATTGTGGACACTGGCCAGGTACTAGTTAGCACACAACGTGTTAGGTCACATGTTGCCCTCTACAGGTATGTACGCACACACCGTGTCAAGGTGTGTTGCAATAGGTACATTGGGGACTGAAATCATGTTTGAAACATCTGTAGGTGGACACCGATATCCGGGGCTTGATATTGGCAGCATACATGTGTTTGAGTTAGTAGCGGTCTGAGATTGAGAAAATGGCACACTCATGGCCAGTTTCACTCCACAAAATAGCTGCATAGATGATCACTGTAGAAAGTTAATGATTATGTGTATGATTGTGGCAAGTTTTGAAATGTCGGTATGCCTTGTGTTGTGACTGTGTTTTTTTTTTTTAATTTTTCATCGGCAGATGCCGACGGGTACTGTGGAATTGGAATCCCAGCTTCTCACGGAGTATCAGCGGCACGAATGTTTGTGGCGCAGCTCGCTGCCCGAATATAAAAATCGGGCAGCGAGGGCCGAGGCCTACAGGAGTCTTGTGGCTCTGGCAAATCGCTTGGAGCCAAGGGTAGGCAAGACGTGGGACCAGCATATGGTGGCACTTAAGATCAAAAACATGAGGTCGGCGTTCATGCGGGCTCACATTCAGTACCAGCGTCGTCGCTCAGGGGCTGGAGCAGAGGAGGTACCATCACCTACCCTATGGTACTATCCCCTGTTCACCTTCATCCTGGGCGAGGTTCGCCCGCATCGAACGACCACCAACTGCCCCGTTGCTGCGTCCCATGTAGGCCCGGCTGCATCACCACCTGCGCCACAGGAGGTGGGTAATTGTGTGACAGTGGTGGGCCACAATGTTTCCTTCACATGTGTGCTTCGATAAATCCTTCACACCAAATGTGTTGGCATATTTACCTCCTTGCTGCGGCACACCTTGGGGTGTCAATCTATCTGCCCTCCTTCCATGACTTGCCAGACTTTTCTATTCTATGCTTCCAGCCGTATTGCAATGTTGCTTCTTCCACAACATCTTGGTATGTTTAGGTTAGTTATTTAAGGGTTTCAAGATAGCAGGTGGTTTGTTCTCAAACAGCCACATAGTACCATGTAGTAAATGGTGCTGTCTCACATGTGTGTTGGCTTTGTTGCCAGTGGGTTAAAGGTAATTGAGTGAGGGGTGGATTCTCACCATAAAGGAGTCCTAATGGGAAGGTGCCCAATATGTGTCATTGGCCAGCACAGCCCCCAGTATCAAGGTGTTGTGGTGACATGTCCTAATATTGGATTACGGCTACGTGACAAACAACTAATTATGTATTTAGCTGAGCTCCTGGAATGGTCGAGGTGAGTGTACAGGAGAACCACTGGTGTTGGGGTCTTGAACCTTATTTGCTTTACTGTGTTATTAATCATTTTCCATTCTGGTAGTTGGCCTTGGTGTGTGTGGGAGTGGTATATAGAGTCCTGTTGTGAATGTATACAGTTGATATTGCCTCCACTAATGGTTTTTTTTTTTTTTCCCCACCCACAGGCCCCAGAAGAGGACGGCTCCATTGCCGAGGATTCTGTTGCTGATGATGCTCAGCCCATGACATCTGGGGCTGAGCAGGAGGGCGGGGCGAGTGATGTGGGTCCAGGCCCAGGTCCCAGCTCCGGGATCCGTCGCCGCCGACCTCCTGCACCACCTGAGACGGAGCTGGCGACCTGGGCCCGACGCGTGCTGTTGGATGAACAGCGGACCCACATGGACACCGACGCCCTCTACATGAGCAACAGAATGCGAGGGATGGAGCCGCTCCAGAAAAAGATCCTTCTGAGGGTCTTCCACAATGCCGCTGATGCTGCCGATGATGGGGCCCTTCAATGGGGCTGCCACGTCCCCCCCCCCATGCAACACACCTTGTGGCCCCTTTCACCAGCTGCCCCATCTCGGCCCGTGAGAAGACCGGCCCCGCCACAGTCACCCCATCCCCCCTCAACACATCGTCGTTCAACCAGACGTTCTGGGGCAGGTCGGGGCTGCCCTCAGAGGAGGGGGGATGCGGCATTGTCAGAGCCGACAGAAGAGGAGTAATTTGGACACTAGTAGCCAATGCACAGAATTGGCAGTCTGGACTTTATAATTTCAGGAATTGCGTTTTATATTTATATTTTGTTGATTGAGTATTGGGCAAAAGTTGTGGTTTTTTTTTATTTTTTTTCCACAAAAATTCTATTATTTGTAATTTATTTTAAATTCCAGCCTGGATTAAATTTTTTTATTAACACAATTGTGTATTCATTTCAGAATAAGGATTGTGGGGGTTTTTGGGGGTGAATGTAATTGTGGCCAATAATAGGTTTCCCCAAGCCACACAATATGGGCCAGTGCTCGCTCAGCAGGATCACCATCGGTTCATTTGGAATGTCTTAGCACATTCACAAAGGGATGTTGTGATGTGCCTCACATAGTTAGGTTATGGTGAGGTTTGGTCACCAAATATTAGTAAGGTCACATGAAGGAGCGTATAACAAAGTTAGAACAGCATTGTATTGTAAACATACATGTGTCACAGACATTTGCCATCATACAAGGAAGGCTTAGGCCAGATGGGGCTAGCCAGTCCACACTTGTGATGGTCCCAATGTGGGACAGTATAGGGATTGTAGGCCAGATGGGGCTAGCCAGTCCACACTTGTGATGGTCCCAATGTGGGACAGTATAGGGATTGTAGGCCAGATGGGGCTAGCCAGTCCACACTTGTGATGGTCCCAATGTGGGACAGTATAGGGATTGTAGGCCAGATGGGGCTAGCCAGTCCACACTTGTGATGGTCCCAATGTGGGACAGTATAGGGATTGTAGGCCAGATGGGGCTAGCCAGTCCACACTTGTGATGGTCCCAATGTGGGACAGTATAGGGATTGTAGGCCAGATGGGGCTAGCCAGTCCACACTTGTGATGGTCCCAATGTGGGACAGTATAGGGATTGTAGGCCAGATGGGGCTAGCCAGTCCACACTTGTGATGGTCCCAATGTGGGACACTATAAGAAAAGAGCCCAACGGGGGCAAAAAAAAAAAAAACAATATTTTCACTTTTGCAAGGCAACAAGCCAACGTGTGAAAATTTTAGGGTCCAACAAGGACAACTGTTTGTGGGGCCATGTTTGGCCAGGATACAATGCATCCCTCAAATTCATGGGTGTGAACCATGGTGTGGGTGTAGGTCCGCCAGCATTTGAGCCAGGCGGCCAAGGTCCTGCAGGCCACGCTGTAGAGCCGTGGTCAAACGGGCCACAAATGCCTGATGGGCCTGGATGAATTCCTCCATGGTAGGGGCACCTGTATTGGGAGTAAACACAAACTTTAGTACACAGTCGTCACTGCTGATGGTTAGTCATGACTGGCCGCAACCATCCACTTACCCTGTTCCTCCAAATCCAGTTCACCATCAGACGGGGAGGGAGATGGGGTCAAGCTCCATCCATATGAGCCCGCACGTTCACCATCTGGAAAAAGGGTGAACCAACATGGTTTACTTTGTTTACATAAATTTTTTGGCCCCAGATGAAATTTAAGCAACAGTGTGCAGGGTGTCTGTGGCAACATAACCCACTTACCACCATAGTCACTGTGTGGGGACATGGTCACCCCCGGACTCGCCACTGAGCTGGAGACAGTGGGAGGTGGTGTTACTCCCGGGCTGGGGCTCCGTGGCCACATTATGTGGTTCAGGGGTAACAGTGGTCCTGGGCTACGGGGCAAAGACTCCTCTGGGCCGCCAGGTACTTGCTGCTCCTCGCCCTCCTGTGGGGAGTTGATGTGTTCCTCCAGCAGCCAGGCAGATGGGGACAGCTGGTCACACTCCAGCGGGCTGCCAGGTGCGGACTGGTCCTCCACGTCCTCTGTCCCGGTGGGTGACGGGACGTCTGGCTCCTGAGGCCCGGGGGAAGGTGTTGACCCTGGGGACAAGGGTGCCACTTGAGCCTGATGTGGTGGGGTTCTTGATGGGCCACCTGGGGGTGGGGCATGGGGCCCTTCTTCTGATGAGGATTCAGCATCTAGTTTGAAATTTGAACATAAAAGACGTAATAAGATCATGCCTACACATTGTTGTCCTACAAAGAGCTTGTGTGGGTATGTATTTGACGGCTAAGGCTGGGGTCACACACACACAGATATGTGGCCAGATATTGTTGACAGATCTCTGGTTGCAGTGAAAGCATGGACACATTGTTCCATTTTGAGGCTGTCTCCAAATGTCAACATGTGACCATGATTTGACTGCAAACAGAGATCTGCAAACAATATGTGGGCAGATATCTGTGTGTGTGACCCCAGCCTTACTTAGCATCAACCAGGTGATGCTGGATGCATACACTCATGTTGTATGCATGGACTGTGCGTGTGAGACATTTTTAGGCCTGACTGGATGAGCACAACACTGTGAAGATGTGTTTGATTGTGTAGGCCACACTGTCCCTTGTCATATGTTTCCATCATTTTTTGTGTATTGTGGGACATGCACATGTGGCGGTGTGTGTTTTGGGGCAACAATTACTCACCACGCAGCCTGGCAATCCTGGCACGGATGTCCAGTATGCGACCTGGGCACTTATGCTTCAAGTCAGCGATCTTTTTTTGGATCGCTTTGACTGTCCTCTGTACCCCCAGTTGGCAGAGCAGGGCCCGCTGGATCCGCCGCACGGTGCACCGATTGCGCAGCCTGGGGTGGCGGTGGTGATGGTGGCCCCAATAGTCCCGACGGTCGCAATGATCAATGAGGATGATCAGCTCCGCCATCCCCCATGTTGCGGCGCGGTGCACGGCTGCCATGACTGCTATGGTGTGTGCAGAGGCGGGGCTGGCACCTTGCAGGCAGAGTGAAAATGAAACCAACGTCATGACGTCATTACGACCGCTGTGGGGGTGACGCACCTTTATAAGTAGCCCAACACGCAGTGACTCGGCCGACACACTTATGCGGCCCCTACTGCAGAAGACCCACAGTGCAGTCCGTACAACACGGCTCTGATCTGTCTACTGGGTAATCTCCTCCGATGTGCTATGGGATTGTGTGCATCTGTGTGCGCGCTGCGCGCACTGCCAGACCCGGAACACTTCTACGGCAGCTGCTGTGCAATAAGCCAGAGCGGTACGTAACACACACTTGTGCGCTGTGTCCCGCATTATTCGTTATCATGTTGATAGGATGTGCACACTGTATGTAGATCATGGGCCATTTATGATTTTACGTTCAAGTGTGTGTCCGCGTAATTGTACTACTATCTGATCGTGCATACGGCGCGTATGTGTAGTGCTGAAGGGACAGCTCATCCAAGATGGAGGGCTGTGAGGCAAGGGCCAATCGTAACGCAGCATCTTCCACCAATGATCGCTGAAGGGGCGCGGTATCACGGAGCATGGGTGACGCCTTAGCCACATTGCAGCTACATCGCCGGGTGTCCAGAGTTCACTTCTGTAGCTTCTTTACACGCTGATACAGCTCGCTACAATCGGCGATGTAGCCATCTGTTTATGGGCAGTGCACGGATGCAGAGGTATCTGTAGCCGGCTGTGTCGTCCCGTCTTCAGACGCCGCTACTACGGGCGATATTGGCGCGACAAGCTACTTTTGTAGCCTGTAGCGGGTTGTATCCATCCTGTTGTGGCGGCGTGTAAAGGTACCATAAGAGAAGCAACTTTCAACAGGGTATTATACTTCAGAATCAATGTTCACAATAACCAGTGGCAGATTCACTTTCGACAAGATGGATCTCAACTTCTAGCAGACTGTAGTACTTCAAGGTTTGTCACTTTCTTGTACACACAGAGGGACCTTTCTGACTGGAATATTTACTCCGCTGTCTCTATAAGGCCCCTTATCTTATTAACTGTGCCTACAATAAAGTCTGTATTAGTGAAAGGGGAAAATCTGGTCTATTAATTTGTTAACATCCCCATAGGTACTCAAAGCCCAGCAGGAAGTGAGGTCCTGGGCCACTCTGGAACTCTGATCTTGACCAGCATCGTGTCACGTGCTTACTTTGCGCTGACATCACTGGATGCTGCTGTATGTGTTGTTTTCCTTTAAGGGCTGCATGAGGGATTGGTGTGAAGGTTCTGACTCCTGTGTTGTGCTCCAGAGCTGCATTCACTATTATGTTCAGCTGCTGGTTGAGTGATTGAAGTGTGACTCACCTGGAATCCCCTCCCCCTGGCTTCAAATAGCTTTCCCTCTCCTCTGTCAGAGGCTGCTGATAGAGTTATCTGCTGGCTGGGAACCCGGTGCAAGGAGTGTCTGGACTAGTACCAGTATGAGAGACCAGCTGCTGTTGGTGATGAACTCACACTGGCAGGGATATCGGTTCTGTTGACAGCTACACAGGTGGTGGGTGGGCTCGTGCCGGTGTTGGTGACCGGCTGGGAAACCTGGTTCTGTTGGGTGGTCTGTGCACCACGCTCACACACAGTAGTTGGTTGTTCCCTTCCTCAAGCGTGACAACCTCTGTCAGGAAAGTGTTGGTGGCACTCTACTCATCACTATCGCTGATTAACAGAATAACACTGAACTGTATGAGTCGGTCGACAGGGTAGAGGGTACTCGGATACCGGGACAGGTGGTTACTTCAGTGGGTTCCCGGTTCCATGCCCTGGACCCTCAATGGCGGGGTGGGAGTGATGATGATGGGGGAATGGTAACGTGACGCCACCTGTGATACCTGGCAAAAGGGTTACCAGCGCTGCGGACAGCCGCTGACGTGATGGAGATGCAGCTTTGGTAGTACAGCTCCCCACATGTGGAGTTTTACCTCAGGGCAGCGGGGTGGATAAGGGGAGTTGTAGTCCTCACCTCAATGATGCTGTAGAGGCCCTCCGGGCGACGGATGGAAGCAGAACAGACACCAGGTCAGCTCAAACAGTTCTTTATTTGCACCAGTTGAAATCAGTACATGATATAGCCTGGGTAAACCGGGGGCCGTAGCCGCAGATCTTGGAGGCTTCCTCAGAATTGAGTGATTCCATAATTTTTTCCCTCTGCTTGCTCTGAAAAAAATTACCCTTACTGACTACCACATTTTTTATCTTGATTTCTTTTAGTGTTTCTTAAAGCCATAAAGTTGCCATTTGAAATGACTTTAGTTTTGTGCCATGTCTGTGATCTGCTTTTTTTCTACAAAATTTAACAACTGAATGAACATCCTCCGAGCACGGTGATTCCATAATTTTTGCCAGGGGTTGTAGCCAGAGTTCAGGAATGTGTGGATGCTCAGGGACCCAGCATAGGACACCCCAAATCCTCTCCAGACATGTCACTAAGGCGGCCGTCACACGGTTCAATTTCTTGAACGATATCGTTTAAGTGATCTGCTTTTTGATCGCTTAAGCGATATAGTTTGTGCATCGTTGCGTGCGATCAAGCGATTTTACAATGTAAAATCGCTTGATCGTGACATCGCAGATATGAGAGCCGGAGCTCATATCAAGCGATAAACGCTTGATCAATCTGCATCATTGTGGTGTGTGACACCACGATGAACGATCTCCCAGCAGCAGAGCCTATGCTGGGAGATGGTATCTATGGTAAACGTCGGGTTACTAAGCGCCGCGCGGTGCCTAGTTACCCGATGTGTACCATAGTTACCAGCGATCTCGCTGCTCCATATCGCTGGTGAGTCTGTCTGTGTGACAGCTCACCAACGATGTGAGCGATATCGTTAGCGATCGCGCGTGCATGTGATCGCTAACAATATCGCTATCGATATTGTAGCGTGTGACAGCCGCCTAATACCGATCCCTTTAAGTACTATTGTGCAGCCATACCGCAGGGGCTCCACAATATGAGGAGCACAGAGACAGCGATCTGGCCAGCATTACAGCAGCACTTTCAAGCTATATAGCAAACAATTTCCTACAGTGCGCTCCTTGCATATTAAACTTTTGGGTGGCCGCTAACCTTGGTAATTAGTTGTAAAGTACAGATTTAAAAATCTTTTTGATCTTTAGAATGTAGATTTTTAGAAAGAGCTAAATTTCAAAGTTGCTTGTTTTGCAGGCACTTTGCAATTTTACCTATTTAGTACATTAGACAACCCCTTTAAACTTTTTATGTATACAGTATACCTATATAATCCTTCTGACTCAGCTAAACTTGTTCACTTTTAAAATAATTCATATTTCATAAAAATTAATAGCACATTATTCCTAAGAGTCAACCATCCATAAGAGCACTATATGCATTGATTTAAAATCAATATTCCAGGTCACCAAGAGGTCTCATCTTCTTTCTCTGGGCACAGATAAATCCCTGACATCACTATGCTCTAGATATTTGGTCTTTTGACGTTATCTTTTTTTAACTGCAAGATCAAATTTTTATTTAAATATATTAATAAATACATGATATTAAACTTATATGAGATGAGTAAGCCTATTGAGTATTTCTAATTTATTCTGAAATTATGTCCTAGTATAATGATGAACATTAGGCTTCAATTCAAAGTGTTCCTAGGAGAAAGCCCATTTATGAATTCTTCTTCTTATCAACTAGTATCCAGAATTTTACTAAAGAGATAAAAAGAAATTCATCCAAAAGTATTACATAATGTGCAGCGTCCCAGAGATCAATTGTTCTCAGGCCTTTTACACAGAAGTACAAGAGAAGCCCCGACTACCAGCTCTTCCAGGACAGGGTGATGTCAGTAGCGTGATCAGGTCAGCTGATCACACTGCTGATGCCAATCTTCAGCATTGCATAGGTAGCAGAAGTTCCACATGGTAAGTGTGGCGCCCCTGCGTCCAGGAGGCCACAAAAGGGAACTGCAGCCAGGCAGGTAGGACAATTGTTGCACAACAACACCCTCACAGCCCACACAACCCACGTGCAGTAGATGGTAGCATCCAGCCCTGAGATTGGTGACTCTAGGCAAGCAAGGGGTGGTGGATTTAGAGGAGTGGGTTGGGCACACACATAGTCAGGTGACTTGACAGTAGAAATAGTGAGGGGGAGGAGGAAGGAGTTCAGTAGGCCACAGTGAGCCGACCAGAAAAGACCAAGAGTAGGCCCAGGGTGCTGAGCAGCAAAGACAGAGACCAGAAACTGAGGAGCACAGCACAGGCCGAGAGACAGCAGCAAGTCGAGTGAAGCTGAGCAGGAAGAAAGGCTCACACGTCCTGTGAGTGTAAGGTGTAGGAGCGCAGAATCTGTACCGAGCAAGGGTGAGCCGGAGGAGAGAGAAATCACGTCCGAAGCCGATACCACCAGGAGTGTAAGGAGAGAGAGAGGGACAGTGATACCCGGGCCCTAGACTTACAGCTGAAGCGACCAACTGCAGGCGGAGTAGCCCTCCTACGATACTGAGAGACGCAGAGAGAAAGAGCCTGGTAGAGCCTCACACTTGAGGACTGCTGGAGGCTGGGCTGAGTAGAGTGTTGGCTTTAGAGGGGATCGTAGTTTACCCGGCATTCCCAGACACCGACGGGGGACCACAGCTACACGTTAGAGTCCCTACCCCAAAAGACAGTCCCCCCCTGGCAAGTAAGTACATACAATTCTACAAAAGATTTATTGATGATCTACTGATAATATGGACAGGAAGTGAGGAGGAAGCCATTGAGTTTGTGAATACACTAAACATTAACCAATGGGGACTAAAATTCACATTGAACTATTCTAATACCCAAATTCAATTTCTAGATCTCCTGATTAAAATTAACCAGACAGGTGAACTTAGTACATCTACATTCTTTAAGAACGGAGATGTCAACAGTTATTTAGGGTTCAATAGTAGTCATCTACCTTCATGGATACGAAATATACCTTATGGGCAATATTTAAGAATTAGGAAGAATTGCACGCTCAATGAGGATTTTAAAATAGAAGCGGAAGAACTAAAGAGGAGATTCAAAGCAAAAGGGTATCCTGATGAATTGCTGAAGGATGCCTATAAAAAATGTAGAGGAATCACTCAAAAACAATATTTGGAGAAATTGGAAGAAAGAAATAAGGATAGAGAAAATAAAGAAAATAATGGACAAATTAAGTCCTCCTTTGCTTGCGACTTGGTCACTACATTTAATAAGTCTTATAAAAACATCCACAAACTACTGAAAAAACACTGGTTCATATTACAGGGTGATCCCATTCTAGCGAAACTTATCCGGAAAATTCCGAGGGTTGTTTATAGGAGGGGTAGAAATTTACATAATTTAATAGCCCCTAGTCAAATTAGAACAGTAGGATCAGGAACAGCAAAACCCCCCAAACCCACATTGTGTAGGAGGATGAGGGGTTGCTATAGTTGTGGAATAAAAAGATGCAAGTGCTGTATGAGTGTGGTTCAGGGCTCTTTGACCTTTAGATCCAACACCACAAATGAGACATTTGAGATCCAACATGGACTTGATTGCTCTTCCAGATATGTTGTTTATTTACTGGAATGCCCTTGCTGGCAGCAGTATATCGGAAGAACCATCCAATGTATGAGATCGAGAATGAACAAACACAGACATAATATTAGCACCGGTTATCTAAAACACAGTGTTTCCAAGCATTTTGATCTGGTACACAATAGAGATCCTTCAAAATTAAAACTAACAATAATCGATCAAATAGGAGAAAATGTTGTTGACAGGACAGGTAGTCTTAATAGAAGAGAATCCTATTGGATATTCAGGGTTGGTACTTTATCTCCAGAAGGCCTCAATATTACACTTGAAAATAACATATGATAGAATCAATGCAGTACAATTATTCAGGGTAAAAAAAAAATAAAAAAATATTTTTTTTAATTTTTTAAAAAAAATTGTATTAATTTTATTTATATCAAGTTTTTTAGTTATTGGATACATATATATATATACATATAGAAGAACATAAAAGAAAAGAAGGAAGAGAGAAAATAAAAGAATTTGGTGTTGCCTCGATCGGACGCTGAGGGTTCCTCTCGCTTCTGGTGCCGCTCATTAGACACATGAATATCACTTCATTGAGCCTGGGGGCGGTCCGGAGGCGGGAGGGACGACGGCGCTGGATCGAGGTTAGTTTGTGTTTACAGGAAAAAAGAATCTGGTGTTGCCTGGACCGGACGCCGAAGGTTCCTCTCACTTCTGGTGCCGCTCGTTAGGCGCATGAATACCATTTCATTGTGCCTGGGGGCGGTCCGGAGTGGTGAGGGACGACGGCACTGGATAGAGGTTAGTTGGTGTTTACAGGGAAAAGGGAAAAATAAATGTTACAATAAGCTAGAACTATTTTAAGGAAAGAATGGAATATAAGGTAGTGTATATGTACATAAATTTATATTCTCGTGGGTGTAAATATAGTTTTATTATACATAGCGATTTTATTTATATGATTTTAGTAAGTAATGGTAGGTTTTTTAATTTTGTATAAATTTGTATCTTTGTAATCCGCCCTACTAGTCTAGGACGGGTTTTAATCTGAGCCTTGTATGGATTTGTCTTCCCCCAATCATGAACAAGATTGAAAGTATATAAATGTTTTAATTGGGTCCTGAGATTCACTTGAGAAAGACGCACACTGCGTTGAAATGCATCGTGCTTAATGGACCCGCATGTTGTACACATTTTCATTAAAGCCTAAAGGTAATTTACTACTGGCCGTGGAGCTGTAATTATTCCCTAGCGCTTACCACATACTCTATCCTTTCTTCACTACCCCAAAAGACAGGCAGCTCAGTGACGACCAGGAGGACCCACAGGGGCCCGAGTCACCGCCATACTGTCCGGAGACACCCACCAAGTGTACACAGAAAGTTAACAGCCCGGAAAGGACACAGAGACAGTGTGAGGGGTCACAGAGAGAGACCTGGCTGCAGAGTAAAAGGGAACCCCGGAGGGGAGAGTGAGCCCGTGTGTTGAACTGAACCGAGACTTGTAAAGAACTGTAACCAACTGTGAGCTGTATTGCAAAGCTTTGAGAGTAAACACGGAAAACCCTGAATCTGCTTCCCTTGTGTCTCTGCATGAAAGCTATTCCCTTCATACAGGATTACAGCAAGCCCTCCACCTGCAGAGCTACAGCCTGTCAGCACCGGCAACGAGGAGAGATTTCTGCAGCATCTGGCTAGTAAGTGAATTGCACCAAGCCTGCACACTACACCATAGACTTAACCCTTACTGCCCCGGGGAACACAGTTCTACCCACTGGAACTATCCCATCTAAGCTACTATTCCATCATCCCGGAGGTTCTGCAGCAGCGGCGGTCCCATCACTGGCCGCATATAGTGGGTGGTGTCACGACTCTGACAATCCCCTGTAAATATCCCCCTTTTATTGTCGAGCCAGGGACACGGTCCGGACCAGGACCACCCATGACTTCCCCAGTAGCAGACTGGTCCGGTACCGAGTACCCCCGTCCCAGTAGGCCCGACATAAGCACTCTAGTGGAGCTGAAACACCCAAGATTTATTGTAATTAGGGGAATAGGGGATGAAATTTCAGTACACATCATGGGAAAAGAGGGTGGGGGTATGTATACGGAGACAGTGTGGGAATCAAGGGAGAGGAGTGTATACAGATAATATATAAAAAGCAAATGGGGTGGAAGAAATTTGAGGACACAGTATGAGGAGCGAGGCGGTAATTTAAGAACAGTATGGGGAGCGAAGAAGTACATTTGAGGACACAATACAAGGAGAAAAGGGGTAAATTTGAGGAAACAGTATAGAAGGTGAGGGGGTGATGAGTGTGGACACAGTATGAAGAGTGGGGGGATGGGTGCAGATACAATAGGGGGAGTGAGGGAGGTGTGTGCAGACATAATATGGGGAGTGAAGTAGGATGGGTGCAGACACAGAATTGGTAACAAAGCAGGGATGGGTAATTAATTTGAAGAGTGAGGGGGGATGTGTGCAGACACAATATAAAGAGTGCATCCACAGCATGAGGAGCGAGGTGATAGGCGCAGACACAGGAACACAATATGTGGGGTTAGGGGGAATGGATGTGGACACAGTATGAGTTGCAAGGCAGATGGGTGCTGACTCAGTTCGGGGATCAAGGAGGGATGAGTGCAAACACGGTATCAAGAGCAAGGGGAAATGGGTACAGACAACAGGGACACAGTATGGGAGAGAGGGGGGCATGGGTGCGGACACAGTATAAGAAGTGCAGGGGGATGAGTGCAGATAGTTTGGGGAGCAAGTCAGAGATAGGGTACAGACACAATATGAAGAATGAGGAGGATGCGTGCAGACACAGTATGGAGAAGGAAGGGGGATGGGTACAGACATGGTATTGGGAGCCTGGGGGCATGTGTATGGAGGTAGCGAAGAAGTATGGAATGTGAAAAATGTGGGCGGGGGCACAGAATCGAGGCCAAGTAGTAAGGAAGTGATATGGAGAGGGGACAGCATGGAAGGACAGTGTGAGGCCCCAGCAAAGATGGGACAGTATGCCAAGAGGGGTAGTGTGATGAGGGGGCACAGTAAAGAGACTTGGCAGTATAATGTGAGATAATAGTGTCAGGAGGGAGCTTAGTATTGAAAGGAGAGGACAGTGTGGATTGCAACCTAAAAACACCCAAAACGTGGGCTAATTTTTCCCAAACTGACTCTCCAGCGGAGAGCTGCTCCTCCCAAACCTTGCAGCCATCTCTCAATTGCATTTTCTAAACCCAGATTGAATATATCCAATCCCACAGGTGTTAAATGAACACTGTCAGCCTTGTACCAAACAGGGAAAAACTCCGCCAACTCTCTATGCCGAATAGAAAACCCTCAAATAACTGGCATAATACGTTCCATCGTCCTATTAATGCGCTTGCAAATCAACTCAATAAAACTAAGATTTTTGATGTTCCAAATCAGGCGGGGAACAATCTCTAGGAAGTTCAAGGAGCACCCAGGAAACATAGATTTTATAACTTTTAAATAATTTTTTAGATGCCACACTGAATCCAAGAATGGTCTGTCATCCATATGTTTAATGATCCTGAAAAACAAAAAGAAAAACACAAAACTCCGGGCGAACGTATAACCTAACCCTATTTGACTTCCAACTCGCAATCTTCCTAATTTGTTTTTCCTGAAGCCCCAGTCAAGCCGCTTCCATGGGATACCCAATCCAGAACGACTGTGAGGAGAAAAACCCCGCTAAGCCCAGATTGAAGAGACTTTTTGCACACAACTGAATCGAAATGATATTTAGTAAGAGGCTGACAATCTTCATGTACAACTGGCATAAAACGTTCCATTGTTCTATTAACGCACTTGCAAATCGACTCAATAAAACTAAGATTTTTGGTGTTCCAAATCAGGCAGGGAACAATCTCTGGGAATATGAAGGAGCACCCAGGAAACATAGATTTTATAACTTTTTACTCATTTTTAGGCGCCACACTAAATCCAAAGTACGCATTTCGACATTGTTCCACTCCAAATGCAAAACAATCAAATCCAGAGCCAGCAGTGTGTTGGACAATTTAACTAACTCAAAACACAAAGATTCCCATTTCATTCCACTTTTACCACACCACCATATAGCAACCCAATAGTTTTAAAAAAAAATTGTCTGAGTAGATCCGTTCCCTCTTTTGCGCCCAATGGACGAAAGAATGGTCGGTAATCCATACATTTAATGATCCTGAAAAACAAAAAGAAAATTAAATACAAAAGTCTGGGCGAATGTATAACCCGACCTTATCAGACTTCCAACCCCCAATCTTCCTAATTTGTTCTTCCTGAAGCCGCAGTCAAGCTGTGACATTTCACTAGTGATCATTGAACATCGTTCAAGCGATCTAGGTCAAGTCGGATCATTATCAATAGCAAAACTTCGGCACGCACGAACAATGAGAAGAAAAAAAGTCAATGTTCCGTCAAAAAGTCATGTAGTTTGTTTATAGCGTTATTTTCTCATATATCTTTTATAGATTCTGCACATAGTGGCCTTAGCCGCAAGTGAATCATTTTTTGTTCCTTGCTAAACTCAGACCAGAGGTAATTTCTCTATAATTCTCTATTTTGTATGTATAAAGTCTTTTAGTGAGACAGTATTATTCACTCACTGCTTATGTGTTTAAATCAGATCAGTATGACTAATGTTTATTTTGTCATTTCCTTAAGTATGTTTTGCCTGATACTGCATTTTTTCTGTCTGTTACAGATAAGTTTTGATAAAGGTTCCGGTGGAACCGAAAAGTTAACTACGATTTTGTTAATTTTTTACAAAAGCTCTTTGGATTCACTTGGAGTGATTAAATAAATAAAAACGTCACTTGATTGTAACATTTACTTTTTTTCTTTTCATTGTTCGTGTGTGCCGAAGTTTTGCTATTGATATTGTATTTTTACTTCAGAGCACCACCATTAGGTGTGCCACACGTTTTTTCTTGATCAAGTCGGATCATTGATCGGATCATTCGGACATTGACGTGTGTGACGGGGCCTTTAGATTTCTAAAGTAAGATTGACACATTCCCGCATTCCCAGATTTGTTATGACAAACTAGTTCACTAATGAAAAATGTCCCAAAAAAGGCCAACGAAAAAAAAACAATAAACATTCATATTTATTAAAACAAAATATAGCAAGAGGGCGTGCACTCTGAGACCTATTTCACAAGTGGAGGTGCTAATTAAGGGGTCTAATGAAACCACGTCGTAGATTAGAATAAATGACGATCGCACACTCACATGTTCTTTAGCCAAAAAAGTTTAGTCTTTTTATTGAGGAGCAATGAGAAACCAACGTATTGGTCCCACCTGGACCTTGATCGCGGTAGTTGCTGTAAGTTATAAATGTACAAGAAAAAATCTGTATGTACAAATCAAGGCAATATTTACAAAATGTACATTCCCAATGACAATACCCAGACAAGTGTCAGTAGACCCCTGTTCTTATAGGTAGTGTTAACGACCAAGACGCCAGTCGTTTGTGTGTGAACGATACGGTGCTGCTATGAATGACATAAACTCCAAAAATAGTGGTAAATTAACTCTTTTTAACAGTTTCAAAAAGATAGCAAATTCAAACTTTGCAAAAACAGACCGATCACAGTGTACAATTTATGCAGCCTGAGGGAACTCGTGTACCTGTTTTGCAGAGAGGGAGCACAACTATCCCAGACTAAAACAACCCCACCCTTACTCCATACAGGGCCTACCCAGGCTCTTACCGCAGCCGCGGCACGTGTTCCCCTCAGGATATAAACTGACACCCCCCTCCCACGCTATGTACAAAATATTTCGAGATCCCTGATTCCCTTAAATAAATCTATCCCACAACCTATTTACAGCAAATGCAGTTTTGTCTCCTGCATGAGGTGAAAACTCTTTCACTTGGTCATAACAGTAAAGAAAGCGGCAGCACTCACCGGTCACAGAAGAATTCTTTGTTTATTCACATAAGTGTGCTTACATATTGGTATAGTAGAGGTGCGGGGGAGGATGGGGGGTCCTCAACAACGGACCGTTTCGCGCCTCCTCTTGGCGCTTCAACAGGTTGCAACACCCAGTGTCAAAATCTAGCAAGAGGGCATGCACTCTGAGACCTATTTCACAAGTGGGGGTGCTAATTGAGGGGTCTCATGAACCCACGTCGTAGATTAGGATAAATGACAATCGCACACTCACATGTTCTTTTGCAAAAAAATTGAAGTCCAACCAACGTTTCGGTCCCACCTAGACCTTGATCACGGTAGTTGCTGTAAGTTATAATTGGATTTCTTCCCCACACTTAATAATATTAGCTATGAAGAACGCCAAGCCCTAAATTCATTGCAACGCAACAAAGAAATAACTATCAAACCTGCCGATAAAGGCAATGCAATAGTAATTATGAATACCTCAGACTACATTATGGAGATCCGCAGACAACTAAATGTTTCAGAGACATATAGACAAATAGATAATGACCCAACTAGCAGAATCAGGAATAAAATTCAGGCAATACTTCAGACCTACACGGCAAAGAACATCTTGGATAAAAAGACTACCACATTTCTAACCAAAACAGATCCCATTACACCTGTTATCTATATACTCCCAAAAATTCACAAAAATCTCAATAACCCACCTGAACGGCCCATTGTATTGACCATGGTAAAGGCATCTCTTCAGTGAAAGAAGCTTTACTTAAAACTGACTTCTCCCACGATGAAACTCAATTGTGCATTGACTTACTAGAGATTGTTTTCAGAGAGAATTTTTTCCTTTTCCAAGGTGACTATTTTGTACAAACGCGTGGCACCACGATGGGGTCAAATATGGCCCCAGCCTCTGCGAAAATCTATATGGATTATTTTGAATGCACATATGTGTATACTAACCTACTCTTTCAGGAAAATGCCACCCTATGGCTTCGATAAATTGACGATATTTTTTGCATTTGGAAGAGCAACCTAATTAGTTTGGAATTGTTTTTTAGAGACATCAACACAGTAAGATCTGAACTCACTTTTACTATCCAACACGATCACACGGAAATTAATTTCCTAGATATTAGGGTTTTAAAAAAAACATGGCAAATTAGGTACAGATATTTACATAAAAAACACAGACTGAAACGGTCTATTATGGTTTGATAGTTGCCACCCCCGTTCAATCAAACATAGCTTACCTTGATCACAGTTCAAAAGGGTAGCAAGACTTGTGTCGGAAAGGGAATCCCTCCCGTTGAGACTGCGAGAGATGGGTGACAAATTCCGTGAGAGACATTATCCAAAGGATCTAATCTGATCAGAAACAGAACGAATCTTAAATAATGAAGAGTCACCATCCCCGTAGTCAAAACGGATAGAGTACCCTTTGTGCACAACCATCACCCCACAATGCCCAAAGTATACAATGTTATTAAAAAACACTGGCCCTTAATGAAAAAGGCATATCTGAAAATTAATATTTTTGAGAATCCACCTATAATGTGCAAAAGGAGGCCCCTGAATTTAAAAGACACTCTGATCAGAGCAGATATCGGCAGCAGATTAAAACTATCCACACAAACCTTCCTGGACACACAAAGAATGGGTACTTTTCCTTTTCTAAATTGTGCAGCATGCTCAAACATCATCAAAGGAGTTCACTTTACACATCCATAGACAGGCAAGTCATATCCAATAAGAGATATCATACATTCAACTCCAACTATGTGGTATACTTAATTAAGTGCCCTTGCAGCCTAATGTATGTGGGCGAGACCACACAACACATCAAAGACAGGATTGCGAGCCACAAATCGACCATAAGATGTGGAAAGAATTGGCTACCCATCCCTCACCACTTCAATGAAGCAAAGCATTCAGTCTCTCAGCTTAGATTCCAAGTAACCGAACAGATTTCAAGACCCCGGAGGGGCGGCAATCATATACAACTACTTAAGAACAGGGAAATTTTTGGATCTATACCTTGCAGACTTTGAACCCTAAGGGACTGAACAGGGCAATAGACTGGCCGATTTGACCTGACACTAATGTTTTTCTCTATAACCCCCTTCTTTTAGATATACTAAGGAAGCGTGAATACTACACCACCTTGTCTTTCTATAGTCGTAGATTATGGTAGTACATGATAGATATGGATATATAGTTTTATAGTATAATAATATATAATATGTAAGTATTTCAGGTTGGGACCCCTGTGTTTTCTGTCACTAATTTTTTCCTAACAGGTCCAATACAATCACGGAAATTATGAACGGATTAGTGAATATGCAAGATGAAATAACCTATATAAACAGACGAGATGGGGCTACAAAATTACTAGCCCTACACTGCTGTCCATTATAGAAGACCTTCCATTTAAACTAATCCACTATAATTCAAGGGGACTTCTGGATGTGTCCCCTTATAAGAAGATTGTAATGTATATCTTCATGTAAACAGATAAAATACAAAACCTTGTTTGACTAGTTCCCCCATATAGTGGACACATAGGGGGGTTTCTATATGTACTTTCTATATGTACTGTATATACGTATTCTCTATAGTCTATATGTATTCTCTATATGTACTTTCGATACTTCATCTACATATATATAGTATACTTTTATATAATTAACTTAATCCTGAACCCTTATCTATCCATCTGATTTATATACCACATCTACCTAAACATGACCTAATAACTCCAAAAAAATCAAGGGCCGCTGATTAGAACAATGATAGAGATACTGGAATCACGTGACCGGCTGCTCCTTTTTAGAGCAGCCAGCTCCCAGGCACAGCACACATAAAGAAAAAACACCCACTACCGGGCCAGAGAAATAATAAATAAGGTGAGCATGTTAGAATCATTCAATGGACATTAACTGCACTATACCATTTAGCAGTTATGGCCAGTAATTGCATGTTCCAGCATTTATGGGCACAAGCGTTTATTAGCGTAGACTGGATAAATCACAATGTAACCTGACTAATACCCATACAATAAGGCTAAGTAATGCCATACCTACAATTTTGCAAGCCCTCCTAATGCACTGTATTTACTTTCCATATCCTCAGGCACCCGAAAACAGGGTTCAAGGATCCCCCATATCCTTCTACCACAAAGGTAATAGAACTGAGTCGGTTGACAAAGTAGGGGGGTACTCGGATACCAGGACAGGGGGTTACTTCGGTGGGGATCACGGCTGGTCGGTTCCCGGTTCCGTGCCCTGGACCCTCAGTGGCGGGGTGGGGGTGATGATGATGGGGAATATGTAACGTGACGCCACCTGTGGTACCTGGTAATAGGGTTACCAGCGCTGCGGACGGCCGCTGAGGTGATGGGAATGCAGCTTTGGTAGTACAGCTCCCCACAGATGGAGCTTTACTTCAGGGCAGCGGGGTGGATGAGAGGAGTAGTAGTAGCGGTTCTGCTGTGAACGCTGCAGGCGGCAGCGGTAAAGCAGGCACACACACAATAGTTTCGGTACCTTTTTACTGAGGTCCGGTAACAGGCATTGTCCAGGAGGGTAACCAGGTTATTGGTGCAGTTTGGGACGTCCACCTTGGAGAGTTGTGAGGCCTCCTCTGTTAGTATGTGCGGTAAATGGGGAAAGTTCTGCCTGGAGCTGAACCTGCCGCTCTTTCTCCTTCTCCCTCTCAGGATGCAGTCGGGACCCCGGTGGTGATGATGGGAGTAGCAGCATGGATGTTTGAGCTCTCCATGGGAAGAGTGGGTCCCCAAGGCAACCAAATAGTCTATGGAAGATAATCGTTCATTGGGAGTGCAAAGACTTAGTGTACGGAATAACTGACAGACACAGGGATAACAGTCTCCTTTACCTTTACTGAAGTCAGAAGCAGGTTCATCCAGGGCACAGTTCACAAATGGTGTTAGGGGTCCGGAGCCTGGAAGCAAGTTCAGGTTTTCCACACCTTGCAAGTTCTGAGACCTCCTTATAGTGCTACTCCATGTGGGCCCTGGCTGCTTGAAGCTGTGCTGTGACCCTCTCCTCTCTCGTCTGTTCTGGCCATGTGACAGGCAGCTTGAGCTTTGGTGTTACTCTCTCTTCACTGCGTCTCACTGAGCTCTTTGATGCTGCTGTGTCTCCTGGCCTTTCTGGTGGACGAGCAACCTGGAATTACCGGACCTCCGGTGTTGGTTGCCGGGCATAAAGTCCCTGGCAAATTCGGACTCCAGTGTCCGTACTACGCTAGGTGCTGAGGCGAGCTGGCACCACTAAACTCCTCACACCTTTTCTCCACTTCCCTCAGACCCTCACCACGGGTCACTCACACTGGCTAATCAGTTTCCTTGGACAAGCCTAGCACGGCACCCAACCGTAGGATGTCTTCTACAGTCCTCCTTGGAAATGAACTGCCTGACCCCACCCCAGACCAGAATTTATAGGGGACCTGCCCTGAACTCAGGCTTTACAGGTCCCCTTCTGGCCTGGAGTTCGGAAGGTGTTGTGCGTGTCTTTCACCTGAGGTGGGTACCTTTCCTTGCTTCCAAGGTTAATATTGTGGCAACAGGACCCTGGGGCTCCATAGTATCACATGGCTAGCATTATTCTAAAGCATCATTCAGATTTTCAGATTTTTTTCCTCCCTAATGTGTATGTGTATGTGAATAAAAGAATGTGAAAAACAGATGTCTGAATGAGACCTAAAGGGATAAGGTTTCTCCTTAAGGAAACTGCCTGCTGGGGAGTCTCATAGGACAGGCAATGCTTCCTAGGGGAAAAGGAAAAAGAAGCTAGTATGTTACATAAGCATCTTTTAGCTAACTTGCATGGCTATGTGAGGCAAGTGAGGCTACCAAAGAAGCGAATCTATGAAGGTGTGGGCTATGCGGAGGGCAGAGCTATGAAAGGAGGGCTACAGGAAAGGGCGGAGCTATGAAGGAGTGAGGCTACAGGTAGGAGCAGAGCTATGAATAGGCAGGGTTCCAATAAGGGGCAGAGCTATGACCATAGTCCTCCATATATTATAAAGCACCCTCATAGTCATCCATTGAGTATAATCTCTTCTCTATATATATAAAGCTGAGTGTATGTGTGTATGTTTGTATGTGTGTATATGTGTATGTATCATAACCCTGCCGCTTCTACTTATCCCTGAACCTCCAGTACCTCTGCCCTTCCACATAGCTCCACCCCCTCCTGTAGCCCCTCCCCTACACATAGGTTCACCTCCTCCAGTAGCCCGCCACTCTGCATAACCCCACACCCTCTACATAGCCCTGCTGTGGGTAGGACTAGGTGAAGGGGCAGAGCTATGTGGAGGAAACTGTGCTAAGGAGAAGTGGATGAGGGAGGGCTATGCGGAGGGCACAGCTATGAAGGGAGGGGTTACAGGGAGGGGCAGAGCTATGAAGGAGTGGGGCTACATGTGCGGAGCTATTACCATATATGGGCATTACATCTGGGCAACGCTGGGCTCTACAGGTAGTTTAGTATAATGCTCCCCATAGTCCTCTTATATTGCACAGCACATAGTTCTCCATATATTATAAAGCATTCCCCAAAGTCCTCCATATAGTATATTGCAGACTCATAGTCCTTGATATAGGATTTAGCACTCCTATAGTCAGGGGTGGACACAGATTGTAGGGGGCCCTGGTGCAAGAAATTTTTTTGAGATTCCCCTGCCCCATTATAGTGCAACAAAGTTATGTAAATATATTGATTGCAATATTTATAAATGCTGCGTATTTTAGTGCGGGAAAATCTGCAGCACATCAATTCTTACTGTGGATTTTGCAACACTAAATGGGCTGTATTTATTATCTGGAGGCTACTGCTAGGCTGTATATATTATTTGGAGACCAGCACAGCCTCCAATAAAGTATATATCCCAGCACAGCCTCCAAGTGACATATACAGCCCAGCACAGCCTCCAGGTAATATAATATAGCCACCCCCCATTCCATAATGCTCTCCCCTATATGCGGTCCCCCTTCTCAATAGTGCGTCTCCCCCTATATGGCCCCCCATTCATGCAGCTTCTCACCTCATGTTGCTCCCCCCATTCATGCAGCTTCTCCCCCCATGTGGCCCACCCATTAATGCAGCTTCTCACCCCCATGTGGCCCCCCATTCATGCAGCTTCTCCACCCATGTGCCTCCCCAAATCATGCTAGTGTGCCCCGCAATTCATGCTGCTGCTCTCTAGTCTCCAGCCCTCCAGTGCTTTTACCTGGAGCAGGAGGATTCCATCGCCTGTGTCACAGCACTGCATCGTTGTCATTTCCAGGTCTGAGAGAGCTCAAGCTGAGCTCCAGCCTCCATGGACAGGGAACCTAAAAGTGACAGTGCGATCAATGCAGCGCCACGGCTGTACTGGGAAAAAAAAGCAGCCCTGGCAAACAAATGCCACCAGCCCACATACTATATCACCCATCAGCCCCGATCAGTGAATGATGCTTTTACGTTGTCATGTCCCTCACCACTTTCTTAAAGGAGTTTTCTGAAGAGCCACATGTGAATAGTGCAGCAGAGGGAATAATCAACCGCAGCTCCTTTTACATGGTGATCTTCAAAGCCACGTTTCTCAGGATTGTTGGGTCCCAGCGATCAAATCCACAGCGAAGAGAAAGTCATCACCTATACAGAAGAGAAGTAATGATTTCCATATTGGGGATAATCAATTTAAACAACATTTATATGCTAAAAATCCCTAACCCCAATACCACTTCTGACAACAGGACAGGAGACGCGGTACTGTGCTGTGTATATATACAGAATAATACAGATACTGAGGATTACACCTAGTATACAGGACAGGAGACGTGGTACTGTACAATGTGTATATATACAGAATAATACAAATACAGAAGATTACACCCAGTGTACAGGACAGGAGAAGTGGTACTGTGCAGTGTATATACAGAATAATACAGATGCTGAGGATTACACCAGTATACAGGACAGGAGATGTAGTACTGTGCAGTACATATACAGAATAATACAGATACTGAGGATTACATCCGGTATACAGGACAGGAGAAGTGGTACTGTGCAGTGTATATATATAGAATAATAGATTCTGAGGATTACACCCAGTATACAGGACAAGAGAAGTGGTATTGTGCAGTGTATATATACAGAATAATACAGATCCTAGGAATTACATCCAGTATATGTGGCGCCCCTGCGTCCAGGAGGCCACAAAGGGAACTGCAGCCAGGCAGGTAGGACACTTGTTGCACAACAACACCCTCACAGCCCACACAACCCACGTGTAAGAGGAGGTTTACATCCAGCCCTGAGATTAGAAACTCTATGAGATCGAGGGGTGGTGGATCAGAGGAGTGGGTTGGGCAAACACGAAGTCAGGTGACTGACAGTATATAGTGAGGGGGAGGAGTGAAGCAAGTCAGAAAGTGTAAGAGTAGGTCGGAGTGAGCCGAGATGCAAAGACCAGAAGCTGAGCTGTAAAGACTGAAGGACAATCACACGTTCTGTGAGTGCAAGGCTAGGAGCGCAGAATCCGTACTGAGCCAGTGTGAGCCAGAGGGGAGAGAAAGCCCATCCGACGCTGATGTCACCAGGAGTGTGACAGAACAGAGAGGGACGGTGGAACCCGTGCCCTAGACAGCAGCTAAAGCCACTGACTGCAGGCAGAGAAGTCCCTCCTATGATACTGGAAAGGAACAGAAAGGAGAGAGCCTGGTAGAGCCTCGTGCTGAGGACTGCTGGAGGCTGGGCTGAGTAGAGTGTCGGCTCTAAAGGGGACCGCAGTTTACCCGGAATCCCCAAACAACACGACGGGGGGCCACAGCTCCACGTTAGGGTCCCCAACCCAAAGGACAGGCAGCTCAGTGACAACCAGGAGGGCCCACCAGGGGTCCGAGTCACCGCCATACTGTCCAGTGCACCACACACCACCCGTACAGACGGAGACCGTAGACAGCCCGGAAAGGACATTAAAGACTGTGTGAAGGGTCACAGAGAGAGAGGCCTGGCTGCAGGAAGCAAAGGGAACCCGGAGAGGGAGAATGTGCCCGTGTACTTGAACTGTGTACTGAGAACTGTACTTAACCTTGTAAGAACTGCAAACTACTTGTGAACTGTAGGAACAACTAAGGGTAAAGCTTTGGAAAACCCTGGAACAGTTTCCCTTGTGTCTCTGCGTGCAAGCTATTCCCTCCATACAGGACACAGCCTGTCAGCACCAGCCAGGAGGAGAGATCCCTGCAGCCTGCAAAGTAAGTGTCCTGGACAATACCACAACCCTTAACCCTTACTGCCCCGGGGGATACAGTTCTTCCCACTGGAACTACACCATCTCCGCTGCCAGTGGGTGGTGTCACCCGTGACATTTCCCCTGTAAATATTCCCCCCTTTTATTCTGCCGAGCCAGGGACACGGTCCGGACCCAGCCACCCGTGACTTCCCCGGCACCGTCCGGTCCGGTACCGAGTACCCCCGTCCCGTGGGGCCCGACAGAAACCTGGCGTCACGAACAGGATCTACCCGGCCCAAAAGAATTGGACCTCGTGCGCCTAGACAACGTGTTCTGGACTTTTGCCGCCAAAACTGACCTTAATGGCGGCCATGGGGGACTAGCGCCATGTGCAGAGGAGGCGTTCCCAAGACTCCCATCGTTGGCCAGTCCGGTCCAAGGCGCGAAAAGAAGGTCCCGCCCTGGCTCTCCTTAACTCCGGGAGAGCCAGCTGTCACTCTCAAGGAAGAGCCGCCGCCCCTAGACCCTCCGACCAAGAAGCTGGCGCGAACCAAGAAGAAGGAAATCGTCATCAGGAGGGGGCGGAGCGAGCAACCGGAAGAGAAGCAGTCGCCATTAGAGTACATGCGGACGGAAGCGGAGGACGCCCAGGAGAATGCTGCACCTGAAAGACCACGAGTGATCCCGTAGGGCCCACAGGACGACCCCGTAGAGGAACCCGGCCGAGGAGAGACCCCATGTGACCTAGACGAGATGGCGGAAGGTGGAGAGCGTCCCCACGTCCAAGACACCCGGCAGGGTGTGATGCGACTGCTGCCCCAGCAGATGACCCGGATCCAAGAGCAGCATACCCGGATCCAGCTTAGCATCGAGCATCGCCAGCAGACTTACGAGACTGTAACTACACAACCCGGCTGGGTTGCCGACACCCGTGACCGCATGCAGAGCGAGGGTGGATGCCGTACAGCAACGCTGGTGGATCTGACCGTGCCACGTGCTGCACCGCGTGCTGCGAAGGGAGAGACCGACCCGCTTGTAGCCCTAGAGGAGAAGTGGTTATCCCTGCCGGAGCCCCTGATACCAGCGCCCGAGACGATGAAGGTAAAGGCAGAGCAACTCCGCTGTTGGTGGGAGCGGGATGAAGCTAGCGACGACATGATGGGCTTTGTAGGAGACCCCGAAGGCGAAGTAGGCCCTGTGGAAATAGTCAAAGGAAATGAATATCTGAGGAGATGTAGTAAGAGATGGGAGCAAGAAGAGTTAAAAAGACAAGAGCGAAAGGGAATTAGTTGCACTGACTCAATATCTCAAAACTGTTGCTAGACGAGACAAGAGCATTACTGGATCCCAGAGACATGAGGGCAGGATTGTGAAAGTTAAGCATGAGGATGGATATGCCTTTGCCTGCGAGGAAGGAGTAGATGGTGATATTTTCATCAACCGCAGAGATGTTGAACAGCACTTGCCAGAGAAACACCCGGACAGGGAAGTGCAAGTTGGAGAGTGGATCTCTTATATCATTGTCCAAGGAGCAAGAGGCCCATATGGCATAAGAGTGCACAGACTTTGCTTGGATGCGTCTGAAGATGACATGCCCGCATTAGAGGAGACTAACCCAGTGATACCGCCGGACCCAATTGTGAACCCGGGTCCTACTACAGACTTAACACCAGTTACTGAAACTGTTCCAGTAAAGAGCACCACAAATATTGCGACACAAACTCCGGAGAGTTATCTGTTGATTCAGGCCCTGCAAGAACTCGAGATGTTCCCCAGGAAAAGAGGAATACCAACACTCCCGTGGAAAGTTAAGCCTGAAAAGAAGAAGGAGTAAGACCCGTGTCCTGCAACACGTGACCGCAACAGATGAAGACACTGTAAGTGTGAATGTGCATTGTTCCTTATTGAGCCCCTACCTTACCTGAACGAAAGCTAGCATTCCCCTGTTTGTCTTGTATATGTTTGAACTGAACATTTGCTACCATGAACAATGACTTGGTACGAACTTCCCTTTAAATAGTTGAGCACCTTAGTGTGCTCCCCTTTGGTTTTAAGACCAGCTGCACGTGCGAGTAAGTGCATTGAACTTTGACTGTTTTGAAGCTGCTTTTTGAGAATTTTTGCACTTTTTCAGGAAAGAAGAACTTTTATACTTTTGTTATAAAGTAATGCTTTTATTATGTGTTTTACAGAAAAATGAATGCGTTGTAGCATTGGACCCAGTAGAGGTCTAGATAGAGAGAAAGGGGTAATGACATAGATACCCATGCACTTGTTTTATAGTTAACGTAACGTTTGAAGAATCGTGCCTCCCGGACGGGAAGAAATCAAGAATCCTTACTGTTAATGTTTACTGTTATTAAAAATAAAAATGTTTTCAGGGTGATCCAAGACGGGCAGCGCGAGGACGCGCTGGTTTAACTCCGGGAGAATGTGGCGCCCCTGCGTCCAGGAGGCCACAAAGGGAACTGCAGCCAGGCAGGTAGGACACTTGTTGCACAACAACACCCTCACAGCCCACACAACCCACGTGTAAGAGGAGGTTTACATGCAGCCCTGAGATTAGAAACTCTATGAGATCGAGGGGTGGTGGATCAGAGGAGTGGGTTGGGCAAACACGAAGTCAGATGACTGACAGTATATAGTGAGGGGGAGGAGTGAAGGAAGTCAGAAAGAGTAAGAGTAGGCCGGAGTGAGCCGAGATGCAAAGACCAGAAGCTGAGCTGTAAAGACTGAAGGACAATCACACGTTCTGTGAGTGCAAGGCTAGGAGCGCAGAATCCGTACTGAGTCAGTGTGAGCCAGAGGGGAGAGAAAGCCCATCTGACGCTGATGCCACCAGGAGTGTGACAGAACAGAGAGGGACGGTGGAACCCGTGCCCTAGACAGCAGCTAAAGCCACTGACTGCAGGCAGAGAAGTCCCTCCTATGATACTGGAAAGGAACAGAAAGGAGAGAGCCTGGTAGAGCCTCATGCTGAGGACTGCTGGAGGCTGGGCTGAGTAGAGTGTCGGCTCTAAAGGGGACCGCAGTTTACCCGGAATCCCCAAACAACACGACGGGGGACCACAGCTCCACGTTAACTGTACTTAACCTTGTAAGAACTGCAAACTACTTGTGAACTGTTGGAACAACTAAGAGTAAAGCTTTGGAAAACCCTGGAACAGTTTCCCTTGTGTCTCTGCGTGCAAGCTATTCCCTCCATACAGGACACAGCCTGTCAGCACCAGCCAGGAGGAGAGATCCCTGCAGCCTGCAAAGTAAGTGTCCTGGACAATTCCACAACCCTTAACCCCTACTGCCCCGGGGGATACAGTTCTTCCCACTGGAACTACACCATCTCCGCAGCCACTCCATCACCCCCGGAGGTTCTGCAGCAGTGGCGGCCCCATCACTGGCCGCACCAAGTGGGTGGTGTCACCCGTGACATTTCCCCTGTAAATATTCCCCCCTTTTATTCTGCCGAGCCAGGGACACGGTCCGGACCCAGCCACCCGTGACTTCCCCGGCACCGTCCGGTCCGGTACCGAGTACCCCCGTCCCGTGGGGCCCGACAGAAACCTGGCGTCATGAACAGGATCTACCCAGCCCAAAAGAATTGGACCTCGTGCGCCTAGACAACGTGTTCTGGACTTTTCCCGCCAAAACTGACCTTAATGGCGGCCATGGGGTCCGCTACTGAGTATCCCCGTCCCGTGGGGCCCGACATATACAGGACAGGAGAAAGAAGTGGTACTGTACAGTGTATATATACAGAATAATATAGATACTGAGGATTACAGGACAGAAGAATTATACACAAAATACCCAGTTTAGATGACAGACCTCACAGAACTGCAAGGTCTGCTAATAGGGAGGAGAAAGGAAAAAAGAGGGTGCAGATCTAAGTGCAGATGTCAATAGTTTAAAAGTTTTTGAAGGAGGTTTTGCCCTCAGCTTTCAGGCGTCTTGTCTGCTTGCACTTCCACCCAGTTAAGGGTAACTTGGTCTAGCTGAAGACTGTCTGGCTGGCTGCTCTGAGCCGAAAGAACTACACCACCCAGTCTGGGGGTCAGTCAGATTCAATGATAAAGTAAAAACATCTGGTGTATATCACAGGCACTTCCAGAGAATTAGTCACGTATCCAGAATTTTCAAAATGTATTTGGTATCGATAAGTATAAGTAAATAACAACGTGTTTCGGCTAAAATATTTTAAAAAGCTTTAAAAACTCTTCCTCAGGTATCTGAGGAAGGCTTTTTAAAATATTTTAGCCGAAACACGTTGTTATATACTTTTAACCCATTAACAAAGTCAGGCCCCTACACAGCATTAACCCCCAAACACAATCAGGCCCATACACAGCACTAACCCCCTAACACAGCATTAACCAATACACAGCATTAACCCCTACACAGCATTAACTCCCAAACACAGCATTAACCACCTAACCCAGCATTAACCACCTAACCCAGCATTAACCCCCTAACCCAGCAATAACCCCTTAACCCAGTGTGGCACCCCAGGGTCTAAGTGCCACTGTGTCATCACTGCCCCCGGGTGGTGGTGTCACGCTGATAGTAACAACGGATCTTCTCATCAGGCACATACACGCTCACATCTTCTGCGTCCAGGCCAGAAGGGGGAGACCAAACCCGAGTTCAAGGTGAGCTCCCTATGAATTCTAGTCTGGGGCAAAGCTAGTTAGTGCAGTTCCTAGGAGGACTGTGAAGAGGACCTGGGAGTAAAATAGCAGTGTTAAGCTCTTCCCAGGATCGCTGACTTGGTTTCAGGCCTAAGGCTAGGGTCTGAGGAGAGTCGCAGGAACACACCATGCTCACCCCAGAGGAAAGCTCAGAGTACGGACACGGGGTCCGAGACTTTGCAGGGTCTCACATCCCGCCAGTCAACACCGGAAGGTGGGGAACTCCAGGTTTCCCAACCACACCATGCCTGGAGACACAGCAACAGAAAGAGTTCAGGAACATACACCCGTGGCCAGGGTTAGAAAGGACTCAAGTTGCCTGTCCTACCGACACCTCGTAGGAAGAGACAGGGCTAGCAGCTTAGCTGATGCTATTGCAGGAGCCAACACTAAGAGCGCAGAAAGGGATCCAAAGACTCGGCTGGGTGAGAAAGACCCTGAGTTGCTATCAGCTAGGACTTCGCGGACAACTGCTCCTAACCAGTATTATCATCCTCAGTAAAGGACTGCTTGAACAACAAAACCGTGAGTCTGCCTAGTGCTTGAACTTTGTACAATTTAAGTACAGAGCCATACGCATACTGCAAGCAGAGGAGCCTTATGACACCGACCATGTCCAATGCGCTGCTACTGCATACCAACATCCGGCAGTGCAGGCTCCACAAACTGCAGAAGGGGCAAGTGCACAGTCCCAGGAGCTAATCACCATTGAGGCTCTCAACTTAAAACTTGAAGTACTAACAAAAACGGTATCTGAGATGGCTAAAGCTATGCAGGAGATACGAGGATCCAAGCCCCTGGAGAAGATTGAGTTGGCTTCCAGCAGAGAAGACATCCCATGGATGAGGCCAAGGAGTTTTCCAGCGACCATTTGACAACCCAGCGACCGCTACAGCCAAAATGGACAACCCATTTGCCACCGCTGCAGAGGATCAGGTCATTTCGCCAGGGAATGTACTTTAAACGAGGATCCCCTGGGGAAGAGGGACGCCCCTCAGGACTAAAAGCACAAGGCCCATCAAACTGGCGTGACAGGTATGTGGGTGGATGTCTGGTCCTGCCTGTCGTGCTAGATGGCATCCCCATAAATGTGTGACACCCCTGGGTCAAAGTGCCACAGTGTAGTCACTGTCCCCTAGTGGTGGTGTCACAAGAAAGGGTCTTCTCATCAAGTAACACACACAACATTCACACCTCCAGGCCAGAAGGGGGAGACCAAGCCCAGGTTCAGGCTGAGCTCCTCTATAAATTCTGGTCTGGGGAGGGGCTAGTCAGTTCAGTTCTTAAAGGGAACCCGACCCCTAAAAATTAGCCCCCAGTCTCTTAAGAACTGTCCCTGCACCATTCTTAGACATTTCTAGCCATCCCTTTGTGCTAAAAAAGTGTATTTGTAAAGTTCATAAAAGTGACTTTATTACCTGCACCCACTGCGGCTTCTCAGATTTTGAGAAGTTACAAAAGGCGTTGCCTAGTGCTTCTCCCCGCCACCTGCACGCTAATTATTCACGCCCCAATGGACGTGCTAATCAGCAGAGAGACGCCTCGTCACATTCCATAGGCAGTATAGCCGCTATGACGCGTTTAGCTAGAAATGTCTAAGAATGGTGTAGGGACAGGTCTTAAGAGACTGGGGACTAATTTTTAGGGGTCGGGTTCCCTTTAAGAGGACTGTGAAGAGTGCAGATCCTGAGAGGAATGTGAAGAGGACCTGGGTGTAAAAGAGCCGTGCTTAGCTCATCCCAGAGTCGCTAACTGAGTTCCAGGCCTATGGTTAGGGTCTGAGGAGAGTTGTAAGAATACACCTGGGAGGCCGAGCAGCACCGTGCTCACCCCAGAGGAAAGTGCATAGAACGGACACCAAAGTTCGAGACTGTGCAAGGTCTCACGTCCCAGCAGTCAACACCGGAAGGTGGGGATTCCAAATTCTCCAGCCACACTGTACCGGAGGCACAGCAACACAGTTAGAGTTCAGCAGCATACACCTGAGATCAGGGTAACGAAAGGACTCGAGTTGCCTGTCATACAGGTACCTCGCAGGAAGAGACAGGGCCAGCAGCCTAGCTTATGCAACGGCTGGAGCCAATACACAGCACAGTAAGGGAGCCAAACAAACCCCGAGTTGCTCTCAAAGACTTGTGGACAGCTCCATATAACATCTGCTCCAGTAAAGGACTGAGAAAACTACAAAACAGTGAGTCTGCCTGTTCCTTGTGCCTGTCGCCCTGCATCCCACACATAGACTATTTACACTGCTTCGGGGATTGGCTTTACCTGTGAAGAGCCGTTCCATCCCAGCTGCCCATCCATCACCCCGAAGGTCCTGCAGCAGCAGTGGCCACCACGGGTGGCGTCACAAAATCTCCCTTGTATACAACCTCTCTCTTAACAACGCCAGAAAATTCCCTACTCTTCTAAGCTGAACCCAGGCCATGGGACCGGGTCACGATCCCCATGACTTCCCCCAGAGACAGCAACGGCCCAGTCTTGAGTACCCCACGGCTCTGGGGGCAACTCAAATGCATTGCTGGACACTGGATCTCAGATCACCTGTATCCCGTATATCCTTTTTAAGAGATACTGGGCAAATTCAGACATTTTGCGTGGCCCAGATGATTACTTGAATATATTGTCTAGTAATGGTAAACCAGTACCACAGATGGGGTTTAAAGAAGTAACCATTAAAGTGGGGAAGGTAGAATTTGAGGGTCAAGGATTAATAATTGTTGATGTTGACCGGCATGAATGTGATCCAATGATTATTTTGGGTACAAATGTGATTGAGAATTGTCTTGCAGAGATAATTGTTGTGTTACAGCAGAATGCTGAGACTGCCAACACGGGGCAACAGCGAATCCTGCAGAAGGAAATAAAAGAACTGGTGCTAAAACAGCAGGTCGAGTTGTCCGGAGGTGAAATTGGCAGTGCAAGGGTAAGTGACCCGATACCCATTGTAATACCCACCAAAACTGAAATATTGGTCTGGTGTAGAGCCACAATAGGCCTTAGAGGGCGAGACTATCAAGCCCTGGGAGAACCCGTGTACTCAGACAGTAGGCCCACTGTACTGACGGCCAGAGGAGTAGTTGAGGTACACAGGGGGAGAGTACCAGTACGCCTTCTAAACTGGTATCTTTATCAGGTACCGTAGCTGGCGTCACAAGAATTTCTTTAATTTTATTTTTCCCCTTTTTTGCCATGTTTCAGTGACCACCAGGGCCACAGGCTCAGGCAAGCCACCCTGGGGTGGGTCAGCTTTTGGCGTCATGAACAGGATCTCGTGCCTGGTAACACCAGGTACTGTGTGCCGTGTATTGACTTTAATGAACTGCTATAATGGTGCCGCCATTACTGTGCCACAGAGCGGGAAGAACGGCCAAAAGGACACAAAGACAAGTCCCCTGAGGAGCCGCCGACTGCTTTTTCTTTTGTAAGACACTGGCTAAAGATAACTAGGGGGGAGCGAGGATGGATGTGCAGGGGGACGCCAGAGCAGCAGTCCCTAACCCAGCTTTACCAGCCGGGACCCCAGCCGGCGGAACAGCCACAGCACCTGGAGCTGTGGCGCAGATCATGCCAATCTACCTGCCGTATGTCCCTTGAGCGGCGTGGTTACTGCAGTATGATGGCAAACCCGATACCCTGGCTGGGTTCAAGAAAAAGATTTGCAATGTACTTGATATCTATGCAATGACTGGCAAGCAGAGAGCGTCTGTAGAAATAGGACAATTAACAGGTGCAGCAGAGCTTGAGGTTGAATCCTGGACAGATGCAGATTGTGAGTCAGTAACCAAAATCTTTAATAATCTGAAAATTGCTTTTGAAGCCCGTACTGAGGTTCTATAACTGTAGACAAAGGCCACAAGACACTATTAGAGACTATGCCTTACACCTCCAGGAGGCACTGCGGAGCCTCAAACAGATAGACCCTGCTAGTGCGTGGCATGAAAACAAAATGCTGGTTGAATAGTTTATCCAAGGATTGCAATCATTCAGTGACCGTAACCAATTGCGCTGGTGGGCCCTAGAACACCCGGATGCAGACTTTGTCGTCCTAAAAGAATAGGCCATAAAAGCCCTGCAACCCCCTGCAATCACAGACTGCATCTCATCCGTGGCAAGCCAGTACTTCTCCTTTAAAAGTGACACCCTTTCCTTGCACAGAGGCTCATGAACAGGCTGTGGTACCTGGTGCTTCTGATAACCTACGCTCAGCGGTGTGGGCAGCTACGCAAACATATGGCCATGATCCTAAAGGCCCTGCAGCTTAAACCAGAGCCCAAGTCATCAGAGAAGATCCTTCTAGCCAACAGCGCTGAGGACGTCCCGTGGATGAGAAGAAAGAAGACTATGTCGCTCCGGGGGAGGACCAACGATCGCTATGTGGCGCCCCGCAACGAGTGCGTCACAGGAGTGTATTGCATCTCAGATCGCAGATGCAATATTCTCTGACTAAGCAATGACATGGTTAACATCAGAGCTTCATACCCTACATGCATCACTAGCATAGAGGGCCAATAAGGTCCTAGTGGGAGTAGTGTAGGAGTAGAGTGTGAGAAGGAGAATGTAGGAGAAGGAGGAAGGAGAAGGAAGTGGTCGGAGGAACGTAGGAGAGGGGGCTCTGCACAGACCGTGCAGCCCCACAGACTACCGGTTGGCGCCATTACCCGGTGCCTTAACAACCGGACCCTGGGCGAAGATCTACGGGTCAAAATTCACCCGCGCCCATCTACAACCGGATCACTGGTTCCGAAGCAAGCAAGTT
>JARQOC010000005.1:110855591-110900985 GCA_033576535.1 Allobates femoralis
CCGGAGAGAAAATCCGAAAACTCCCGGGGGTAAAAGAAATCCGGATGGAAGAGAGCTGCCACCCGGGGCTCGATCGGGCCCCCAAAAGGGCAACAATGGGGCCAAAAACCGGTGGGGGGCTTCTTTTTTACCCCGGGACAGCCCCGGCCCGGGATCAAAAGGGTGGTGTGAAGCCACCCTTTTAGAAAACCACCAAAATTAAATCGAATTATCGAATTTCAGGACTCTAAAAGTAATCAGTTATTTTCATATAGTTTTGAAATTAAAAGAGTACACCCGTATCAATGCCAAAAAAAAAAAAAAATTTTAATTAACCAAAATTTTTTTAAAAACCAAAAGAATCAACTTCTCAACTCCACCAAATATGTCTAAACTAAAACTAAAACTTAAAATTCGGAAAAAAACAAATAAAAAAAAAACTATGGCAATGCACTTTAAAGTTAAAAATTTAGTTTCTATTCACTCAGATTCAGAGGTTAAATTTTCACAGGAGAAACCCCAGTTACACTTACAGAACAAGGCAAAGTGAGCCTGGAAGCCACAAAAGGTCATATCTGCTCTCCAAAAGTCTGGGTGTAATAGATTTTGACCAGGGTTTTCCCAACCATGTAAAGATCAAATAACTGGGAGGGGGGAGATTCCTGATCATTTGGAGAGGGGGAAAAAAAAAAACTAATTGAAACTGTGCCTGTCAGATCACTTTCGCCTGATGGAGGGTTTTGAAAGGGAGACTAGTTAAGGAAACGGAGAAAGAACAGGGCCCTAAGATCAGTAGGTGGCAGCATACAAGCTTTTGGGTACAAAATGTACATATAAGGGCTTTCAATTAACCCAAAATTTTCTGAGGATTTTCAGTTCAGATTTTCAGCCAAAAAAACGCAGCAGATTACAATAGCAGCAAAAAACCTCATTCACAAAACTGCAATTTTTTACATTTAAATCTATAAATCCCAGTATGCCAATTCCCTTTTTGCAATGGATTTCAAATCTTTCCTATGTATAGGGGGGAAATCCGCAGCAGAAACCACACCCAAAAACCAGCATGTTCCACAAGCATACTTTGCTGCAGAACCATGATAAATTATGAAACTGCTTTTTATTTCCCACCTGTGATTTATGAGCATACTGTACAAGTTTCATACATTGACGCTTTATTTCGACTTTTTAGCCACAAATGTAATATTCAACTAAAGGAGAAAAGGTAGTTTCCAGCGAGCGTTGAATGAACAGTGATAGATGTTTTTTTGCAAAAACTCTTCAATATTAAATGAATCCAAACAAGTTAGGCTGGTTTCACATCAGCGTTTTTCGCTGATCGCGGCAGTTGCGGTGAAAAAAAATGCAACTGTCGCGATTACCGCATAACGGACGCACTTGCGGTTCATTTGCGGCAAGCCCCATACAATGTCTATGGGGATTGCGGCAGGTGCGGTATCGGCACTTGCGGCAGGTGCGGCCGCGAAAATAAATCGCGGCATACCGCGGTTTTTTTCGCGGCCGCACCTGCCGCAAGTGCTGAAACCGCACTTGCCGCACACTTACCGCAAGCCCCATAGACATTGCATGGGGCTTGCCGCAGGTGAACCGCAAGTGCGTCCGTTATGCGGTAATCGCGGCAGTTGCGTTTTTCTTTCACCGCAACTGCCGCGATCAGCGAAAAACCCTGATGTGAAAGCAGCCTAACTTGTTTGGATTCATTAAATATTGAAGAGTTTTTGCAAAAAAACATCTATTACTGTTCATTCAACGCTCGCTAGAAACTACCTTTTCTCCTTTACTTGGATATAGCTGTGCTTAGCTTGGACGGGGCTACATCCGTGCTGGAGCATCTGAAATGCCTGTCAATGTGGTGAGCTGAAATTGTTTCTTTATTCATTTCAAATGTAATATTGTGCAGAGCACTTTTAGGGTATCTGTCAGCAGGTTTTTGCTACTTCATCTGAGAGTAGCAAAACTGTTCAGTCAAAATCAAAGCACTGATTTTGCATGTAGTAGAGGTGGGAGAGCTGCCCCGCGCCTGCATCGGGCTCTCAATAAAGCTTGTCCATTGACAATGAGGTATCAATCACAGTAGGTGTGTCGGACTGCCTTGCTGGTGACTTTGAAGTCCTGTAATGGGAATCAGGTGATAAAACCTTTAGTTTACATAAACAATAGCAGAGAACCTGAAAAGAGAGGAACAGTTGACTTACTTCAACCCCTGCAGCTTGCTGTCCTCAGCTTACATAGCAAAAACCTGCTGACAGATGCCCTTTAAAGCACTGGCTTCTAGTTACAACACGTTAGTGTTTGAGAGAGTAAACATGCATGAAATTTCAGTAAAATGTTGCCGTGTCTGCAGACCGAAGAGAATACGGACTTCACTATGCAATTAGAACGCCACTGATCAGGACAAAAGCAAAGCTAGAAATGGCATAAAGTAAGAGCAGAAATGCATGACTTCCTATACCAACCTGTGATGGAGAGAAGGGCAGCACTTTGACTGGGGTTCTTTTAAGCACACTATCATTAGAATCGCACATTTCATTCCATTTGAAGCCAGGAGAACACCTGGGTCGTAGTGTTTTCTTCCTTAGTATAGCTGGAGGTGTGCTAAACTTCGATATAATGGGCGAAACAAATGGTACTTTATTTTCCACATCAGCAGAATCCAGGTCATATAGCTCCAAACTGCAGCTTAAAGGACAGTCATATGAACTTTCTTCTTGCTTCTTTATTGGATTCAGCTTGGCTGGAGTAATCTCAGAGGAAGCTTCAAAACTTGTGACACCGCTCCACGTTGGATGCTCCTAAGTAGACAATTATTCTGTATATTTATACTCATGTATGGACCAGACCAATAAACTGCTCAGACAGTAAAAGCATAAAAAGGAAGAAAACATTTCTAACTAGAAAAATTGCAAATTTAACTTGACTTCTAGATATGACAACTGGATCTGATCAACAGCTAATAAAGGTGGTACACCAACTGACAGTATAGAGTATAGAGCATTTCTCAAGCTCTGCAGCCAGCCACTTGTAACTGACCCCTTATACTTAGTACTTTACAATAAACTATAGTATGTTACAAACTGGACCTCTGTTTCATTACTCAATCCCTGTCAGGTCATTATCCTGCTCTCTTTAATACAAGGATCTGGGGACAATTAGAGAAACGATGAAGACTGAGCACTGAAATACTCTAAAAAACAAGGTAAAGAGAAGGAAACCATGAAGAACAGATGGAGCGTGAATAAGAACAGGGAAAGTCACGTTAAGGCAAACAAAAGAATCCTAAATGTGAATTGGATGGCCAACAGTACAGAGACTTGAAAAATAATAATCCAAATTTAAGGAATTTTAAAAGGTAAAGAAAGTCAAGTGAAATAGAAAAAGAACACAAATGGGCCAGATAGACTTTATCCTTGGAGACAGTGGTAGATAAAGGCAGAGCAGCTGAACAAAATGGACGATTCTTCCTAGGCGACAGTGATGGATGCATGTATGAAGTAGTAGTGCAGATGCCATATGGAGTGGGGAGCCAAGGGTGGAGGTCAACTACAAAGAGCCACAAGAATGGCATGGACTGAAGAAACAAGTAATGAAGGCGTCATCACTGATTCCACTCTAAATAGATACCTCCACATTGTGGAAGTTAAAGCTGCACTTTTAGAGATTGTGAATTTTGAAATATGAAAATAGGATATTTACCTGGGATTGGACCGGCACATAGATGATGTTCTGAGGCTGCAAAGGAGCAGGAGAAGCACAAGCAGTTAAATCCTGCAGATAGCCCTCCTGCTCCACTTTGCGCTTCATGGTGGAATTCCAATGGTTCTTGATGGAATTATCAGTCCTAAAAAAAAAAAAAAGAGAAGAAGAATTTAAGCATCATACATTCACAATGTACGCCACCATAGACCACTGCTATTCTTCCCAGAAACAGAAGAATACATTTACATCTGGGTGTAACCATTTAGGCGGATAGGAGGACCCTGTGCAGTTAGACATTGTTCAATCATGTATCACATTGCATATGGACACACCCCTCAGATGATAGGTTGGTAACTCCCAGTTGTCAATTTATTCAGAAAGTTTAAAGAGGAAAATCAGGGGAACAGTACACTGTAGAGATCTAAGAAAACATGCTTCAGAAATGCTACTTCCTTAAAGGAATTTTCCCACAATCAAAGGTAATTTTAAAGTTCATTTTAATCAATAGATCTTGGAATAATAACAATTTCCACAATTGAATGTGTTTAAAAATAATGTTCCTGTTCCAATCCCGTGCTGTAAAGCCTGTGTACTATTTTGCGTCCTCCCCTGCACGGTCAGACACAGTACATAGCAGGGAAACATATATAAAAGATTACCTTAATACAGGAACATTATTTTTAAACACATCCAATTGTGAAAATTATTATGATTTCAAGATCCACTGATTAAACTGAACTTTAAAATTATCTTTGTTCATGGGAAAATCCCTTTAAGGGTCAAAGTATTCACTAAAAACGGACATGTGAGGCAAAACTATTTACCGTATTTTGAATTTAGAAAAGACTGTAAATTCCCTTTTTAAGAAAAAAACGCTTTAATTCTGCATCAACAAAACATAAGCATGAGAGATATTCAGAATAATTGGATATTCATATTCATATAAAAGTATATTAAAACTCAGTTGTAAGACTAGCAAATCTTCAGTACAAAAGCTAGAATTAAAGTGTAGTTTTTGACAATCAACGCAACACAAACACACAAGAATAGAATAAGAAAAACGATTCATCTCTTTATTTCTTACAGTCCTAGTCCTTTGCACCTCCAGTCTTCATGAAGGGCACAATGGAGAATAATGCACTAAATTCATCAATACCCGGGCACCACCTGGACCTCCAGTCAGGTACTATAGTAAATTTCCACAGTAACTTACACCACTTTTGTGGTTAAAATCTTTTTTTCCCTTTCAAATAATTGTTATCTTTACAGCAACATGTTTATAGGAAATGTTACCCATGGATATGTCAGCTAAGCTCGGCCATGCTCCATCCCCACTAAGCCATACCCAGTTTTCATACATTTGGAGATTGGTGTATAAACAGTTTAATGTATTGGGTCCAGAATATAGGATTCCAGCCTCAGAGCAATTCTCTGACTGGATTTCTTGGTTGTTCTACACTAGATCACAGTTTTCTTGGTTGTCCTACACTAGATCACAGTTTTTCTTGGTTGTCCTACACTAGATCACAGTTTTCTTGGTTGTCCTACACTAGATCACAGTTTTCTTGGTTGTCCTACACTAGATCACAGTTTTTCTTGGTTGTCCTACACTAGATCACAGTTTTTCTTGGTTGTCCTACACTAGATCACAGTTTTCAGCTGGAAACAAAATATCAGACAAACAGGAATCTCATCAATGTGCATTCAAATCAAGCAATATCGACTAAAACCCATCTCTGCTTGTTTTATGTAGAAGTTAAAAAACGTATTCACAAATAAGAACAGATAGATACCTTCCTGGAAGCAGCTTTGCAATCTCTGCCCATCGGTTTCCAAGGCGTTTATGTGCATCAAAGATTACACGATCTTCCTCCAACGTCCAAGATGACTTTTTCACCTCTGGGTTTAAGTGATTATGCCATCTCTCTCTGCATTGTTTGCCCATTCTCCCCTTCAGATTCTTTGCTATAAGGGACCATCTCTTGGGACCATACTGCTGAACTAATTCAATCACCTGCAGGAGAAGAGAAGTGGTTATAAGGAATATGAAAAAAAATCTGGTATAAAAAAAGCCGCTATACAGCTACACCGGAGGACACTACATACACTCATCTATGACTCCAGAACACACAGGTCACTCTATTACATGATGTAGCTCACGTGGCCGGCACCGGAACAATGTGGAAAGGACTGGCTTAGCACCATCATGTTATTTTACTAATATGTGACTAAAATGTCCTACAAGAAGTTATAGACTCTTAAATTACCCTTTGATCTTCCTCTTTCGTCCATGGTCCCTTTACAAGTTCTGGATTTAAAACCTTTTGCCACCGATGCTGGCACTGAATATCTGACCAGTTCTAAAAGAAAAACCATGCTGATATAAATATGACTACAACACTGACAGATGTACCTACACTTTTTAATTAAAAATATCATATGAACGTGTTACCCTGCATTGACAATGACGGGCAGAAAAGTGCCCAGTTCTCAGCTATTAAGTGCCACATATTGCACAAGACGATTTTCTGTAGAGTTGTAATATATACTTACAATGACAGAGTTAATTCCTCTTTTTCATACTGTGGCATACTGTCAATAGTGGCAGGCCACACGACTGCTATGGAGCCCATGACCTGTGGGCACCCACCCAGTGACTTTGCCATTACATATGTCACACACAACCTCCAGCCATCATAGGGGACAGCATCAAACTACAATCACAATGTCACTCACTGACACGGACTCAATGTGTGTGGCGCTTTAATGAAGCACCTTCTGCTCCTTCCCTGCTCTGCCACCGGCTGCACACCATACCCCGTGAGAGGAGAGGAAGACTGGGAGCGCGGCCTGTGGAGACTTTGACTGTGAGGCTGGGAGTTGGGCCTGGCAGAGGTGATAAGTTAATTAATTAATTCCTACTCTATCATTTTAATGTGTGTATTCTCATGCCATCTCCCCACTTCTAAATAGATCCAGCAGGTTCCCAGCCATGTAAAAATGGGGATATGGGGAAATTTGTACGGTCGCCCCTCGGGAGTGGTTGGGCCCAGTTAGAAATTCTGCTATGGGGCTCTATGATCTCTATGTATGCCCTGGTTGGAAGGGACCTCCTGGATCATCTGGACCAAAGCAGGATTCACTAAATCATCCCAGACAGATTACTGTCCAGCCTCTGAAGACTTCCATTGAAGAGAAACTCACCACCACCCTCCGCTTCCTTCTCCTGGCAGGAGCTGCAGCAGGGCGGCAGGTACACACCAGCGCCAGCAGAGCGGCAGGTACACACCAGCGCCAGCAGAGCGGCAGGTACACACCAGCGCCAGCAGAGCGGCAGGTACACCAGCGCAGAGACGGCAGGTACACACCAGCGCCAGCAGAGCGGCAGGTACACACAGCGCCAGCAGAGCGGCAGGTACACACCTGCACCAGCAGAGCGGCAGGTACACACTTGCACCAGCAGAGCGGTGGAAGCACAGGGACGTGTGTAGCTGCGTGCTCCCAATGAGGCTTGTGCATATCTATATACATAATCAGCAGTTTTGCGCTTCCGGCCACTGTGCCACTATCACGCGCTGCGAGCGATGGCATACATGCGCCATCGCGAGCCGCCGACACTGGGCGGAAGCGCACAAATGCTGTCGCCGCAAACTACATACCTCCACCAAGTCCAGCTGCTCCCCCACCCCATCTTCCCACTCCCCCCCAACCTGGGCACCACATACCCCACACCAATGACCGCCGCTCCCCATGTTCCCGCTCCCCCACCGCCAGGGCCGCACCGTCCATTGGACAGTGTGAGCCCTGAGTCGCAAGCGGCAGCAGCCAGGGGGAGCGGCATTAGAGATGGGGGCCACGCCAGCATCAGAAGCCGGCTTCATGACTGACGCCGGCCGCCCCAGCCTCCCCAGGTAAGATGGCGGCGGCACTGTGTCATTGTAGGCTGCAGGGGCGGCGGCCTCTGCAGCCTGCTACACGCTCCTCAACTTAACTAAGGCACCTGCCGCCTGTACACCCTGCTCCCCGCACAGCCGCCTGTACACTCTGCTCCCCACAGAGCCGCCTGTATACTCTGCTCCCCACAGAGCCGCCTGTATACTCTGCTCCCCACAGAGCCGCCTGTATACTCTGCTCCCCACAGAGCCACCTGTATACTCTGCTCCCCACAGAGCCGCCTGTATACTCTGCTCCCCACAGAGCCGCCTGTATACTCTGCTCCCCACAGAGCCGCCTGTATACTCTGCTCCCCACAGAGCCGCCTGTATACTCTGCTCCCACAGAGCCGCCTGTATACTCTGCCCCACAGAGCCGCCTGTATACTCTGCTCCCCACAGAGCCGCCTGTATACTCTGCTCCCCACAGAGCCGCCTGTATACTCTGCTCCCCACAGAGCCGCCACTGTATTACTCTGCTACCCACAGAGCCGCCTGTATACTCTGCTACCCACAGAGCCGCCTGTATACTCTGCTACCCACAGAGCCGCCTGTATACTCTGCTTCCCACAGAGCGCCTGTATACTCTGCTTCCCACAGAGCCGCCTGTATACTCTGCTTCCCACAGAGCCGCCTGTATACTCTGCTTCCACAGAGCCGCTGTATACTCTGCTACCCACAGATCCGCCTGTATACACACAATTCATTTCATCGCGCTCCCGATGCAATTGCATCGGGCCTTTTTACTAGTATTAAATAAATCTTTGAACATACACTCAGATTCAGAGCGCATGCCCGGGCATATGAGGGTCTGTGAGCAAGAGCAGGATGTAATAGGAGATTGCCATAATGCCAGGCCAGTCACGGCAATAAATCAGAATGCGGGGGGGCGTCCATAATTTGAACAGGACTATAACTGAACTGAAGGAACGCACCACCCCTATGGCTGAAAGAGAAGGTCTAAAATAAATTTATCTGACCAGGGAACTTTTGTTTGACACATCCATGCTAGTGATGCACATTGTCTAACTAATAAGACACTGGGGCAATTTAAAATCAGAAAAGGACATGACAGGTTCACTTTAATATTTACTGAAAAAGCAACATTTATTTAATATGACAATGAGAACACTTGTGTGCACCCTTGGTGTGGCCTCAGCCTTGGTGCATCGTTACCACCTCATATTTGACAAAAAAAAAAAAAAGACATTCTTTTGTCTTAATAGTGATCCGTTGGTAAAAGTGAACACTAACATTAGATCTCCTGTCTGTACTTGCGCACACACACTGGAGGAGCACAGCGGTAATTGTGCACACGACGTGTGGAGCACAGTAGCAAACTGGCTGCATTCCAGTGCCTGGATCCTGTCTGTCTGTAGCTGCCACTTGATGCTCCTTGAAGTATAACAAGCAAGCAGCTTCAGTGAGGAGGACAAGGCATTGTGATGTGCTGTCTGCTTACTTCAACATCCTCTCACCCCAAAGAATCTGCAGTCAAATACAGGCAGCAACCAGGTGTCAGAACACACCTGTGTACACACTCACACTGACACTTCGGGTGTCACTGTGCTCCTCCGTATGCAAATTGTCACTTCAGTGAGGAAGTAGACAAACTCTAATGCCACCTAATAAAGGTAGCAATCCTAAAAGTCATAATTGAGTCTTTAACAAGCCTTTTAATAGGACTTAGAATTTGTGCCAGATCAGAACCCCAAACTGCAGATGCTGGGGCTTTAAGTCTCCTCACTGCCGGCTGGCAGAAAACTCTCCACAAGTGAATAGCTGTTCCCCCAGACCTGAGCTCCTCCAGTGTTAGCTCACAAGGGTAGCAATACTAGGTGATTTGCAAAAAAAATAAATTATTAAGTTAAAATACTATACGCCAGGGCATTGTATGTGTTTGCAAATTAATCTGCATTTTTGAAGTAAAAGACTCCTTTAAAATATCCTTCTCTTTAGCAACACATTGTCCCGAGTCTCCCAAGACTACCCTCCTTTCTGGTCTTCTGCAGCACATCCCAAAACAGAGTCATAACAATGCTCTTGACTAAAGAATATCTGTCCTAAGTAAAGGCCACGTTACACACACAGATATCTGTTCAGATATTTGTCATAGATCTCTGGTTGCAGTGAAATCATGGACAGATTGCTCCATTTTGTACACAGCCACAACATGTAACAATGTGTCCATGATTTCACTGCAACCATCTGTGACCAATATCTGAACAGATATATGTATGTGTAACGTGGCCTTTAGCCCTTTCCTGTGCCCCTGAATAAATGATTGCCCATCACTGTGCTTCCTGCACAAAAAATTACCCCACACTGTCTCATCTATGGTATGCGGCCTCCACATTATTCTGTCCTATATTCACTCTGCACTTTTTTTGCCCTAGTGAAATAACAGCCGCATCACCTCCTCAAATGAAAAACATCACACTGTCTTCTCTATTATGAATTATACTCACCACACCCTCTTCACTTATTATAATCTCTACTGCCCTCACTCCATGCAGACCCTCTTCATATAATGAGCCTCCTTATTACACCCATTCTACATACTGAGCCCCCCCATACTCCTTACTGAGCGCTCCCCATACCACCCCTTCTCCATGCTGAATCCCACCATGCTTCCCTTTCTCCATACAGTACCCTCTACTGCTCCATACCAAACCCTTCTTATGCTACCCCTTCACTGTTCTCTTCCCATCTTACTCCTCTTCTATTCGAAGCTCCCCCATGCTACCCCATCTCCATACTGTGCCCCTCCCTGTTATTTTCCACACCATACCTCCTCGGGCTACCTCTTCTGCATACCATGCCCCCCAAGGTTACCACATACTCTACCATACCCACCCTCAGGCTACCCCACTCTCCATACTGCATAGTCCCTCATTTTCCAATCTTTTCCTCATGTTCTACAGTGCCCATCTACCCCCCTCACATACCACGCTGCTGCCCATCCCTCATATGTTCCATGCTGCTGCCCCTCTATGCTGCCCATCATGACATCCCTGCTGCCCATCACGACATCAATTCTGCTCATCCCCCCCCCTCCCAATCTCTGCTGCCCATTCCCAACACTGCTGCCCATCACCCCCATCCCTGCTGCTCATCCCCAAACATTGCTGCTAATCCAACGCTGCTGCCCATCTCCTATCCCTGATGCTCATCTCCCATATCTTCCACGCTGCTGCCCACAACCCATTCCCTCCTACTATGTAGACCAAAGTTTGTCTCACTCATTTGTCAATCCCGCCCCCCTCCTCCTGCACTATCTTCAGCTATTCACTGCTTACCTGGCACCGAGCATCATCTTCCTCCTCCTGTGCGACGCTCTGCAGAGTCCTCCTGTTGGCAGCACTGTGATGACATTATGCTGCTGACCTCTGCAGTAGAATTGCACTGCGGCCAATCGGGGCAGGAAGGTGATTGGAGCTGTCCCCGGAAGTGCCGGGGCCCGGAGCGCTCAAACATTCACTTGTAACCATTTCTTATAGGTGGGGTTACAAGTGAATGTGGCGCCCCCTTCCCTCCTCTAAAAACACTCCTGATTTAAAGCTCGGAGGAGGGAGATAAAGTAAAAAAAAATATTTTTTTTTTTTTATTTTGAATCTGGTGCTGCCCCCTGAAAACTGCTGTCCTAGGCAGGTGCCCTCAGGTGCCAAGTGGTAAATACGGCCCTGGTGACATCCCTTCCCCTGAGATATTTGAAGACAGCTAATGAGTCTCCCCTCAGTATTCTTTCTGGGAAGCTAAGCATTCCCAAATCCTGTAATCGTTCCTCATAGGACACTGTGTCCAGACTGGTCATCATTCTGGTTGCTCTTTTCTTAACTATCTCTCATTTGATGCCTTCAGATCATTAAGGGCCATCAAGAAATCTACAGTTATTATCAGGAAAATATGCATCAGTACACGTGTACGGAGCCCACTTACAGTGAAGTGACGAGCAACATGAGCCCAGTCATTTGTTCCTTGCTCTGCAACTAGTCTCTTCAATCTTCCATCCTGGAAAAATAATAAAGAAATCAACATATCTTCAATGAAAACTGCAGACTACAGCATGAGAAGGAATTGTAAGACATAGGGAGCCTGTAAACACTACCTCTTCTTTGGACCATTTAATTCTAGTCCAGACTTTCTTCAGCGCTTTCTGAACAGGAACCTCATAATCATGGTCGATGTAATGAAGATCATCATCTTCGTCCTCACTGGAGATAGAGAGGAGGAAAGATTCAATGCAAACATTGCTTATGGAAGGGCACACATGCCAAATGGTAGTCAAAGCACATGCATTGGGTCCAGTACAAGATGGGGCTCACATCCGGTTAGCATCCTCCCCATACATAGGAGCTCTCCCTCTCCAGCACCACAAACAACAGTAATAAAAGAGAACAAACAGACGCTGTGGCCACACTGCCTTAATCTAATACAACAAAGGGATGAACAGACAAAATACAGGTGTATAAATGTAAAACAAAACCCGATTATCACTCTGATGACCCCAATTTATGTTCACTCCTGAGTTGATGTAATACAGCTATGTCCTAGTGTCTGTTTAATGAAAACTAAGCATCAAGTAAAGGGGTTGTTGCATTATTGAAATAAACACCATGCAGACAGTCTATTACAGTGGGAAGAACATGGTCAGATTTATAACAACATTGTCCAAATTTTTACAATTGCTGAAAATGTTAACACATCAATCACAGTTAATGCAGCCGGAGGGACACAATGGTTATTGTCAACACAAAAACCCAAAACTACTCATTTATAAATTAGCAGTTCTGGAAAAAATTTATTTGTTTAGCATGGCATAATTTGTTAAATGGTTATTCTCAAGTTCATTAATGCAATGTGATTGTATAAACCAATGACTAGACAATTTAATAATAATAATCCTCTTCGGTTATTAGAATAGGAGGATTTTTAGTTGTATTGTGTACTGCTCGTTGTCTAGGTTACCGGCCACCTCAGCAAGGCGTTGGGGCTTATAAACTCTTACCAATTCTGCTTGTAGTCAGTGCTCCTAAGCTGCCAGATCACAGGATCCAGCCAGATTTAATGCCTCTGAGCTCCTCCTATGCTGCAGAGACAAAATAGCCTCTACAAGAACGCAAGGATCAGACCAGCGGCTCAATGATGCCACTGGGCCGGGCTATCAATCAATCATGAGAGCACAGCACCGGCAAGCAAGAAGCTGGGAGCGGTGCACTCCTGACAAGAAAACCCCCTGTACAAACAAACTTTTAAAGGTACAGTTCCACATTGCCACATGTAGTTTTCCTGTCAAGTAAAAAAAATTTCTAACAACCGCCAGATACCCATATCACCCATATCTGGGGTTCATCTGCAGGTTAATAGCATTCTGACGCCGTGTGGCACTGCACTGAGAGCCCTGTTGCTTTAAGGAAATCACTTTATTCCTGTGGCAGCCTTGGGTTTTCAGTCATAGAGGTGCGGTTTCAGTCACCGCTCAGCAAAGCTGTCAGTCAGTGCCGTTTGTGGTTACAGACGCCGCTCACCATGCACCGAGCAGTGACCAAAACCACACCGGCCGATTCCCTATGACTGAAGCTATGAGGCTACTGTGAGAAATAAAATTACTTTCCTCCCAGGATCAGGTGTCTCAGACTGGCGATCACACAGCATTGGACTGCTAATCTGCAGAAATGGGGTTTATCTGCAGTTTAATAGAGGTTTTATTTTAACATGACAAGTTCCCTTTAAGACAATGCTCATGATGGTGGAAATTAAAGACACAAGTATGTAGATAAAGGTGTTGGACCTCAGTGATGTTTAGGGTTGTTTTAGATAAACATTTTTCATCCATGTGCTAGTTCTAATATTCTTCCATTTTGCTCTGTGTTTATTATTTTCAGTGCGACATCTGTTTTTTTGCATGAAATAAATTCCAATAGCAAAGAACTGACCTCATTCAGAAGATACATGAACGACATTCGTGTGCAGTATGTTAAGGTTTTGTATTTTGCACTGACCAATGTGTTTGTGAGTTTAAAGGGAACCTATCAGGTGGTTTATGCTCCCCCAACTAACACTATCTTTCCCTGCAGCTTTATAATACCAGTCTAATCATCCCTGTCTGAGCTCATAGTGTAATGTGAAAGGTTAAAAAAAAGCATTTACCGTATACACTTACATTTCCTTATGTAATGAGGCAGTCAGTCCCCAGCTTGGAGGACGGGGACTGTTTGGCAGGTTAATAGTTAACATTTCAGCCTTGTGCTAGAACATGTTGGGAGACCTGATGTGATGTCACAACCATGTGACTAATAGGCGGGGCTAAGTTCTCATAGAACATAATACGTTTGTTGGCTTAGCTCCGCCCACTGTAGGCACATGATTGTTACCGTGTTTCCCCGAAAGTAAGACCCTGTCTTACATTTTTTTGGGGGCCAAAAGTGGCCCCCGGTCTTACTTTCGGGGGGGGGGGGGTCTTACATTGGGTGCCCCAGCAGTGTGGCCTACAGGCCCCCTCCTGCTGGGACACTGCGGGAGCGGGACGCATGTCACGTGCGCCCGCTCATTACATATGCACTGCATCCCCCTGTCAATCAGCGACAGGGGGAGCAGTGCATTATACGGTATATATGGGCCCCCTCCTGCTGGCACACTACCCCCCTGTTCTGAGGCCCCCACCGCTGCTGCTGCTGCAGACATCTTACCCTCCAGGGTCTTCTTGCAGCAGCCAGCGCGTCGGTCCTCTGTCCTCGGCTGTCTCCCGGATCATGTGAGCCGTCGCAGCGCATGACGTCATCGTGACTGCGACCGGCCGGTCACATGATCCGGGAGACAGCCGAGGACAGAGGACCGACGCGCTGGCTGCTGCAAGAAGATCCTGGAGGGTAAGATGTCTGCAGCAGCAGCGGTGGGGGCCTCAGAACAGGGGGGTAGTGTGCCAGCAGGAGGGGGCCCATATATACCGTATAATGCACTGCTCCCCCTGTCGCTGATTGACAGGGGGATGCAGTGCATATGTAATGAGCGGGCGCACGTGACGTGCGACCCGCTCCCGCTCGCCCCCCCCCTCCGCTAGGGGCCTTACATTGGCCCCCCCGGTTGTAAAGCCTTACAATCGGGGGAGGCCTTACATTAGCAGGCCCCCCCTTTACCCCTAGACGGCCTTACAATCGGGGGGGCCTTACTTTTGGGGAAACACGGTACATCACACAGGTCCTTTAGCCATCCAAGTTAAAAGTGAGTTAACTATTATCCTGCCAGACAGTCCCCCTCCTCCAAGGTGGGGACTGAAATAGTGTATACATGCTTTTTTTCACCTTTCACATTACACTATGAGCTCAGACAGGGATGATTAGACTGGTATTATAAAGCTGCAGCTACAGACAGTGATAACTGGAGGGGCATAAACCACCTGACAGGTTCCCTTTAATGGTGAATGCCCACAGGACGTTTTTGCTGCGTTTTTACTGCGGTTTCTGCATGCAGTTTACCCTTGGTTTTATGGTAATGCATTTCTAATTTGTTCCTGCGCTTTTGATTACCAGCAAAACCAATGTGTTTCACAGAAACGCTGTGCCCACACATTGGTTTTGCAAGGGTCAAGAACGGTCAAACCCCTGCGGTTTTGGTGCTGATGGGAGAGAATTGACATGTTCTATTTTTTCTGCGTTTTTGCTGCAGTCAATGGCAAAAACGCAGGAAAAATGCAGCATCAAAAAATGCAGCAAAAACGCACAAAAAACCCGATAAAAGCGCAGGAGCTAAATGCAGCAAATCTCCTGGCAAGGACTCTAGGATCTTTGAAAGCAGTTCAGGTTTTGCTGCGTTCAGGACTGCTTAAAAAAACGTCCTGTGGGCACATAGCCTAATGTGCAACAAAGATCAAAAACAGACAAGACTTTTTGTGGACACTATCCACGAGAAAAAAAACAAGAAAAAAAATAAAGCATGTGAACATCCCATGAACTATATATAATGCAGCGCTCTACCTGCATAAAAACCCCACAGAACTCGTACATTTGAATGAGGCCTGACGGCTTTGGAAAAGAAAGAACTGTGTGTAATCTATAATATAATGCTGAACGCGTCCTGTCATAAGTCAGGATAGAACCGTTTGTTTGGGCCGATTCCATTTAAAAAAGGTTTGCCTCTTCAGAAGAAACTGAATCTCCTCACAGGACGATCGATCTGTTTGCCTATAGCAACCAGAGTGCAGCTTTAAACATTGACGCAACTGAGGTAAAGTAAAAGCTGAGCTCTCATTGGTTGCTATGGACAACTAGACCCTTATCAAGCATAACCAATAATCTATAAGGCAGAACACGTCCTACTGTCAAACGCCGGTATGGCCGCTGCGTGTGCAGTGCTATGTTCACATTGTAGTTGAATTCTTCAGTAAAATGGTGCCAGAGTCAGTGCGTGCACATACCACAAACTCAGGCGCCATTTTATTGAAGAAATTGTCTCTACGAATACCACCAGTCACCTGTTTGTTTCAGAAGATATTTGCAAAAACAGTGTCTTCAAGAAAATGGCGCCAGAGATTGCAGTAAGTGCATGCACTGACTCCGGCGCCATTTTAATGAAGGATTCAACTACAATGTGAATATGGCACTATGCACAAAGCCACCCACAGGGATAATGACGGCAGCCGTAGGGAAACATTTAAATAAAAGGGAGGAAAGCAGGCAGGGGAGGAATTGATAAAGACCCGACACACAAGGTCCGGCACCAACAATAATAATAATAATAATAATATTTATTCATTTATATAGCGCTATTAATTCCATAGCACTTTACATGGCAACTTAAAGGAAGACCACAGAGTTTACACTAAAATGGGGTTACAGAGAAGTTTTTGCACAATACATTTCATTCTCAGCTAATGTTTCAATAGAATAAAAAATATGCCAATATAAATGGTCACCAGCTGGGTGTGGAACGGGTTCAATAGTCAGTATATCTATATATTGCAAAAGTGAGTACACTCATCATTACTACTGTAAGTATTTTATTATATCTTTTCATGGGACAAGACTGAAGTTGTGACACTTTGATACAATGTAATGTAGTTATGGCGCCCCTGCGGTCCGGTCGCCACTATTAGTTTGCAGCAATCGGGATTAGCAAGTCCACTTACCCACAAACACAATCAACACACCCTGGTCCCAGAGCGAGCAGGTGAACACAGGTAGTGGAATGGCTCAGGCAGCTGTGGGACAGCGGGGAAGGGGGAAGGGGGGGGGGAGGTGTTGGTTAGGGCGTCAGTACAGGAAGCGGTCAGGGAAAGGAAGAGTACAAAGGAAAAAGACCACAGGAAGTAGGGGTCATTCAGTGGAGGTGGTCAGTCGAGGGAGGACACAAGACGGAGAGTAGAGAGAGAGCACAGACCCGGAGGTCCAAGCTACGATGAGGCCTACCCCGGCTCCCCGGGCTACAGACTTTAGGCAGACAGAGAGTCTTAGGAGCGCGGGCAGTGACCAATCCTTTTGCCCAAATCAGCTGTGAAGCAAAAGGACAAGGCGAGAAACAGGGGCCCGACCCTGAAGGTGGCAGGAGGACTTCAAGCTCCAACCATAGAACTGGGGGCCATGTGATCTCTGAGTCGCAGCCAACTCCTGACAGCGCAGAGAAGGCAGCTGTACTAGGGCCAGGGGACTATGCCAGTCACCCAACGAAGACTCGTGGCTGCTAGATTGAGGCTCTGTGTGCGGAGGCGTGTGCAGGAAGTAGGAGGACAGGCAGCGCTGACAGAGGAAAGCCCAAGAGGAGAGGAACACAAAAGGGGGTTTACTGGACAAGCCATCCTGGTTGCCAAGGACTACCCGAGCTGCCACTGTACTTGCTTGTAACCTGAAGTGTCTGACGAAAGAAGCAAAGTAAACCGGGTTGAAACTCAGCATTGTGTCAGACTGTTCATTTCGCGCCTGAGGACCGGTAGACTGAAACGCCGCGCACGCAGCAGGAGCCTGCCTGAGAATATTCCTGACTAGGCCCCAGAGCCAGCTCAGCCCCACTGGCTCTCCATCACCCCAGATCACCTAGACTCCGGACGCCCTGGCGACACGCTCCTCCTGTGGGGAGTCACACCATCACAGCTGCCAATCCATCGTCCCCAGAGGTCCCGGACAGCAGCAGCGGCCCCTACCGGCCGCCTTCCATGGGTGGCATCACCACAAACTCATTTTATTTTTTTACTTTTTTCTTTACCCCTTTTTACAATTCCCCTTTTTACTGACCGGCAAATAGGGGACCACGGACGGGGTCATGCCACTGCATCCCACAGCCCCGACGACATCTAGAGGGCCCGGTTTCGAGTACCCCACGGCCCCCCCCGCTGGGGTGAGTCATAGTCTGTGTACAGCTTGTGTAAGGCCATGTGCACACGCTGAGTATTTGATGAGTTTTTTACCTCAGGATTTGTAGCCAAAACCAGGAGTGGATGATTAAATACAGAAGTGGTGCAGGTGTTTCAATTAGACTTTCCTCTGATTGCTCCACTCCTGGTTTTGTCTACAAATCCCGAGGTAAAAAACTCACCAAATACTGAACGTGTGCACGAGGCCTAACAGTGTAAGTTTGATGTACCCTGAATAACTCAACACACAACCATTATTGTTTAAACTGCTGGCAACAAAAGAGAGTACACCCCTAAGTGGAGGTGGCCAAATTGTGCCCAATTAGCTATTTTTCCTCCCAGGTGTCATGTGACTCATTGTGTTAAAAGGTCCCAGGAGTGAATGTGGCGCTCCTCTGGGTAAACCGTCACCACAGGTACTGCACTTCTGCGGTTAAGAGTTGTATTGCCCCTGTTCTTCAGGTGTCAGGATGGTATGGATGAGTCCAGAGACAACACACAACACGACCAAACACTTAGACTCTGGGACAATGGGAGAACCCTGAGGGAGGATTTAGGTCACAAAAGGAGAGTGGTAGCAGGAGAGTCAGTAGCAAAAGAGTCAGTATTAGGAGACCGGAGGAGAAACATCAACTGACGAGGAGTGGTAGTCGGGAGTGCAGAGGAGGTGTGGTGCCGACTCCCGTGGGCTGAAGCTACACCACCATGCTCGCCCACGAGAGGGAGAGAACAGACCAGTAGAGACAGTGAAGAACCCTTGGGGTGCGGAGAAAAAACTGTGAATACACGTATACCCGAATCTGATGAGACAGAGGGGTTGGTGGACAACACCGGGAATGGCCATGCAGACGGTGCGGATGCTGCAAGCCCGAGTCAAAACCGGAGGTCCCAGGCTTCTAATGGGAGTTGGGCTAAACACTCGACACATCTTGGGAAAGGTGGCCGAACTAGGCAGCAGTGCCCGAGAGGGATCCGAATGGTGTTAGGGACACAAATAAGCACCGTGGCCACCGGTACTTGAGCTCTGTGCGTTGGAGAGTGCTGAGAGCCTGGGGAGCAGAGTGACGATACACTTGCCTCAGAGGAGATATACCCCTTATAGCGCTGAGAGAATAGAGCCACCAGAGACTGAGACACCTAGAAAGGAGAGTAAGGGCACCAACTGTGGCTTCACTGTACCAACCCCGCTCTGGAGAAAGAGCAGTACTGGAGACTGGCAAAGAGCGTACCCGACGGCCATAACACCTGAGTAAAATTAATTAGCGGCGACCATGAGATGCAGATGTTGACCAAAGTGAACATCTGGCAAGGTATGAGTCGGGGAAAGCACTTCACTGCCCTGGGGACTGTGCTCCGCCTGTGGGGAGTGGAACTATCTAAGCTATCGGTCATCATCTCCAGAGGTTCTGCCGCAGTGGCGGCCACCCTGGCTGCAAACCGCGGGTGGCATCACAAATACCCCTTTTCCCCTCAGACGTTCCCTAACATCACCCCCATTTAATCTTTTAATGACTCTGCCAGGATCACGGGACTGAGTCTCGGCCCCTGTCTGTCCCCGTGAAGACGTGAGAACAACTTCTAACTGCCCGGTACCAAGTCTTCCCCAATCCTGGAGTGGGCGTGTAATGAACGGGGAGCAGGTGTGTCGTACTTGGCGATCACACATTCTCTCATTACAAAGAATTCTCTCAGGATCTGTAAAAAGAAAAAAAAAAAGAAAGCACGGTGGTCAAGACTATAGAGGTTTAACAAGATAGGTTCCACTCAGAACAGCCATCGACATGGTGGACCAAAGAAGTGGAGGGCACGTGCTCAGTGTCATATCCAGAAGTTGTCTTCTCAAAATAGATGTATGAGTGCTGCCAGCATTTCTGCAGAGGTTAAAGGGGAGGGGGAAGGTCAGCCTGTCAGTGCTCAGACCACACACCGCACACTGCATCAAATTGTCCTGCATGACTGTCGTCCCAGAAGGAAGCCTCTAAAGATTATGTGTGGCGCCCCGCAACGAGTGCGTCACAAGAGGGTATTGCAGCCATAAAAGCAGCCGCAATATTCTCTGACACAGCAGTGACCTGGTTAATTTAGAAATCCAACCCAGCATGCATCACCTAGAACAGAGGGCCAATCCTAGGTCCTGGTGGGCGGAGTGCTAGGGTAGTGCAGGAGAACAGACACAATAATCTAGTCAGAAGAAGAAAGAGTCTAGAACTCGAAGAGGAAGGGTCTAGAACTAGAACTTGGAGAGGAGCAGGGGCTCCGCACCCCGTGCGGGCCCCTGGGCCGTCACCGGTCGGGTGTCAGCACCTGAGGCCTTAACCACCGGGATTGGGCATTTCTACACGGGTTCCCAAAAGACTCCCGTGCCCACAACTCACAGCCGGTTCACTGGTACCGAAGCTGGCAGCAGTTCACCTCTGCTACGCGAACCAGAAGAGTGGAGGAATAGCTTCACAGGAGCACCCCACCACCAGCCAACTTCCAGTCGTCTAACCAGCGGTGTACCCACTGAGGGATCCAAGGCTCCCCAAAACATCCAGAACGTACAGCATGGATAGGGCATTGAAGCAGCCTCCCCGTACCCGACCTGGTATTCTTGGGCGACATTGGCAATCACTTAGTTAGAAATGGAGGAACACTACGGATTTCTAAGGGACACCATCACTGCTGAGTCCACCCGGTCTACTACTCAACCACTGTATACCATGTACTGCCTGCTGGTTACAGTAAAGACCCATTGCAGAGACTTTCTGTGTCCGTGCTTCCTTATGAACTGTCCGTCCGCACTAACAGGTAACCGCAGCTGCCGCACAACATCTTGAGCAGCTCCAGCCTCCGGGGATCACCGCTCAGCCTGTGGGGAGCGTAACATCTTGCTGCCGTCCATCCCCCGGGGGTTCCGCAGCGTCGGTAGCCCTTACCGAACTACTCATAGGTGGCGTCACGAATAAATAAAAAAAAACCCCTTTAATCTGTTCCCGCAAGACGTCTTCACTTTTGATCTGCACTACACCGGGCCCCACTACCGGCAGGCGCAGTCCACCCGTGACAAGGAGGGAAGAAGAATCGCCTGTATCAACCGGAGTCAGCCGGCCGTGGTGAGTCATATGCACAAGAATACTTGCAAACAGTTTGCTGAAAAAAAGTGTGTCTTCCTTACAGTGATGCATGGTGGTGGAAGTGTCTTATTTTGGGGCTGCACGAGTGCCTTCGGCTGTGAAAAGCTTCAGTACATTGAGATAGCCATCAATACAAACATGTACTGTGATATACTGAAACAGAGCAGGATCCTCTACATTCTGAAACTGGATCACAGAGCATTATTCCAACATGATAATGACCCCAGACAGAACTGCAAGACAACCACTGACTTGCTAAAGAAATTAAAGTGTGAAGGTTCTGGACTGGCCAAGCATGACTCCAGACCTAACTCTATTGAGCATCTGTGAGAAATCCTCAAATAAAAAAGGTAGAAGAGAACAAGATCTTTAAATCCACCAGCTTTGTGATATCATCATGGAGAAGTAGAAGAGGATTCCAGTGGCCCCTGTGTAGCTCTAGTGAACTCCATGCTCAAGAGAGTTAAGGCAGTGCTTGACAAAAAATGGTAGCCACGCAAAATATTGATATTTTGAGCACTATTTGGTGAAGGCAAGTGATTCCAGTGATGATAGGAGCACTTGGAGTGACCGCCAAGTAGAAAGAATGGCTACAACAGATCCCAGGAACAACATTTGAACTCTGTCCAAAAAAGCGCAGTACTGGGAACAATTAAAATCCTGCACAGAAGCCTCGAGCTCCTAGGACCTGAGAATGAAAAAGGACAAATAAAAACACAGAAGGTAGTTTATATTATATACAAACATACATGTAGCGCCTCTACAGTCAGATTGCCACAATGGTATCGCCTCCCTTACCTGTGGAGGTATCATGCCTGGTAGTAAAATGGAGCACCCTACAACAGGTAACCATGCATCCACACAGAAGCCTGATTCCGGACCAGAAGGGGGAGCACGAACATCTAGTTTTTAGGAATGACTGCCTCTTCAGGCTGGGGGAGGGGACAGAGCAGAGGAGTGTGAGGAAGGGAAGGGAGAGGACGCACGAGGAGTAGATAGCTCTGGGGTTTGGTGCGATTGCAGATGACATGCCCCCCAGTGCCGTGGGGTACTCGGAACCGGGCAACAGTTCTGCTGGGGAGTCATGGGAGTCGAGACCTGGCTCTGTGACCCTGGCGGTGTCAATAAAAGCTTGGTGATTATGGTTTTGGGAATTAAACCGTGACACTACCCGTGGTGTACGGCTATAGAAGGCTGACGCTGCGATGTAAAATTTACTTTAATCTGAAAACAATAACTTGGACCACTTTCTGGAAATCTGTCAAGTCAGCAGTCTTCCCATTATTGTGTAGCCTACTGAACCAGACTAAGGGATCATTCTTACCGCTTAGTAAGGCTGGCTTCACACTGCAGTTTTTTCACTGATCAGTGTCCATCCAGTTTGTGTGCCAAAACCAGGAGTGTCTCCAAAACTCAGAACAGGTGTCAATCTTTCCGTCTGTATAAGAACCACTTAATTGTAAAGCTCTGTGGAATATGTTGGCGCTATATAAAGATTATTATTAATTATTATTATGTTTAAGATGCCCAAGAAATCTTTCATACATCTCCAAAATATTTGCCTAAAAAGTTATTATTATCTTCATTCTTTCTATTTATTCCTTATCTTCTTTTTAGTATGTCCCTATTAACCCATCCACTCCAAACAAGCAAAGAAATCAGGTCATAGATGTAAATATGCCAATATGCCAACACCTTCACAAAGTTGCCTTTTTACACTTTCATTACTTGATTTCCCAGGTCAGTTTTTTTTTTTAATTTGTTAAACAGAAATTCTGAAATTTGTCTGGTCGCCCCTCCTCTCCAAGAAAATGTCACTTTTGTTGCCATTCTCCAAGACCTATAAAGTTCTTTTTTTTGGAACCTGGGGCTGTATGATGGCTTATTTTGTGCGCCCTGAGTCTATGTTTTTTACTAGTGATGAGCAAATAGTAAGATATTCGGGTTCAGATTATTTGTGCCGAATATTTTGTAATTCCAGTAACAAATCTAATGCAAGACAATAGGGAACTCGGGCATTTTTCTGTAAGAGTTACTTGAAAACTGAATTAGTCCTTACCGGTAATTCCTTTTCTTGGAGCCTTCCACGACAGCATTGGAGGATGTCGTCCACGCCCTATTGGGGGACAGGAACACAGAGAGGTTAAAAGTCCCTCCCCTTCCTCAGTACTCCAGTGTTTACCAAGATCACCCTTAGCCATGGATTACCTGATACAAACCGGAACCAAACACCAACAAGGGGGGGAACTGATGCTGTTGTGGAAGGCTCCAAGAAAAGGAATTACCGGTAAGGAGTAATTCAGTTTTCTCCATTCGCCTTCCACGACAGCATTGGAGGAATACCACCGATACTCCTCAGGGTGGGACTATTGCCTGTAGGACTCTCCTACAAAAGGACAGATCCCGACTGAAGGACAGATCTAACCTATAGAGGCGAGAAAAAGTGAGGAGAGACTACCACGTAGCCGCTCTGCAAATCAGCTCCGATGAAGCTCCAGCCTGCTCCGTCCAGGAAGTAGCAGCAGCCCGAGTTGAAGGAGCCTTCAACCCCACTGGAGGAGCAAGGACCGGAGCGACGTAGGCCTCACAGATCACCTCCGTGATCCAGGAAGTGACGGTAGCCTGGGAAGTCTTCTTCCCTGTATTATTCCCAAAAGCCGAACAAACAGGTTCTGATCTAACCTCCAGGAAGCAGACTCGCGGAGATAGAGGAGGACAGTCCGACGAACATCGAAAGAGTGAAACACGGCCTCAGCCGCATTAGCAGGAGATTGACAAATTGAAGGCAGAACCACATCCTGGGACTGATGGAAAGCCGACAATGAATGCAACCGAAGCGTAATGCGAACAACGGACACCACGAGGCACGGAGCCCGGACAGAGAGTGCGGACACCACGAGGCACGGAGCCCGGACAGAGAGTGCCTGCAGTTCTCCAACTCTGGGAGCAGAAGTGATGGCCATCAAACACACCACTTTGAGAGAGAGACGTAAGGGATGCAGCAGACAAGGGTGCAAAGGGACTTCGAGCAAGCCCTTGGAAAACAAGCATCAAATCCCAGGGAGGGACAGGAGGCCGAATCCGGGGACGCCACCCCCAAGCAGAAGTAAAAAACTGCTTGAGCCATGGATGGGAAGCAAGATCCTGGGCAAAAACTGCCCAAAGTGCCGACCTCTGGACATAAAGAGTGCTCGGCCGAAGCCCCAAATCCAAGCTACGCTGCAAAAATCCAAGAGTTGAGCCACATTAGGATAATGCATGGTCGGGACGGAAGGAGCACACCAGGACAGGAACCGATTCCAGCCCTCCCGTAAATAGCGTTTGTCACAGGCTTCCTGCTCTGCTGAAGCGTGCGGATCACTGCCTGGGAGAGACCCTTGGTCCTCAGGATCCCGGCCGCAACAGCCAGGCCGCCCGAATGAGCCACTGAGGGCCCTGGTGAAACAGAGGACCCTGGGACAGTAGGTTGAGACTGGGCTAACATAATCGGTCCCTCCAGGCCCAGGTCTCGGATGGCGTCGTACCACGCCAGTTTGGGCCCCAGGGGAGCCACCAGGATAGTGGCACCCCCTCCACCCGAATCCGTTGCAACGTCTTGGGAAGTAGTGGGATTGGAGGAAATGCATACACCAACCGGAAGTCCCAGGGATGGGCAAAAGCGTCCGGCCCCAGAGGATGGTCCAACCGCGTCAGGGAGAAAAAGGTTGGCACCTTTGTATTTGAGCCCAAAGCGAACAGGTCGATCGAAAGGACACCCCACCTGTCCGTAAGAGAGCGAAATACTTCCGGATGGAAGCACCATTCTCCTGGGTGGACCTCCGTGCGGCTCAAGAAATCTGCCTGTACATTGGCCATTCCCTTCAGATGTACTGCCGAGGAGGATGGCGTACTGCCCACAAAAAGAACAGTCTTGCCAGCCCCTGCAAGTGTAAGCCACGAGTACCGCCTTGGTACCGTAAGAAAGCAACCGTAGTCACGTTGTCTGACATGACCTTGACATGATGACCCCGGAGAACGTGAGCTGCAGCAAGAAGCACTTCCTCCACTGCCAGAAGTTTGAAGACTGGCGACTGATCGAGCGACTCCAAATCCCTGGAACGGTGTGCGAACTACCATCGTGCCCCAACCGGAACCGCTGGCATCAGTGGGAACGGAGGTCACAGGAAGGTGTCTGGGATTCATCCCCAGGAAAGCGAGGTTACCACCCGCCCCGGGGTCCGGACCCGCGAGTTTAAGGAATCCTGACGTCTGTCCCAGGAACTCAGTATGTGTTCCTGGAGCGGTCGGGAAGGAGCCTGAGCCCATGTTACTGACTGAATACAGGCCGTCATGGCCCCTAACAGGGACATTGCTTCCCGCAAGGAGGGCGACCCCCTTGCCCGGAAGCGGGTCAGATTCACGCGGCGCAAAAGCTGATATCCCGCAGGAAGGAACGAGTTCTGTCTGGAGGAGGCCAGCAAGACTCCCAAAAATTGACTTCGGGTTGCAGGCACCCATTCCGATTCCCGAAGATTGGGTACCCATCCCAGGGACTGAAGAATCTCCAATGTGTTGGAGACCTTTGTGCGCAGAAGCACTGCCGAAGGAGCCACCACCTACATGTCGTCTAAATAGAGAAGCATACATATCCCCTGGGTCTGGATGAATGTGATCGCTTCCCCCATGAGTTTGGTAACCTCTGGGGCCGACAAAATCCCAAAGGGCAGCACATTAAGCCGAGAATGGACCGTCCCGCCTGCCCCGGAGATCGTGAATCGCAGAAAGCACTTGTGGGACGGGTGAATGGGGACATGAGAATACGCGTTCTGGAGGTCCTCAACAACCTGGAGTAGCGCCCCTGGCCCTCCTCTCCAGGAGGAACTGGGGACCCCACACCTGAATCCAACAGGTGTCGCAGACCCGACAAGAAAAACCGTGCGAGAGTCCCCCTGAGGAAGGGAGAGGACTCGAAGACACGGAGGGGCTGGCTCTCGAATTCCAAGCGTAGACCCTCCCAAATGGTCGAGAGGATCCAAGGGCACAAGGAGATTGCTTGCCACTATGGCACAAACCGCAGGAGCCGCCCCGCAATGGGGAAGGCGGCCTTGTTTAGGGGGCGGCTGGTGATGCCGCTGCTGGGGGAGCAAGATATTACGGGTCTTGTCCCCGTACTGGAATGCCCAGCGACCAGACTTACCCTTCCCTTTAGACTGGGAGGGTTGGCTGCGCTCAGGCCAAAAGGACTGCCTCCGAAAGGGCTCCTGTTCCGGGAGACACATTTTCCGGTCTGATACCTTTTCCAGGATGTCATCCAATGCCTTTGAAAGGGGAGGCCACACAGCTGGAGCTTAGACTTGACCTCCCCATTCCACATTGTAAGCCACACTGCCCTGCGAGCTGTGTTAGCCAACACTGCGCACCTCGCGCCAACGCGGAACGACTCAGCAGAGGCATCGGCCAGGAAGCCCGTAGCACGTCTCAGAAGTGGAATGGAGTCCAAACCTCCTCCCTGGGAGTACCCTGCAGGATGAATTCTCCCAGCTGGGTGAGCCACTTAAAGAGAGACCTGCTCACATGTAGAGGAAATGTTCACCTTTAAAGACATAGCTGCCGCTTCCCAGGATTTTTTGAGGACACTCTCCATTTTACAAACGAGGGAGTCCTTCAACCGGGAGGAATCTTCAAAAGGCAACGCGGTCTTATATGCTAAGCTTCCCAAATGGAATACTGCCATAGACCTTCATGTTAGAAGTCCCATTGACTTTATAGAGACTTCCATAGAGATTCCCATTGGGTCTCTCATGAGGTCTTCCATTCAGCCCGTGACTGAGGCTCCTGCTGCTTAGCTTCAACAGTGTGTCAAGGGCATGCACAATGGGTTTACAATGGCAGCTGATTGCTACCCTGGCCACCTGGATGTCCACCTTCGGGACCTCCCAGACAGACAAAGTCATCACCCTCCAATCCACTCGGATGGGGTGAGCCGCTTAGCCTTCAGGCATCTGAACATTTAGTCCTGCACAGAAGAAGGGGATTCCACCACCTCTACTCCCATGGTACAATGGACAGTGTCCACCAATGCACCCATGGACTCCGTGGAAAAATAGTAGTGTCCAGATTCTCGTGTCTGGACAGAGGCAACAGCGGCAATATCCTTGCCGTCCTCCAACACTGAGCACTGGCCAGCCTCCATGAGATCCACAGAGTCACAATCCTGGAGCTTCCTCTCTTACAGAGGGGAAGGCCCGGAAGCTGCAGCAAAACCCCGCAGTGCCGAGATAGAAGCCTGCACCTCTTCCCTAATGGATTGGAGCTCCTCAAGCAAGGATGGGGAGTCCATCCTGACAACCCTGTCAGTCATGGCCGACACCTTATTGTAGGAAGAGGGAAATTTTGTGCCGCAGCCACATTATTGCTCCCTTTCACAGACGGTCCTCGTCTCCCTATAGACAAAAAGGGAAGAGAAGGGGGTCCCAGTGTGAGTGCAGGGCCTAAATAACTCTACCCCTTGTGACCACCCCCAGAAACACTTACATGAGCTGGGGGAACGCTGGGCTCTGCAGAAGCAGAGGTGGAAGCCTATCACCCTCCATGTTTCAGGGATCAGCCTTACCTGGGTGTAGCTTCCGGCGGGTACTTATCCAGAAGTACCGTGCCCCCAACGAGGAACACCTGTTCCCTCCCTCCTCCTGGTCACCGGCCGCGGGCAGTAGCGCGCGAAAGTCCTGCTGGGTTCCCTGGAGCTGCACCCAGCCTGCCACAGCCAGTACAGGAGCCGCCGCCCGAAACCGGAAGTGCCATCCCGGAACCGGAAGTGCCTCCACGGCACCTCTGATGCATGCCCCAGGGACCGCAGCTGGAGGAGGGAGACGCTGGAGAGCTGAACAGGCCTCCGGCGTTGCAATACACGGCCTGCTTTGCCCCGTAGGACGCAGGAAGGCCGGATGGTCCCACCACGGGAGCCCCGAGAAGGAGGAGGAGGCCGCCCCCGACGTCCATCCCTGGCCCGGCTGTAAGTTACACCCCAAGGCTGCCTCTGCCGGCCTGACAGCGCTGGAACCTCTCCATGCCCCAAGGGGGACAGGAAGACACTGGAGTACTGAGGAAGGGGAGGGGCTTTTAACCTCTCTGTGTTCCTGTCCCCCAATAGGGCGTGGACGACATCCTCCAATGCTGTCGTGGAAGGCGAATGGAGAAAAATGCCCAAGTTTCCCATTGACTTGCATTAGATTTGTTATTCATTACAAATACTGGAACAGTCCAGAGTATTGAGTATTCAGTCCAAATATTCCGAACCCAAATATCTTACTATTCGCTCATCACTAGTTTTTACAGATATCATTTTCGGGTGGATACAAATGTTTTGATCACCCCTTATTGAATTTTACTGCATTGCTGCAGCAACAAAAAAAATTACGCCATTTAACAATCAGAATAATTTATTCATTCAATAGATCGGACATTCCTGCACGGAGCGATAATATATGTGTGTATTTTGTTTATTTTTATGCTTTATCTTCATTGGGGCTGATTTGATCTTGTGGTTTTTTTTAATACTCTATATTTTATATATTTATATTTCCACTTTTCACCTTTTTATCAAGTGCTTGATGCTGCAATAGTCCAATTACGGTAATTGTGCTGTACACAGCAGTACAGTAGTATGCAGCCAGCGTTTACAGGAAGGTCCGGATGATGGACAAAGGGGTCATCAGCTGACTTCTGGTTGTCATGGCAACCCATCGGCGCCCTACGATCACTCGCTCCCTACCGGCATATGATAAATCCTGCTGCCAGAGATTAACAGAGGGATTTAACTACAGTAGTTAACAGGAGAGCCACCCCCTGCCGTTGGAGGCACATGTTAGCTGATCAGATTAGCTGATGTGCAGGGAAAGATGTGGTCTTAGCGTGTGAGCCCTCGTCAAAGGCAAGGGCACGATCTAGGACATATCAGTATGTCCTAGGTTGGGAAGGATTTAAGTAACGTGTAACAATGAGAAATAACACAGAGAATTGTATACATGCAGAAAGGTGCAAAAAGCCATGGAAAGTCCTTACACCTGGTGAAATCTATCAGTAATTAGAAAGCAATCCTGCCACTTACTGAAAAATAATATCAGCTGGTTCAACTAATGGCATATTGGTTTTTCATTACAAAGGTGCCACACAAAAAACATCTCAAGATGGGTACAACCAGTGAGTAGTCTTAAGACCGCACAACCTTATTTTTGCAAAAATCTAAGTTACTTACCAGTGATCGTATTTTACGGAATCCAAGACAGGACCCACCGAGAGAAGGGATCCGCCCACAAGGACAGGAAACCTACAGATAAAAAGGGGTGGTCCACCTCGCCTTCTCAGTTGGTTTACAGAGAAACTGGAGGAACTGCCATAACCGTATAAATACACAAACAATATCAGCCTGACTCACATAGGCTAATGGTAATATTCCACCTCTGCATTTATTGTTAAGTCTCCTATGTCATCTGTATGCATAACATTCTTAATGGTGCTTTCACATCGAAATTTTTTTCCTGTCCGTGGGATCTTACTTTTTGCAAGACCCCATGGACAGGAAAGGAAAGCATCGGAGGTGACCTCCAGATGCAATTTCTGTGTCCGGGTCCGTGATTTTCACGGACCCCGATACAGAAAGGGTACTTTCACTTCTGCAATGTATATACATAGATTGGGGATGTAAAATAAAAGTAAAAGAAAGGTTAGAAATAAAATAAAAAGTCAATTATCTTTCCGGTGTGTCCCGCGATGCCTCCATCTAGCTCCTGGGGCTTAAGGACCTGGCGGGGTGGAGCAAGCCGATCAGCGTCATCGGTCACATGACCGGCATCAGCCGAGTGGTTTAAATATCCCGCCCGCTGATCGTTTTTCAACACGTCATCCACATTGAAGTTTATATTACAACATAACGCCTTTAGTTTTTTGGGTCAATGATTTTTACAACAAGAGGGGACAGTGATGGGTACCCCTGCCGCGTGTATGCTTCCTAATCTATTCTTGTCAGCCTTCATTTTCACACAGATTAATCACTTCCTGAAAAACATTAAACACTATGTCCGCTACGTGTTGATAGTGTGGGAAGGGGTTAAAGATGAGTTTGAGCAGTTTGTGAGTCATTTGAATCAGGCTAACACGTATAATATGTTCTTTACCTCGGTGTTTGGGTGACTTGAATTAGAGATTTTAGACGTCAAGTTGCAGATAATTGATGACAATCTAAAAAAGTCGGTGTTCAAAAAAAGTGCAGTGACAAATTTATCTCGCTGATGCTGTGAGGAAACAGCATCAACTGATTACCGGGATGTGTCTGCGGAGGGCGAGTATGAGGATTTATTTTATTTTATTCTGCTCTTTATTTCGCTAAGCAGTGAATGTACAGAAGCCAGAAGCTGCCGCAGAAAAGCTTCCAAAAGAAAATAATATGTCACACGGGGGGGGGGGGGGGGAAACACAGGATTCTTGCTCCCCGCGTGTGACATCACATCCTGCTTCTCCTCCTGCGCCCGCCATTATACGCACTGGAATTGCGCATGGTCTGAACGGCGATGCGTAATTCCAGCGGGTATAATGGGGCCTATGGGAGAAAGCGTGCAAAAAAGCACCAACAATTGACATGTTGATTCTTTTTATGCGCACACTTTCTCCCATAAAAGCGCAGCGTATATTTACGCAGTGTTTGCACAGCAAAAGTGAAAGTCCATTCACTTTGCCGGCAGACGCAGATGCGCTTTTGCGGAAAAGCGCATAGTGTGAACACACTCTGCCAAACAGAAACACTCTGCCAAACACTCTGCCTTCTCTAACCTTGAACCAGCGGTACAGTGCATGAGGGAGCCGCGCTCCCCGCTGTGCTATATTTTCCGGCCGCGGCAGTGACAAGGCTCCGCCCACTCAGTAAAATCAATGCAATCCATCGGCCAATGAGAGGCCCGCAGCTGCCGTCGACATAAGATGGCAGTTTTCATTGATGTACTGAGTGGGCGGAGCCTTGTCAGTGTCGCGGCCGGAAAATATAGCACAGCGGGGAGCACGGCTCCCTCCTGCACTGTACCGTCAGCATGTCTGGCCACGGATCCGCAGGCCGCACAGTGAAGCCCCAGGGGCCACATGTGGCCCACGTGTTCGAGACCCCTGCCATAGAGAATAAATATAGCGTAACTGACGTTTAAATGTTTGTTTGATAATAAAGTAGAGCAAGTGATTTAATAAACTTTCTAATATACTTCATTAGAAAAATCTGGTTGCAAACCATTCATAAAACTTCTACAAAGTGTCCCAGCTACACTGTGTGTGAAGCACTTTTTTTTTTTTTTTCAGCCAGCGCCATCTTCAGTGCATAAGGAGTTGAACGGCCCCCTTCACATCAAGTTTTTTTTCGTGTCCGTGTGGATCCTGTTTTTTGCAGAACCACATGGACAGGCCAGGATTTTTAACTCCGGATTCCATTACTGTGTCTGGATCCGGGATTTTGAGGGATCCGGACTGACAGAAAGAGCTACAAGGAGTCGAGCCTGCAAAGCACATGCAAGTGCTGTCAGGACTATACTTTCACTTTTGCATCGCATCTACATACATTGCGAAAGCAATGGTTAAAAAAAAAAAACCCTCATCTCTCCGCCGAGTGTCCCGGGATGCGAGGCGCCCACGTAAGATGGCTGTAAGGACCTGAATCAGCTGACCGGCGGCAACCGATAAGTGTATTTTTTTTTTCCATACAAATTTTCTTTTTTAATTATTACTGATCAATTTGTGAAGCACCTGGGGTTCAAAGTGCTCACTATGCATCTAGATAAGTTCCTTGGGGGGGTCTAGTTTCCAAGATGGGGTCACATGTGGGGCAGCTCCAATGTTTAGGCACATAGGGGCTCCCCATACGCGACATGGTGTCCACTAGCAATTGGAATTGTTAGCGGACACCATGTCGCATATGGAGAGCCCCTGTGTGCCTAAACATTGAAGCTCCCCCATAAGTGACCCTATTTTGGAAACTAGACCCCCCCCCAAGGAATTTATCTAGATGTGTGGTGAGCACTTTGAATCCCCAGCTGCTTCACAAATTAAACCGTGAAAATGAAAAAGTACCTTTTTTTCCCACATAAATTACTTTTTCATCTTTACGGATCAATTTGTGAAGCATCTGGGGGTTCAAAGTACTCACTATGCACCTAGATATGTTCCTTGGGGGGTAGTTTCCAAAATGGGGTCACTTGTGAGGGAGCTCCAATGTTTAGGCACACAGGGGCTTTCCAAACGCAACATGGTGTCCGCTAACAATTTGAGCTAATTTTGCATTCAAATTGTTAGCGGACACCATGTCGCCTTTGGAGAGCCCCTGTGTGCCTAAACATTGGAGCTCCCCCACAAGTGACCCCATTTTAGAAACTAGACCCCCCCAGGGAACTTATCTAGATGGGTGGTGAGCACTTTGAACCCCCAGATGTTTCACAAATTGATCCGTAATAGTGAAAAAGTTTTTTTTTTTTTGTTTGTTTTTTTCCACAAACATTTTCTTTTAGCTTAACATTTTTCACTTTTTGAATGGAAAATTAGCTCAAAAAGTCAAATTGCGCTCCTTCCCTTCTGAGCCCTGCCGTGCGCCCAAACAGTGGTGTATGACCACATATGAGGTATCGGTGTACTCAGGAGAAATTGCCCAACAAATTTTAGGATCCATTTTATCCTGTTGCCCATGCGAAAATGAAAAAAATTGTGGCTAAAAGAACATTTTTGTTAGAAAAATTAAAATGTCCATTTTTGCCTTCCATGTTGCGTTAGTTCCTGTGAAGCACCTGAAGGGTTAATAATCTTCTTGAATGTAGTTTTGAATAGCTTGAGGGGTGCAGTTTTTGGAATGGAGTCACTTTTGGGTGTTTTCTGTTATGTACACCCCTCAAAGGGACTTCAAATGTGATGTGGTCACTAAAAAAAATGGTTTTGTAAATTTTGCTGGAAAAATGAGAAATTGCTGATGAACTTTGAGCCCTTATAACTTCCCACCCCAAAAAATGTTTTTTTTTTCCAAAATTGTGCTGATGTAAAGTAGACATGTGGGAAATGTTATTTATTAACTATTTTGTGTCACATAACTCTCTGGTTTAGCAGATTAAAAATTCAAAATTTTAAAATTGCAAAATTTCCAAACTTTTTGCCAAATTTTTTTATTTTTTCACAAATAAACGCAAAAATCATCAAAGTTTACTACTAACATGAAGCCCAATATGTCATGAAAAAACAAGCTCAGAATCGCTAGGATCCGTTGAAGCGTTCCAGAGTTATTACCTCATAAAGGGACACTGGTCAGAACTGACAAAAATGCCAAGGTCTTTAGGGTCAAAATAGGCTGGGTCATGAAGGGGTTAATCAAAGCTGATATATTTTTCTTCTACAGGAGGGGTGATCTTCTCTTACAGTCTTTGAACTGAGCAGCAAAGTATCAAAATGAGGAAGGATCAACATGGAAACAGTATGTAATGGATCTAGGCTGTGGCCAGATCCTGGTGACAGTGTATGAATATTAGACATTGCACACACATTGTGTTGTGTTGCTCACCTGCTGGATTCGAGGACTTCATCCACAAACTACTGCTGTATTTTCCCTGGCGTCGGATTACTGTGTGTCGCCCCCAGATTTGTTCCTTTTGTTGTGGACACTAAGGAACAATATTCCCATTTGATGTTCTATGCTCCCTGTCTCAAAACTTGTTGGATTGATCATTGGCCTGGTGTCCCTTCCTGATCTGTCGCACACCCCGCCACAAACTGGTTGGCAACGGAGGGATCACAGCAAAGCGAATGGAGGACAGCAATCCATCAACGTCTGGAACCAGAACCTCAGACTACAGGAACTGGACTGTGGAGAGCCTACAAATAAAAGGCCCATGAATTAGGAGTCCGCGACAAAGGACTGTCCATGGAGCAACTAATTGAGACTTTGGAAGGAGACTGCCTGCAAGATGGCACCGAAGAAGGATTCCTACAGCAATGGGAGGAAAGACGGGAGCTGGAAGTAAATAAAAAAAGCCAGGGGGGTTGTGTGGTACGAGGAGGAGATGGCATTGCTGGGTGATGAAACCACCATAGAAGATAAGCGGGAGGCCATCCGCAAAGCTCAGGAGAGGCAGCACATGGTGGAAGCAACTAGAAGCTCCAGACAGACTATAACCACAGCATCCACCATGAGGGAGTCCCCCCAGAGTGTCCCTCAAGGACTTTAAGCCATTTAATGAGGCTGCAGGCGACATTGAGGGCTTCTTCCAGGAATATTATGCTGTAACCCCAGACACTTACAGTACTCCATTCCGCTCCTTAGTCTGAATGGGGAAGAATCTTTCAAGTTGTATGCCCACAGACTCAAACAAGCATGTTATTGATGGCTGGAAGAAGAGGGAGCCTTAACCTGGGGAGACCTTCCTCCAGGTCATCCTAAAAGAACAGTTCTATGCCAAATGCCCCGCTGAGATCCGGGAACAGGTGTGTGACAGGAAACCAGCAACAGGGAACAAACTGCTGCTCTAGCTGATGAAGCTCTCACCATTAAGCTTCAGTGGAGGTATCTGCTGGAGGATGGAGAGAGTCCTACCAGCTCCTTAACACCAGTGGCCCCTTGTCCTTCTGTCCCCATTGTTCACAGTTCCCCCTAAGCCATCACCTGATGTTGATACCCATGTGAATGTGCCACTAGTTGCTCCTACTGTGTCTTCTGGAATGCAACCAGGGGAGAAAGTAGCAAAGCGCAGGTGTTATGGGTATGGGCATTACAGGCATCTGCAGGCTACATGCCCAGCTATCCAGTGGAGAAGTCGTCCTCAAGTTCAACAAACCCCTCCTGCACCTTCAGGTGGGTGCCGGCCTCCATGTTCCCTTACCCCCTGCCCAGAAGGCAAATTGGAAGGAGTGAGATACAGCGCCAATGATCAATGTGGGCAGCCTGGGCTTCTGCATGCAACCTGCCCAGCTGGTCAAATGAGGAATGATCCTGCACCAAATCGGACTATTAATTATTTACAACCAAGTACGAAAGAGAAAAACGTGTCACCTCTGTGGGGACTGGCCTAGTGACTTAGCCACCCATGTTGAACCACTAGGGGTTTATGGGGTGCTGCCCACAGCTACGGTGACTTCCGCTCATCGGGAGAAGCACTTACATGAGGTCATGATGATTGGACAGACTTATTGGATTTTGTGACTTGGGTTATTTGCACACTGGCTAATCCCCGAGTAGTTCGGCCTGAGGCAATCCAGAAAGGACCTAGGATTGTCATTGAATTGGCCAGAGGCAAATGGAGGACTATTCCCAAATCGACTGTAGATTTGAACTATGGCTTTGGGGGTAAAGCGATGTGTAGTTGGGGTGATGAGTGGCCTCACTGCAAATATTCTCCTAAACAATGATTGTGAAGACCTACAAAGCCAATTTGTGGCTGCATGAAGCATAAGTAACAAAGGATGTCATAATGGAGCCCTGAGTCATGTCAGCTATGTGTACCTGACAAGCGACCTGCAGAGGTCACTAGTCCGTAGGGAGAAGGGGTTATAACAGTGTGTTCCTCCCCCAGCATATGTTCATGTTCTCTATGTAATTAAGCCTGCTTTAATGTATACTGCCCTGAATCTAGTGTGGAATCTGCCCTTGTACCTCTCTGTAGTGGGTGACTCTGTAGTGGCACTAGCAGTATTGCATGCATTTTAAAATGTATGGTGCCATGCCCAAAAGGTAAGAGGGGAAAATTTTACCAAGTCCCCAAGACAACCTATACTCCAGTCCAGGAAGATGCTCACATTCAGAGCAGTCCCCATCTACTGGCTGGAGGGAGGGTTAGGTGAGGGGTGGGAGGTAAGAAGTAGGAAAGTTCGAGAGAAGTCGAGAGCTGGGGAAAGAGCAGGATACACATGGGTCAGCCGTGAATCCCAGGCCTGAGGACACGAATCTGCAGCCAGTCATCCAGATCGGGCAGAGGAACTAGCTGCAGCAGGGGTACCAGCCCCAATTCGGTCTGGATATATCTTCAGGTCCAGCTGAGAAACTGGAGGTCACTGGGCTGCATGTACAGTGACTACCATAGTGGACCCTCTCAAGACTAAGGAACTAAATAGGGACAAAAGGACTCGCAAGGCAGTCACTCAGAGGACCCGCACTCACCTGCCTACTGGGAATGGCAACTGCAGGCACTAGGAGAGCACAGGGGTAGCAAGTGTCAGCAAGAGGAAAAGAGCAGCAAGGAAGGCCAACAAACCCTGTGTCTTGGCAGAACAGACCCTGAATCACTTTCGGGGCAGCCAGACTGTAAGCTTGATGGACTCTGTACCCCAGCTGGGTTGAAATCAACTCCAACACCAAGTAAATGCTAAGAACCACAAGAACTTGTGTCGTGCGATCTTTCCTGCACCTCCAACTTTTAGAATCTTCAGCATCATCAGTTCACCACCACCACCACACCCCAGGGGTCCGCTCCATCTGAGGAGAGCGTTCCACCTAGCTGCCTTACCATCTACCACCTAGGGGGTCACCATATGCAGCACTGGTCATCCCTGTCCCTGACCAGAAACCACAGATGGCATCACGACAAACTTTTCCCCTTTTAAATTCCCCTTCACTTGTCCAGTAAGGGGCCACGACCTCTGGAATTGCCACCGTGATTACTGAATTCTATAACCCTGAAAGGTCGAGTACCCCGGCCCGACGACTGCGACAACTCCAATACACAAACATGTAGACAATATGGAGTCTGGAGCTTCTAGAAACTTCTGACTATAGCCATATATTCAAAAGTGGGTGTGAACCCTTACCCCATCCAGCGGCTCATCCAAGGAGAGAGAATAATAGGCACATGCTTGGTCAGTGGTTGGTGTGGTGACTTTCGAAGGACAAGGATCTTAGGCTGCAGCAAAATCCTGGTGCCGGTGTATGGATTAATATAAGCTGCCACGTGGAATTGTGTTGAGACCCTCACTTGATGGATCCAGCGAACTCATTTTAAGACCATTTCTGCATTTTTACCGAGTGGTGACGCTGGGTCTATTCCCTTTGTTGTGGACTCATTGTGCACTTTAAAGGCCTGCTCACACCTGCTCACAACATCGTTGGCGAGTTGTCCACGATATCTAGACATATAACATCTCACCAACGATGTCAAAACGATGTCTGCAACGACTGCGCGCCCACGAGATCGTTGCGGATATCGTTACAACATCGTGCTGTGTAACGGTACTTTTAGGAACTCTTTTCATATTTGATGTTCTATGCTCCCTGCCCCAATAAAGCTCTTTGGATTGTTCACAGGCCTACTGTCCATTCCTGCTCTGTCACATATCCCATCACAGTTACTTATTAAAATTTGAGAAAATTGGGTTTTGATGGCAGTTTTGATGCCCAGAACCCATTTGAGCAAGGCAGAAGTGACTTGACTTTGATGCGGGGGATCACTAGGTATGTAATTATAGTGTGAGATAAGTGGCTCAAAGCCATTTAATCCTTAAAAACACCTGTTACCTATTCCAATCTGTTAAAATTGGGTATCTGCCCACTTATATGCCAGTTTTGACTCCCAGAACCCATTTGGGCCAGGATAGAGTTACATGAATTTGATGCGGGAAATCACTAGGTATGTATTTATGACACGAGATTAGTGGCCCAAGGCCATTCAACCACTCAAAAACACCTGTTTCTTATTCAAATATGTGAAAATTGGGTTTCTGCTCACTTTGATGCCAGTTCTGATGCCCAGAAACCATTTGGGCTAGGCTGAAGTGACATGAATATAATTGCAGGGCATCACTGCAGGGTAGATGTGATCAGTCGATATGCGCTATATACATAGATAGCACATATAGTAGAAGAATGACCCAGATTCACAATGGTCTATTAGGTGTAACTGTTCATGGTTCATGTGTGGTCACAAATAGAAATACAGCACTGCTGGAGTTTAGGGCCCAAATAGGGGCCCGCCCCATAGGTGTAACAATGCAGAGTCCAGCCCTCTCTTAATAGAGAACAAAGTGGTATTAATTCCTGGTATACAATCCATAGTGTAACAGGTGACTCCGGTCCATAGACATAAACCTTCAGGAGACGCAGCATCAGAGACAATTAGTGACAGCGCTGAGAGCAAAATAACGACTTTCAGCGAGGGCCCCAAAGAGCGAGGGCCCCAAAGAGCGAGGGCCCCAAAAGAGCGAGGGGCCCCAAAGAGCGAGGGCCACAAAGAGCACGGGGCCCAAAGAGCGAGGGCCCCAAAGAGCGAGGGGCCCCAAAGAGCGAGGGGCCCCAAAGAGCGAGGGGCCCCAAAGAGCGGTATACAGAACTCACAGCCCCCATACACAGATAAGAGGCACCGTCCACTGATTAGATTATATAACTTTGTATCTATCCTCTATATAATGATATATTCACACAGTGTATAATAACTGGAAAACTTCATGGTATAGCTGAAATACTATCACCTAGATCTATCTGTGATAGAATAGAAGGAGATATAGCCAGGGATTACATTAGAGGAGATAGATCTATATGGGATAGACACACCCACAATAATATATATATATAATCCCTGGCTATATCTCCATCTGTACCATATATTCTGTACATGTATATATGTATCTCATGTACAGCACCATGGAATCATTGGGGCTATATAAATGATGAGATATGCACTTATAGATATAGGAGATGATATACCATGAAGTCTATTAGTTCTTATATACTGTTTGGATATGACATCATACAGAGGATAGATACATACATATACTAGATACACAGATTATAAGTAATCCGGACACAATCTACAGGATCCATTACACAGAGCTGATCACACTGATCTCACTGATCACACACTGGGTCTCCTGCTGTTATATAGGGACACATTACTGTATAGATTGTGTGCAGCCTCCAGCAGAGTCTGAGCATTGCCGCACATTCCCGCACTCCAGGTACAGAGCACATCTGTGTCCGGTGACAGCCCGGGGGCAGCACTGTCCGGTGACAGCCCGGGGGCAGCACTGTCCGGTGACAGCCCGGGGCTGCACATCTGTGTCCGGTGACAGCCCGGGGCAGCACTGTCGGTGACAGCCGGGGGCAGCACTGTCCGGTGACAGCCCGGGGGCTGCACATCTGTGTCCGGTGACAGCCCGGGGGCAGCACATCTAGTGTCCGGTGACAGCCCGGGGGCAGCACATCTGTGTCCGGTGACAGCCCGGGGCAGCACATCTGTGTCCGGTGACAGCCCGGGGCAGCACATCTGTGTCCGGTGACAGCCCGGGGCAGCACATCTGTGTCCGGGGCAGCACATCTGTGTCCGGTAACAGCCCGGGGCACACACCGTTGTCCGGTGACAGCCTCGGGGCACACACCGCTGTCCGGTGACAGCCCGGGGCACACACCGCTGTCCGGTGACAGCCCGGGGCACACACCGCTGTCCGGTGACAGCCCGGGGCACACACCGCTGTCCGGTGACAGCCTGGGGCACACACCGCTGTCCGGTGACAGCCCGGGGCACACACCGCTGTCCGGTGACAGCCCGGGGCACACACCGCTGTCCGGTGACAGCCCGGGGCACACACCGCTGTCCGGTGACAGCCCGGGGCACACACCGCTGTCCGGTGACAGCCTGGGGCACACACCGCTGTCCGGTGACAGCCCGGGGGCAGCACTGTCCGGTGACAGCCCGGGGCACACACCGTTGTCCGGTGACAGCCCGGGGCAGCACATCTGTGTCCGGTGACAGCCCGGGGCAGCACATCTGTGTCCGGTGACAGCTCGGGGCACACACCGCTGTCGGTGATAGCTCGGGGCACACACGCTGTCCGGTGACAGCTCCAGCTCTGCCCTCACTGGAGATGATCATTGTTGCTCCGGCTGTGATCTCCTCGGTGTGTGGGGCTCCCGGTGCTGAGCCGGTGTGTGGCCGCCGGTGTCCCGTACAGGGGAGGACCGGGCTCTGCCGTCCGTACACGGGGTCACACCGATGATGAGCCCACTTCTTACCTGCGGGATCGCCCGGCCATTCCGTCTAGTGTCCGGGGTGTCACAGCAGCAGCACAGGGGCCCGGCGGGGAGCAGCCGTCATGTCACAGGCTCCGACCCTCCGACACAAGATACTGGAAACTGCGCAGGAGATAACGGCCGCTCTCGAGCCCACTACTGCTGGACCGAGCCAGGCTGAGCAGCGCCGCTGACATGAGGGCGTGGCTTAACAGGCAACAAACCGCAAGCAGCCAATAGAAAGTTGTATAGAAAAGGGGCGATACCAATTAACACGTGGGGAGGGTGAGATGGAAAGAAATTGGGCGGGGCTTGTGCACTTTAATTTTTTTGCGCTGCCTCCATGGGAGCTGTACGGAGAGGATACACCGGGCACGGCGCGGCTCTGTGGCCCCGCTGGTGCTGTGTGTATGGAGGGGAGAGCGCGGGACCCTTGTGCAGTAATGGACTTAGCTGGAAGTGGAACACATTATCAGTGGGCGTGGCTATCTGTCAATAGAAGGGGCGGGGCTGGAGTCTCGGCTGTCAGTCTCTGATCTACAGGGGGATCCACATCTGGAAGTGTCGGAGCCGCAGGTGGCGGAGCTAAAGCCAGGCAGGGAGCTGGGACCGATGAGTCCAATGGATCCCGGGGCCAAATCTGGACTTGGCACTGTCCCCCCCCTCTGCATTTTGGTCAGATGTATCGGCCTCATGTAGCATTATACAATCCTATAAAGATTGGGGAATTGCCCTCTCTTCTCCTTCATTGTATATTAATATCCTGATCGTCAACTGAAAAACATCTATCAGCACTACCGAAATAAAGCGGGTGCAAGAACCTGCTCACAAGGTGATGTCCAAACCTTATAAAGAGTACAAGAAAAAAAGCAGGCAGCACTCCAACAAAATTACTGATGACTAATATGTGGCTTCACTGATCCATTTGTGGCAACGTTTCAGTGGATTTCTCCACCTCTCTCACATTTGAGAAAGTGGCTTGAGAAAGGTGGAGAAATCCATCGAAACGTTGCCACAAATGGATCAGTGAAGCCACATATTAGTCATCAGTAATTTTGTTGGAGTGCATTATCCTTATATCTTCTATATAATCGTCTAATTCTGTCTGTAACAGAAATCCCATGTCGCTGATTGGTTGCGCCAGCCACCCGCGACCAATCAGCGACACGCGCATTCCGGCCGTGAATTGGCACAGGATTTGAACCACGCTTCGCTGATTGGTTGCACCCGGCTGGCGAAGCGTTGCACGGTTTGACGGGGGATTTGAATCCCGAGCCGCTCAGCTAATTCAGATGTCCCGCCAAGCCACACGCTGCTTCGTGATTGGTCGCTGCTGAGCGCAATACCATTTAATGATAATGTATATATTTTACCCGGAAAATCTTGTGTATTCATTGCATTATTCTTAAATCTTCATAAGTAAACTACATACATATTCTTTAATACCCGAAGCATTAGAATCGGGTCACCATCTAGTATATATATAAACTAGCTGTAGTACCCGGCTACGCCCGGGTTAATAAATAACTACTGTTAGCTATAACAAAATAGAATTTGCATTTGTCATATTAATGACCTGTAGGAAAATAGAAGCTGAGCTGTGATTGATTGCTATAGGCAGCCTAATAAATCTCCAGCCAACAGTAAACCCTCCCCCTGGCCGGGCAGTATATGTTACCTCACACATACACATAATAGACAGCTCATGTGACTGACATCTGCCTTAATTCCCTATATGGCACATGTGTTGCACATTGGCTGTTTTTAATCAGATGTTTATGTTTGGAAAATAAATATAGCACACATGTGAGGCGAGTTGTGTGAGGTGATTTGTGCACATCTGTGTCTGTCTGTGTGGTGTGTGTGTCCCTGGGGTGTGTATGTGTGTGTCCCTGTGGGGAAGTCTGTGTGGTGTGTGTCTCTGTTGTGTGTGTCTCTTTGTGGTGTGTGTCCCTGTGGGGTGAGTGCATGTGTCCCTATAGGGTGTGTATGTGTGTGTGTCCCTGTGGGAGGGGTGTGTGTGTGGGGTGTGTGTGTGTCTGTGTTGTGTGTGTCTCTGTGTGGTGTGTGTCTCTTTGTGGTGTGTGTGTGTCCCTGAGGGGTGAGTGCATGTGTCCCTATAGGGTGTGTATGTGTGTGTCCCTGTGGGGGGTCTGTGTGGTGTGTGTGTGTCTCTTTGTGGTGTGTGTGTCCCTGTGGGGTGAGTGCATGTGTCCCTATAGGGTGGCTATGTGTGTGTGTCCCTGTGGGGGGGGGGGTCCGTGTGTGTGTGTCTGTGTCATGTGTGTGTGTCCCTGTGGGGTGAGTGCATGTGTCGCTATAGAGTGTGTGTGTCCCCTTGGGTGTGTGTGTCTCTGTGTTGTGTGTGTCTCTTTGTGGTGTGTGAGTGTGTTTGTTCGGGTGCGTGGTGAGTATCCAATGTTGGTGCTGCACCTTAGCGACTATACACTTGCTGTTACTCTTTGTGTGCGTGTGTTGTGTATACATGTCCCCGTGCGTGGTGAATATCTCATGTTGGGGCCCCACCTTAGTGACTATATGCTGGTATGTGCTGTTAGTCTTTGGCGCTATCATTAAGCCCCTCTCATTCACAACTGTCAACTGGTAACTGTCACTTTTTCCCCATTATGTAGATAGGGGCAAAATTGTTTGGTGAATTGGAATGCGCGAGGTTAAAATGTCGCCTCACAACCTAGCCTGTGACGCTCGCGGGGTCCAGACGTAGGACTGTGCAAAATTTTGTCTCTATAGCTGACATCTGTCGATTTTCCTCCAATTCTTTTCCATTCACTTTTTCCCCATTATGTAGATAGGGGCAAAATTTTTTGGTGAACTGGAACGCGCAGGGTTAAAATTTCGCCTCACAACATAGACTATGACGCTCCCGGGGTCAAGACGTGCGACTGTGCAAAATTTTGTAGCCGTAGCTGGCAGCTGTCGATTTTCCTCCCACACGTTTCCTTTCCCTTGTTCCCCATTATGTAGATAGGGCCAAAATTGTTTGGTGAACTGGAACGCACGGGGTTAAAATTTCGCCTCACAACATAGCCTATGATGCTCTCAGGGTCCAGACGTGTGACTGTGCAAAATTTTGTCTCTATGGCTGACAGCTGTCGATTTTCCTCCAATATTTTTCCATTCACTTTTTCCCCATTATGTAGATAGGGCCAAAATTGTTTGGTGAACTGGAACGCGCAAGGTTAAAATTTCGCCTCACAACATAGCCTATGACGCTCCCGGGGTCGAGACGTGTGACTGTGCAAAATTTTGTGGCTATAGTTGCGACGGTGTAGATGCCAATCCCGGATATACACACATACACACATACACACATTCAGCTTTATATATTAGATGCGGCACCCCAGGGTCCAAGTGCCACAGTGTCATTATGGCGCCTAGGTGGTAGTGTCACACCTGAGAGCAACAGAGGATATCCACACCAGACAGAAACTGCACGCAACACCTTTCTGCCTCCAGGCCTGAAGGGGGAGACCAAGACCCGGGTTCAGGGTAGCTCCCTATAAATTCTGGTCTGGAGTCTTCCTCAGTCCTCCTAGGAACTGAACTAACATCCTGTGCACCGTAGCAGTGCTAATCTCATCCCAGGACAGCCAAGCCTAGCGTGAGGGACCTAAGGCAAGGGTCTGAGGAATTGGAGGAGAGCCTGGGGAGCAAAGCTGTGTTGTGCTCACCCCAGACGAGAAGCGCCACAGGATGGACACCGAAGTCCAAGGCTGTACAGGACCTAACATCTTGTCAGCCAATACCGGAAGATGGGGGATCCCAAGTTCCCCGGCCACACTATGCCCAGAGGCAAAGCAGCGTAAAGAGCCCAGGAACAGCTGCCTGAGACGTGGGGCTAGAGAAGGACTCGAGTTGCCTGCCATACCGGCACCAAACAGGAGAGAAAGAGGGCCAGCTGCTCAGCTTAACCCCTTCCCGACCCATGATGTTATAGAGACGTCATGGAAGTCAGTGACTTCCCGACCCATGATGTCTATAACGTCATGGCGGATTCGGGGTACCGCAGCACCAGTGAAATGTCAATGCTGCGGGATCACAAGCACCTATACTTTATCCCAGGGAGGTGGCTTAGTACCACCGTGGCTAATGTCACTCTGATTGGCAACTGAAAGTGAATCTGCCAATCAGAGCAAGTCACCCCTCCAGATCTGATTGGAGCTCTCCAATCAGACCTGGAGGGGTGGGTTGGCGGGTGCCCTCCCCCTCCTCAGCCCCCTCCCGCTGCGGTGCTCATCAGGGCCCACCCATCTCCGTCCCTCCCATCTGCCCCCCCCTCCTATTATCATCCATCCGCTGGCAGGTAGCACCCGCCGGTCTGCCTCCTCAGCCCCCTCCCGTGCTATTCATCTATCCCCCCCTGTCCAGCCCCCCACCTCTGGGCCCCATGTCCTGTCCCCCCTCATCTCACCCACCGGTCAGCCTCCTCTTCTCTGGTGTGGGCCCCTCCTCCTCTCCCAGGCTCCTCCTCCTCACTGGTGGATCGTGAGTGAGGTAAGTATGAATGAATGGATGGGTGGATGCATGCATGGGTGTATGGGTGAATGGATTCATGGGTGGATGGATGGATGGATGGGTGCATGCATGGGTAGATGGATGAATGCATGGGTGCATGCATGGGTGGATGGATGTGGGGTGCATGGATGTGTGCATAGATTGATGTGTGCGTGCATGGATTGATGTGTGCATGGATGGATGTATGCATGCATGGATATTGCATGGATGGATGTATGTATGCATGCATGGATATTGCATGGATGGATGTGTGCATGCATGGATGTTTAGAGTACGGGGAATTGATTCCATACCCATTGATATTAGAGGCGGAGCATTGACGCGTAGACATGCACAGCTGGAATCACGGTGGATATGGACTTTGAAAACGGTATATCCATGTGGTCTCAACGACAATATCAGCTTTGCACCATTTTTGTAACTAGTCCTATTCAATACCCAGGGTGTTTTTCTAATTTTAATTGTTTTTATTTCTACAGTGTCAGCCTCCTGTCTATATACTATATCTTTGAGACTTTGATCTTGGACCTTCGACAGCTACCATCTATACCTTGGAGGATACTCCGAATTTTTATGCGGGACATGCATATGGATAGAGTGATCTCTATGAATGCTGATAATATATGTGAAAAAATATATATGAGAAAGATTATATTGTGTCTTTATTCACATATATGCAATATACACATTTAAATGATGCATTCCTTACACATATACATCACATGCAATATCGCATGTAGATGCTTTTATGTGTGTGAGAATGATATCTATGTCCTTACTTCTGGAAATTGGTCCATAT
>JARQOC010000005.1:110901085-110911392 GCA_033576535.1 Allobates femoralis
CCAGAAAGGGAGCGAGTCAAACATCTGGTGGGGCTCTTAGAGGATGGAGCTGTTAGAGCCTATAGAGCTATGAACCCTCAGTGGAACTGTGAGTATGAGGACATTAAAGAGACTATCCTGGAATATTATGCTGTAACCCCAGACACTTACAGTACTCCATTCCGCTCCTTAGCCTGAATGGGGAAGAATCTTTCAAGTTGTATGCCCACAGACTCAAACAAGCATGTTATTGATGGCTGGAAGAAGAGGGAGCCTTAACCTGGGGAGACCTTCCTCCAGGTCATCCTAAAAGAACAGTTCTATGCCAAATGCCCCGCTGAGATCCGGGAACAGGTGTGTGACAGGAAACCAGCAACAGGGAACAAACTGCTGCTCTAGCTGATGAGGCTCACCATTAAGCTTTAGTGGAGGTATCTGCTGGAGGATGGAGAGAGTCCTACCAGCTCCTTAACACCAGTGGCCCCTTGTCCTTCTGTCCCCATTGTTCACAGTTCCCCCTAAGCCATCACCTGATATTGATACCCATGTGAATGTGCCACTAGTTGCTCCTACTGTGTCTTCTGGAATGCAACCAGGGGAGAAAGTAGCAAAGCGCAGGTGTTATGCCTGCATTACAGGCATCTGCAGGCTACATGCCCAGCTATCCAGTGGAGAAGTCGTCCTCAAGTTCAACAACCCCCTCCTGCACCTTCAGGTGGGTGCCGGCCTCCATGTTCCCTTACCCCCTGCCCCAGAAGGCAAATTGGAAGGAGTGAGATACAGCGCCGATGATCAATGTGGGCAGCCTGGGCTTCTGCATGCAACCTGCCCAGCTGGTCAAATGAGGAATGATCCTGCACCAAATCGGAGTATTAATTATTTACAACCAAGTACGAAAGAGAAAAACGTGTCACCTCTGTGGGGACTGGCCTAGTGACTTAGCCACCCATGTTGAACCACTAGGGGTTTATGGGGTGCTGCCCACAGCTACGGCGACTTCCGCTCATCGGGGGAAGCACTTACATGAGGTCATGATGATTGGACAGACTTATTGGATTTTGTGACTTGGGTTCTTTGCACACTGGCTAATCCCCGAGTAGTTCGGCCTGAGGCAATCCAGAAAGGACCTAGGATTGTCATTGAATTGGCCAGAGGCAAATGGAGGACTATTCCCAAAGCAACTGTAGATCGGAACTATGGCTTTGGGGGTAAAGCGATGTGTAGTTGGGGTGATGAGTGGCCTCACTGCAAATATTCTCCTAAACAATGATTGTGAAGACCTACAAAGCCAATTTGTGGCTGCATGAAGCATAAGTAACAAAGGATGTCATAATGGAGCCCTGAGTCATGTCAGCTATGTGTACGTTTACTTGACAAGCGACCTGCAGAGGTCACTAGTCCGTAGGGAGAAGGGGTTATAACAGTGTGTCCCTCCCCCAGCATATGTTCATGTTCTCTATGTAATTAAGCCTGCTTTAATGTATACTGCCCTGAATCTAGTGTGGAATCTGCCCTTGTACCTCTCTGCAGTGGGTGACTCCGTTGTGCCACTAGCAGTATTGCATGCATTTTAAAATGTATGGTGCCATGCCCAAAAGGTAAGAGGGGAAAATTTTACCAAGACCCCCAAGACAACCTATACTCCAGTCCAGGAAGATGCTCACATTCAGAGCAGTCCCCATCTACTGGCTGGAGGGAGGGTTAGGTGAGGGGTGGGAGGTAAGAAGTAGGAAAGTTCGAGAGAAATCGAGAGCTGGGGAAAGAGCAGGATACACGTGGGTTAGCCGTGAATCCCAGGCCTGAGGACACGAATCTGCAGCCAGTCATCCAGATCGGGCAGAGGAACTAGCTGCAGCAGGGGTACCAGCCCCAATTCGGTCTGGATATATCTTCAGGTCCAGCTGAGAAACTGGAGGTCACTGGGCTGCATGTACAGTGACTACCATAGTGGACCCTCTCAAGACTAAGGAACTAAATAGGGACAAAAGGACTCGCAAGGCAGTCACTCAGAGGACCCGCACTCACCTGCCTACTGGGAATGGCAACCGCAGGACACTAGGAGAGCACAGGGGTAGCAAGTGTCAGCAAGAGGAAAAGAGCAGCAAGGAAGGCCAACAAACCCTGTGTCTTGGCAGAACAGACCCTGAATGACTTTCGGGGCAGCCCGACTGTAAGCTTGATGGACTCTGTACCCCAGCTGGGTTGAAATCAACTCCAACACCAAGTAAATGCTAAGAACCACAAGAACTTGTGTCGTCTGATCTTTCCTGCACCTCCAACTTTTAGAATCTTCAGCATCATCAGTTCACCACCACCACCACACCCCCAGGGGTCCGCTCCATCTGAGGAGAGCGTTCCACCTAGCTGCCTTACCATCTACCACCTAGGGGGTCACCATATGCAGCACTGGTCATCCCTGTCCCTGACCAGAAACCACAGATGGCATCACGAAAAACTTTTCCCCTTTTAAATTCCCCTTCACTTGTCCAGTAAGGGGCCACGACCTCTGGAACTGCCACCGTGATTACTGAATTCTCTAACCCTGAAAGGTCGAGTACCCCGGCCCGACGACCGCGACAACTCCAATACACAAACATGTAGACAATATGGAGTCTGGAGCTTCTAGAAACTTCTGACTATAGCCATATATTCAAAAGTGGGTGTGAACCCTTACCCCATCCAGCGGCTCATCCAAGGAGAGAGAATAATAGGCACATGCTTCGTCAGTGGTTGGTGTGGTGACTTTCGAAGGACAAGGATCTTAGGCTGCAGCAAAATCCTGGTGCCGGTGTATGGATTAATATAAGCTGCCACGTGGAATTGTGTTGAGACCCTCACTTGATGGATCCAGCGAACTCATTTTAAGACCATTTCTGCATTTTTACCGAGTGGTGACGCTGGGTCTATTCCCTTTGTTGTGGACTCATTGTGCACTTTAAAGGCCTGCTCACACCTGCTCACAACATCATTGGCGAGTTGTCCACGATATCTAGACATATAACATCTCACCAACGATGTCAAAACGATGTCTGCAACGACTGCGCGCCCACGAGATCGTTGCGGATATCGTTACAACATCGTGCCGTGTAACAGTACTTTTAGGAACTCTTTTCATATTTGATGTTCTATGCTCCCTGCCCCAATAAAGCTCTTTGGATTGTTCACAGGCCTACTGTCCATTCCTGCTCTGTCACATATCCCATCACAGTTACTTATTAAAATTTGAGAAAATTGGGTTTTGATGGCAGTTTTGATGCCCAGAACCCATTTGAGCAAGGCAGAAGTGACTTGACTTTGATGCGGGGGATCACTAGGTATGTAATTATAGTGTGAGATAAGTGGCTCAAAGCCATTTAATCCTTAAAAACACCTGTTACCTATTCCAATCTGTTAAAATTGGGTATCTGCCCACTTATATGCCAGTTTTGACTCCCAGAACCCATTTGGGCCAGGATAGAGTTACATGAGTTTGATGCGGGAAATCACTAGGTATGTATTTATGACGCGAGATTAGTGGCCCAAGGCCATTCAACCACTCAAAAACACCTGTTTCTTATTCAAATATGTGAAAATTGGGTTTCTGCTCACTTTGATGCCAGTTCTGATGCCCAGAAACCATTTGGGCTAGGCTGAAGTGACATGAATATAATTGCAGGGCATCACTGCAGGGTAGATGTGATCAGTCGATATGCGCTATATACATAGATAGCACATATAGTAGATGAATGACCCAGATTCACAATGGTCTATTAGGTGTAACTGTTCATGGTTCGTCACATATAGAAATACAGCACTGCTGGAGTTTAGGGCCCAAATAGGGGCCCGCCCCATAGGTGTAACAATGCAGAGTCCAGCGCTCTCTTAATAGAGAACAAAGTGGTATTAATTCCTGGTATACAATCCATAGTGTAACAGGTGACTCCGGTCCATAGACATAAACCTTCAGGAGACGCAGCATCAGAGACAATTAGTGACAGCGCTGAGAGCAAAATAACGACTTTCAGCAAGGGCCCCAAAGAGCGAGGGCCCCAAAGAGCGAGGGCCCCAAAGAGCAAGGGCCCCAAAGAGCGAGGGCCCCAAAGAGCGAGGGGCCCCAAAGAGCGAGGGGCCCCAAAGAGCGAGGGGCCCCAAAGAGCGAGGGGCCCCAAAGAGCGAGGGGCCCCAAAGAGCGGTATACAGAACTCACAGCCCCCATACACAGATAAGAGGCACCGTACACTGATTATCTACTCTATAATTGCCGTAGGCAAAATCGTGTCGGACCCCGAAAACGCCGTGGCTATGTCACTATGTGACGTCACCACGCGCGAGCAATGGCCGCGAAGCGGCCATTGCGAGTCGCTGGCCGAAAATAGAACCAGAGGCTCGGCCACAAACTTAGCGATTTACCGCTGAGGTAGCGCGAGCAATGGCCGTGAGGCCATTGCGAGTCGCTACCTCAGCCGCTGCACCTGCCGCAACTCCCCCTATACTTTCAATGGGGATCTATTGCGAGTCGCTGTGTAGCGCGAGCAATGGCCGCGAGGCCATTGCGAGTCGCTACCTGTCGCCGCACCTGTCGCAACTCCCCCTATACTTTCAATGGGGATCTATTGCGACTCGCTGTGTAGCGCGAGCAATGGCCGCGAGGCCATTGCGAGTCGCTACACTTGCAGGTTGGTGTAAAGATGTCATTGGAATAATTGGATTATTATTTGAAAATCTAAAAAAAAAATTAAAAATATTCTAGACACCCGATGCATTTGCATCGGGCTCACAGCTAGTATTATATAACTTTGTATCTATCCTCTATATAATGATATATTCACACAGTGTATAATAACTGGAAAACTTCATGGTATAGCTGAAATACCATCACCTAGATCTATCTGTGATAGAATAGATGGAGATATAGCCAGGGATTACATTAGAGGAGATAGATCTATATGGGATAGACACACCCACAATAATATACAGTATATATATAATCCCTGGCTATATCTCCATCTGTACCATATATTCTGTACATGTATATATGTATCTCATGTACAGCACCATGGAATCATTGGGGCTATATAAATGATGAGATATGCACTTATAGATATAGGAGATGATATACCATGAAGTCTATTAGTTCTTATATACTGTTTGGATATGACATCATACAGAGGATAGATACATATACTAGAGACACACATACAATCTATAGGATCCATTACACAGAGCTGATCACACTGATCACACACTGGGTCTCCTGCTGTTATATAGGGACACATTACTGTATAGATTGTGAGCAGCCTCCAGCAGTCTGAGCATTGCCGCACATTCCCGCACTCCAGGTACAGAGCACACTGTCCGGTGACAGCCCGGGGCAGCACTGTCCGGTGACAGCGAGGGGGCAGCACTGTCCGGTGACAGCGAGGGGGCAGCACTGTCCGGTGACAGCGAGGGGTGGCACACCTCTGTCTGGTGACAGCTCGGGGGCAGCACTGTCCGGTGACAGCTCGGGGGCAGCACTGTCCGGTCACAGCCCGGGGCACACACCTCTGTCTGGTGACAGCTCGGGGCAGCACTGTCCGGTGACAGCTCGGGGCAGCACTGTCCGGTGACAGCTCCAGCTCTGCCCTCACTGGAGATGATCGTTGTTGCTCCGGCTGTGATCTCCTCGGTGTGTGGCCGCCGGTGTCCCGTACAGGGGAGGACCGGGCTCTGCCGTCCGTACACGGGGTCACACCGATGATGAGCCCACTTCTTACCTGCGGGATCGCTCGGCCATTCCGTCCAGTGTCCGGGGTGTCACAGCAGCAGCAGCACAGGGGCCCGGCGGGGAGCAGCCGTCATGTCACAGGCTCCGACCCTCCGACACAAGATACTGGAAACTGCGCAGGAGATAACGGCCGCTCTCGAGCCCACTACTGCTGGACCGAGCCAGGCTGACCAGCGCCGCTGACATGAGGGCGTGGCTTAACAGGCAACAAACCGCAAGCAGCCAATAGAAAGTTGTATAGCTTTTCTATACAACTTTCTATTGGCTGATTGCGGTTTGTTGCCTGTTAAGCCACGCCCTCATACCTGGTAACGTGTGCCTCGGTCCAGCAGAGAGCTCGGGTCTGGGAGAGCGAGAGCGCCCGTTATCTCCTGCGCAGTTTCCAGTATCTTGTGTGGTACCAAGAAACACGTGGGGAGGGGGCGGTGAGATGGAAAGAAATAGGGCGGGGCTTGTGCACGTTTATTTCCTGCGCTGCCTCCATGGGAGCTGTACGGAGAGGATACACCGGGCACGGCGCGGCTCTGTGGCCCCGCTGGTGCTGTGTGTATGGAGGGGAGAGCGCGGGACCCTTGTGCAGTAATGGACTTGACTGGAAGTGGAACACATGATCAGTGGGCGGAGCTATCTGTCAATAGAAGGGGCGGGGCTGGAGTCTCGGCTGTCAGTCTCTGATCTACAGGGGGATCCACATCTGGAAGTGTCGGAGCCGCAGGTGGCGGAGCTAAAGCCAGGCAGGGAGCTGGACCGTGGCCTGATGAGTCCAATGGATCCCGGGGCCAAATCTGGACTTGGCACTGTCCCCCCCCTCTGCATTTTGGTCAGATGTATCGGCCTCATGTAGCATTATAAAATCCTATAAAGATTTGGGAATTGCCCTCTCTTCTCCTTCATTGTATATTAATATCCTGATCGTCAACTGAAAAACATCTATCAGCACTACCGCAATAAAGCGGGTGCAAGAACCTGCTCACAAGGTGATGTCCAAACCTTATAAAGAGTACAAGAAAAAAAGCAGGCAGCACTCCAACAAAATTACTGATGTATGGGCTAGTGGTACCATTAATGGACCGGGGCACACTGGACTCGGCATTGCACCCTTCCGTCACCGCATTTGGTCAGATGTACGGTTGCAGATTATAAAATCCTATACAAGATTTGGGATTGCCCTATCTTTCCTTGCTTGTATATAATTCTGATCGTCAACTGAAAATTATCAGCACTACGAATAAAGCGGTGCAACTGAACCGCCACAAGTAATGTCAAACCTTATAAAGAGTACAGAAAAAGCAGCAGCACTCCAACAAAATTACTGATGACTAATATGTGGCTTACTGATCCATTTGTGGCAACGTTTCGCTGGATTTCTCCACCTCTCTCACATTTGAGAAAGTGGCTTGAGAAAGGTGGAGAAATCCATCGAAACGTTGCCACAAATGGATCAGTGAAGCCACATATTAGTCATCAGTAATTTTGTTGGAGTGCATTATCCTTATATCTTCTATATAATCGTCTAATTCTGTCTGTAACGGAAATCCCATGTCGCTGATTGGTTGCGCCAGCCAGCCGCGACCAATCAGCGACACGCGCATTCCGGCCGTGAATTGGCACAGGATTTGAACCACGCTTCGCTGATTGGGCGCACCCGGCTGGCGAAGCGTTGCACGGTTTGGACGGGGATTTGAATCCCGAGCCGCTCAGCTAATTCAGATGTCCCGCCAAGCCACACGCTGCTTCGGTGATTGGTCGTCGCTGAGCGCAATACCATTTAATAATAATGTATATATTTTACCCGGAAAATCTTGTGTATTCATTGCATTATTCTTTAATCTTCATAAGTAAACTACATACATATTCTTTATTACCCGAAGCATTAGAATCGGGTCACCATCTAGTATATATACAAATGCTGCACCCCAGGGTCCAAGTGCCACAGTGTCATTATGGTCCCTAGGTGGTAGTGTCACACCTGAGAGCAACAGAGGATATCCACACCAGACAGAAACTGCACGCAACACCTTTCTGCCTTCAGGCCTGAAGGGGGAGACCAAGACCCGGGTTCAGGGTAGCTCCCTATAAATTCTGGTCTGGGGCGGAGTCTTCCTCAGTCCTCCTAGGAACTGAACTAACATCCTGTGCACCGTAGCAGTGCTAATCTCATCCCAGGACAGCCAAGCCTAGCGTGAGGGACCTAAGGCAAGGGTCTGAGGAATTGGAGGAGAGCCTGGGGAGCAAAGCTGTGTTGTGCTCACCCCAGAGGAGAAGCGCCACAGGATGGACACCGAAGTCCAAGGCTGTACAGGACCTAACATCTTGTCAGCCAATACCGGAAGATCCAAGAAATGATGGGAGTACTGGTGTGTCACAGTCCGCGCTGCTGTGGTATGGATAAACTCACCAAAGAGCCAAATGTATTTTCATCCTTTATTCCTCCTCTCTCCTACGCGTTTCAGCGCCACACCCAGCGCCTTCCTCAGGGACATGAGGAAGGCGCCGGGTGTGGCGCTGAAACGCGTAGGAGAGAGGAGGAATAAAGGATGAAAATACCTTTGGCTCTTTGGTGAGTTTATCCATACCACAGCAGCGCGGACTGTGACACACCAGTACTCCCATCATTTCTTGGATTCAAACCACTATCCAGTGGTCGGTGGAGGTCCTGCAGCAGCTGGAACATAGATTCCAAAAACGCCTTCAAACCAGTTGTGGGGATCACAACTGGACCAGGTGAGCAGCTTCACAGCACCACCATCACACATAAGTGTCACTAGTGATAGGGCACTATTGCGCCTCTTGTCCCCCTCCCTATTTTCTTTTTACAATACCGGAAGATGGGGATCCCAAGTTCCCCGGCCACACTATGCCCAGAGGCAAAGCAGCGTAAAGAGCCCAGGAACAGCTGCCTGAGACGTGGGGCTAGAGAAGGACTCGAGTTGCCTGCCATACCGGCACCAAACAGGAGAGAGAGAGGGCCAGCTGCTCAGCTTAACCCCTTCCCGACCCATGATGTTATAGAGACGTCATGGAAGTCAGTGACTTCCCGACCCATGATGTCTATAACGTCATGGCGGATTTGGGGTACCGCAGCTCCAGTGAAATGTCAATGCTGCGGGATCACAAGCACCTATACTTTATCCCAGGGGGGTGGCTTAGTACCCCCGTGGCTAATGTCACTCTGATTGGCAACTGAAAGTGAATCTGCCAATCAGAGCAAGTCACCCCTCCAGATCTGATTGGAGCTCTCCAATCAGACCTGGAGGGGTGGGTTGGTGGGTGCCCTCCCCCTCCTCAGCCCCCTCCCGCTGCGTGCTCATCAGGGCCCACCCATCTCTGTCCCTCCCATCTGCCCCCCCTCCTTTTATCATCCATCCGCTGGCAGGTAGCACCCGCCGGTCTGCCTCCTCAGCCCCCTCCCGTGCTACTCATCTATCCCCCCCTGTCCAGCCCCCCCCACCTCTGGGCCCCATGTCCTGTCCCCCCTCATCTCACCCACCGGTCAGCCTCCTCTTCTCTGGGTGGGCCCCTCCTCCTCTCCGGGCTCCTCCTCCTCACCGGTGGATCGTGAGTGAGGTAAGTATGAATGAATGGATGGGTGAATGCATGCATGGGTGTATGGGTGAATGGATTCATGGGTGGATGGATGGATGGGTGCATGCATGGGTAGATGGATGGATGCATGGGTGCATGCATGGGTGGATGGATGTGGGGTGCATGGATGTGTGCATAGATTGATGTGTGCATGGATGGATGTATGCATGCATGGATATTGCATGGATAGATGTATGCATGCATGGATATTGCATGGATGGATGTGTGCATGCATGGATGTTTAGAGTACGGGTAATTGATTCCATACCCATTGATATTAAAGGCGGAGCATTGACGCGTAGACATGCACAGCTGGAATCACGGTGGATATGGACTTTGAAAACGGTATATCCATGTGGTCTCAACGACAATATCAGCTTTGCACCATTTTTGTAACTAGTCCTATTCAATACCCAGGGTGTTTTTCTCATTTTAATAGTTTTTATTTCTACAGTGTCAGCCTTCTGACTATATACTATATCTTTGAGACTTTGATCTTGGACCTTCGACAGCTACCATCTATACCTTGGAGGATACTCCGAATTTTTATGCGGGACATGCATATGGATAGAGTGATCTCTATGAATGCTGATAATATATGTGAAAAAATATATATGAGAAAGATTATATTGTGTCTTTATTCACATATATGCAATATACACATTTAAATGATGCATTCATTACACATGTACATCACATGCAATATCGCATGTAGATGCTTTTATGTGTGTGAGAATGATATCTATGTCCTTACTTCTGGAAGTTGGTCCATATTTATATATATAAATAACTAGAAAAAATTCTCTGCAGCACTCAGCTACTACCAATGATGTATGTGTGCTAACAAGCTATATATATTTGAGAAAAAAGTTTAAAAACTTACGTTTTTTTCAAAAAACTCAAAATTCTTATTTTTTTATTTCTGAAGTTCTTGGTACACACATTGGCCAATGTCTGTTTGCTCATCAACTGCGACAAAGTGACTTCAGGTCTGATG
>JARQOC010000005.1:110911492-111034262 GCA_033576535.1 Allobates femoralis
TTTGGTCCGCCATTGCTGCGCGAAAAGGCGGGAAAAGAAGGGGCGTGACTGTACAGAGGGCGCGAAGATTGTCCCCGCCCCCACGCTCTGACGACTTCCCCTGTACGCAGCAGGAACCGGAAACTCCCGTGGTGCCTCACTCCTCACCGCGAGGCCGACACTTCCGTTTGCAACCGAGGGAAAGGCTACGCTTAACTAAGGGGAGCGACCATGAGTAACCCGGCTCCCGATCACGCGGCACCCCCGCTAGACCAAGCGGCACCTCAAAACATACCTATTGATGGACAGCAACAAGTCGGCGGTATGCTACCACAACCCGCTCCGATTATGCCGATGTCTCTACCCTACGTTCCTAGTGCGACCTGGTTACCCAAGTACAGCGGCGTACCCAGCACCTTGGAAAACTTCCAGAGGAAGATATGCCAAGCCCTGGACATGTACCCGATGACCGGTAAGCAAAGAGCTTCAGTTATTATGGGACAGTTAACCGGTGCAGCCGAACTGCAGAGCCGCAGCTGGCCTGTAGAAGTTCAGGAATCTGTGGAGCAGATATTCGCTAGATTAACCCGGGTCTTTGAGTGCCATACCGAGGCTGGATTAAGACTGTCATTCTATCGTTGTAACCAAGGGGCGCAAGAAACTGTCCTTGATTATTCACTGCGCTTGCAAGAAGCATACAGACTGTTAAAACAAGTCGATCCCGATAGTGCTCGAGATGAGAACAAAGCGTTAATTGGACAATTTATTGTGGGCCTTAAACTATCTGAGGATAGGAAGCAAGCAAGCTGGTGGTCCATACAAAACCCAGGCGCAGAGTTTGATACCTTGAGAGACTTAACAGTTTGGGGACAACGACTCGCTGAAGTACCTGATCCCGCCTCACCGCAGCAGCAGCAGTACGCTGACACCCCTTCCGTGCCGGCAGCAACATCTCCAGTCCCTGCGATTCAGTCCAGCGCACAGACTGTAACACCTGATCGGTTTGATCAACTGTGTGCTAATGTCGAGCAGCTGATGAAGGACGTGGCCAAGCTACAAGCTGGGAGAAGACCCAAGACAGATGCAAGGCCATCGGACAAGATTCAACTCGCCGACAGCCCGGATGACGTTCCCTGGATGAGGAGAAAGACACAGCCGTCGCGAAGAAAACCTGCAGACCGCCGCAGTCCTGACAGACGCCGCAACAGTCAGCAGAACGACTTAGGAGGACGCAACCTGCAATCCCGTCCTTTAAACGAGCGACCCCTGGGCGAGAAGGGCCAACCCCAGGAGTAGACTGTGCAGGCCCTACGTCCAGCTGGGAACACAAGTATGTGGGAGACTGTCCATACTTACCAATCGTCATCGATGGCATCGCTATCTCCGCCTTGATAGACACTGGATCCCAGGTGACATCCATCCCCAGTACCCTTTACAAGCAGTTCTGGCCAGATGTTAAGCTAGAACCCCCTAACCCTGAGATGAACCTTGAAGCCACTAATGGTATTCCGGTTACCATAGAGGGACAGTGGGAAGCTACAGTAAAGGTGGGGAGGGTGCAGTTGAAAAACCAGGGTATCTTAGTGGTTCAGGATAAGCCTAACCACAAGGATCCATATGTCATATTGGGTACCAATGTCATGATCAAATGCCTCGATGAAGTGTTGTTTTTGCTCCAACAGAGTGCTGAAGCCGGTAAACCCAGAGAAAAGAGGGCTATCCAAAAGCAGATCAGAGCTCTGGTGTATCAACAACAGGTAACATTGTCAAATGGTGAGATTGGCAGAGTAAGGGTCACAGATCCCATTCCAATTGTGGTACCACCCAGAAGTGAAATGATGATCTGGTGTCGAGCAGCCATAGGCCTCAGAGGGCAGGACTACCAAGCTGTAGTAGAACCTGTAATGTCTGACAGTAGTCCTACGCTCTTGACAGTCAGAGGGTTAGTTGATGTAAGAAAGGGGAGAGTCCCCGTACGCATATTGAATTATGGTGATGACGAAGTCAGACTACCAAGATATGCAACTGTTGCTAAATTGTACCAAGTAAAAGATGATGCTGTGATTGATGTAAAATCCTCAAACCAAATAGTCACTGATGAACCCCCTCACTCCAAAGATCAGTTAGAGAAATGGTGTCAAGACCTCAGTGTAGGGACTGACAATACACCCTCTCACCAGAAAAATGGAGTATACCGGGTAGTTCGGGAGTATGAGCAAGTGTTCAGCAAACACCCACTTGACTTTGGGAGGATTAAAGGGGTACAACATCATATCCCCACAAACAACCATGCACCCATCAAGGAAAGGTACAGGCCTATACCACCCACTCACTACCAGAAAGCAAAAGAGATGCTTCAGGACATGAAGAATGCAGGAGTCATTAGGGATAGCTGTAGTCCCTGGGCCGCACCACTAGTCCTGGTTAAAAAGAAAGATGGTAGCATGAGGATGTGCGTAGACTATAGGCAAATCAACAAAGTCACACACAAGGATGCATACCCGTTACCCCGCATAGAAGAGTCACTAGCTGCACTCAAATCTGCCAACTACTTTTCTACATTAGATCTTACTAGTGGGTACTGGCAGGTTGCCGTTGCAGAGGAGGATCGTGAGAAGACAGCCTTCACGACTCCCATGGGCTTATGCGAGTTCAACAGTATGCCATTCGGTTTGTGCAATGCCCCAGGCACATTTCAGAGACTTATGGAGTGTTGTTTGGGCCACAAGAACTTTGAGACTGTCTTGTTATACCTTGATGATGTCATTGTCTACTCTCAGACCTATGAAGATCACCTCCAACACCTGAGTGAAGTGTTCGAGTCACTGTCCAAGTACGGGATGAAACTGAAACCGTCCAAGTGCCACCTGCTGAAACCCAAGGTCCAATACCTAGGACATGTGGTCAGCGCCGAAGGCGTAGCACCGGATCCGGATAAAGTAACCGTCATCAAGGACTGGCCAGCACCCATCAACCACAAAGAGGTACGTCAATTCCTAGGACTGGTCGGGTACTACCGACGATTCATCAAAGGCTACACCAAGATAGCCGCCCCCATGCAAGATCTCCTAGTAGGTCAATCCAAAAACGGCAAGATCAGGGGACCCCCGTTCCACTGGGGCCCAGAGCAGGACAAATCCTTCCAAACGTTAAAAGATGCTTTAACTGGAGAAGAAATTCTGGCTTACCCTGACTACAATCTACCGTTTCTGTTGTACACTGACGCAAGTAATGAAGGTTTAGGAGCAGTCCTATCTCAACGTCAGCAGGGCAAGGAGAAGGTGATAGCCTACGCAAGCAGAAAGCTCCGTCCCACCGAAAGGAACCCGGAAAACTACAGCTCCTTCAAGCTGGAGTTCCTGGCCCTGGTCTGGGCGATCACTGAGCGTTTCAAGCATTACCTGGCATCCGCCCCGTTCACAGCTTTCACAGACAACAATCCTCTAACACACTTAGAGACTGCAAAGCTGGGAGCCCTAGAACAGCGTTGGGTAGCAAGACTCGCTAACTACGACTTCACTGTAAAGTACCGGGCAGGTCACAAGAACGGCAATGCTGATGCCCTGTCCCGAATGCCCCATCTTCCCGAAGATGGAGAAGACATAGATGACCTAGAAGAGATTGAACTACCTGCTTTCCACCGTTCCGGTACAGCAACATGTCATCAGAGAAACCAGACACGTGTAGAGAGGACCGTGAACCCGTTACCTCACCATGACTGGAAGGAGGCTCAAGCCAACGACCCAGATGTCAGCCTGGTAAGGGATCTCATCACTCAAGAACACGCCAATATGGACTCTGATGCCTCACCAACTGCTAAACGCCTGTGGAAGGAGAAAGGAAGGTTGTTCGTCTACCAAGGTAAACTATGCAGAAGATACCTCAATCCGAGAACCCATGAACTCATCTGGCAGATTGTAGTTCCCAAGACTGAAGTCCAAATGATCCTTGAAGCATACCATGATGATGCCGGACACTTTGGATGGAAGAAACTGGAGAGACTCCTGAAGGATCGGTTCTACTGGGTCGGTATGAGAGGTTCCATTGACAAATGGTGTAAAAACTGTGGACCATGTCACCTTCGAAGAAAAGACCATCTAACTCAGAAAGCTCCGTTGCAACCAATTGTTACCACCAAACCTCTTGAAATAGTTGCTCTCGACCACGTGAAGCTTACCCCAAGTCGAACCGGGTACACCTACGCTCTCACCATCGTTGATCACTACTCAAGATTCCTGGTAGTCGTTCCAGTTAAGGACTTAACTGCTGAGGTAGCAGCCAAAGCGTTCCAGAGTTACTTCTGTCGCCCCCATGGGTATCCAGACCAGGTCTTAACTGACCAAGGGCCAGCCTTCGAATCAGCTCTGTTCCAAGAATTCTTAGGGCTGTATGGGTGTAAGAAAATCCGCACAACACCTTATCATCCTCAGACGAACGGTTTATGTGAGAAGATGAACCACATAGTCATTGATATGCTCAAGACCTTACCAGTTGAAGAGAGAAATCAATGGCCAGAGAAACTTCCAGATCTCGTGGACATCTACAACCACATACCTGTCAGTTCGACAAATTACACACCTGCTTACTTGATGAGAGCAAGACCAGGTAAACTGCCTATTGATTTGCAGATGGGAACCATTGAACCCACAGAGGACTCTTCTGATGAAGACTGGGTCAGCCAACGCCAAGAAAAGTACAGGAAGGTACAAGAGAGTGTTGAAAGGAACCTTGAAATCAGTAGGGCCAAGCAAGAACAAGACTTTAACAAGCACGCCTCAGCTGAACCGCTAGCTATAGGTGATGTAGTGCTGAAAAGAAAAAGAAAAACTAACAAATTGGATAACAGTTGGGAATCCGTACCCTACACCGTTATGCCGTCACACTTTGATAACTCAAAAACTTGTGTTATTAGCAAAGACAATGGGAACACTATTGCAACTGTTTCAAGGGATCATTTGAAGAAATGTCCGCCACAGTTAATCCCACAAGCAACCAGTTACCCTACTGTAACTACAGATGAAGAAACAAAAGAAAATCTAGTCCTTACAGAAATTGGATACTTACCAGCTGATTGGCCACAAATAGGTGATGCATTCCTCATACCAGTTATGCACTTCTACCAGCCTACAGAAGGTCAGCCAAAGCCAAATCCAATTCCACAAGTCCAAGAAGAAGAAGTCCAAGTGCAAGAATTGCAGCCTGTTATCATGGAACCTGAGATTCCTGTAATCGGTCAGCCTGCTAGTCCCACAGTAAGAGAAGCCATTCCTAATCAACTACCTACAGAGGTCAGTCCAGTTGATAGACTCCGCACTTACTATGGTCTTACACAAAGCAGACATAGAGAAGTACCAACCACTTCGTACACTACACCAACAGCTTTGGAAACACCCACACTACGCAGATCCACACGTAGTACATTAGGTCAACCCCCACAAAAACTTGGAGAATGGGTTTAAAATGTAGTGGAAAATATAACCTGTAAGTGTTTGTATATAATACTGTTTTTCAAAACCTGTAAAAAGTAGTGTACAGAAGGGTGGAGGAACTGGGCTATGTCCCAAGTATACTAAGTTGGGGACAGAAAGCGCCTGGTAAGGTATAGAAGGTTAGTACCGGCCTCCCAAGCAGAGACACCCGTAGGGAATGTATAAAGTTTACCGTGTATCCCTGGACTTTACCTTTTTCCCTTTCCATAAACTTTGAACAATTGTCACAGGACTTGTGTGACCACTAACTTTACCTTTTTCCAGCCTGCGGCAGATGGACTAGTGCCGTACGGACTGCTTTTCACCTTTTCCACATTTTTCACTCCTTTTCAGTGATTTTTGTGTTTTCTTTAAGACTTTGTAAATTGAATGTTATTAAAATGCTTAGTGTTAAGTTGTAAAAATAACCTTTTTGCTCAGCCGGGAGAACTGAGGTTAACTAAGGGGGAATGTGGCACCCTGGCACCTGTTGGGCACCACAGAAATCCTTAGGTACAAATGGAGTAAGTAACAGCACAGCAAAATCCACAACACAAACAACACTTAGAACACCTGGTTTCACCCCGAGCCTCTAGGGGGAGCTAACACTGGTGACTTCTAACCAGTTCCCCCTATAAATAGAGTCTTGGAGGGAGAAACTTCAGAGTGTGGTAGACGCTATAAGAGCTGCCTGCCTGTGTGAAACCTCCACCCTATGAGGAACACACTAGGCCCATCCAGCCTGTTAGCCAGTGGAGATCCCTGCAATTGGGATAATAGGAAGAAGGAGATCACCTCTCAGGAATACAGAGTTAATCCAACTCTTTCCAAATCATCCGGTTACTGGAACCGAAGCTGTGGAAGCTACAAAGCCCTCACAGAGAACCAGCACATCCAACAGGAGGTTTAGCCACCTGTTCCACCTGATGCACCCACCCACGAGAGCCCAGGGAAGAGTACTGATCCTGCTCAGACCCTTTTACAGTGCCCTCAGTGCTGCTAACCAGGTGAAGCAAGTTCCATTGAACACCCTGCCCGGTCCGGCTGGATTCCACATCCACCCGACCTTAGCACCAGAAGTAGAGAAAGGAAGCCTAACACTGCTTGCTGTGAAACTCCATAAGTGCCAACTTCACTATCCCGGTCCGAGTGTACCTGCCTACCAACCAGTAAAGGTACCTAAAAGAGACTTTGTGTGGTTGTGCATTACTCCAGGATTCAGCGCGCAGCGTCCCGCAGCTGCCTCACAACATCTTGCGCAGCTCTCGGCTCCGGGGATTCCCGCTCATCCTGTGGGGAGCGTTCCATCTCGCTGTGTACCATCCCCCGGAGACCCGAACAGCGCTGGTAAAGTTACCAGAACACCCGCAGGTGGCGTCACGAAGACAAATCACCCCACTGTTCCGCCATTCCCCTATTGATCTGGACCACCGGGCCTACACCACCGCAGGCGCGGTTCCGTGACTGGAGGAGAAACAACGCCCGCTACGTGTACCCCCCGGCTACGGTGAGTCATCTGCCCTTGTACCTCTCTGCAGTGGGTGACTCTGTAGTGCCGCTAGCAGTATTGCATGCATTTTAAAATGTATGGTGCCATGCCCAAAAGGTAAGAGGGGAAAATTTTACCAAGTCCCCCAAGACAACCTATACTCCAGTCCAGGAAGATGCTCACATTCAGAGCAGTCCCCATCTACTGGCTGGAGGGAGGGTTAGGTGAGGGGTGGGAGGTAAGAAGTAGGAAAGTTTGAGAGAAGTCGAGAGCTGGGGAAAGACCAGGATACACATGGGTCAGCCGTGAATCCCAGGCCTGAGGACACGAATCTGCAGCCAGTCATCCAGATCGGGCAGAGGAACTAGCTGCAGCAGGGGTACCAGCCCCAATTCGGTCTGGATATATCTTCAGGTCCAGCTGAGAAACTGGAGGTCACTGGGCTGCATGTACAGTGACTACCATAGTGGACCCTCTCAAGACTAAGGAACTAAATAGGGACAAAAGGACTCGCAAGGCAGTCACTCAGAGGACCCGCACTCACCTGCCTACTGGGAATGGCAACTGCAGGCACTAGGAGAGCACAGGGGTAGCAAGTGTCAGCAAGAGGAAAAGAGCAGCAAGGAAGGCCAACAAACCCTGTGTCTTGGCAGAACAGACCCTGAATCACTTTTGGGGCAGCCAGACTGTAAGCTTGATGGACTCTGTACCCCAGCTGGGTTGAAATCAACTCCAACACCAAGTAAATGCTAAGAACCACAAGAACTTGTGTCGTGCGATCTTTCCTGCACCTCCAACTTTTAGAATCTTCAGCATCATCAGTTCACCACCACCACCACACCCCAGGGGTCCGCTCCATCTGAGGAGAGCGTTCCACCTAGCTGCCTTACCATCTACCACCTAGGGGGTCACCATATGCAGCACTGGTCATCCCTGTCCCTGACCAGAAACCACAGATGGCATCACGACAAACTTTTCCCCTTTTAAATTCCCCTTCACTTGTCCAGTAAGGGGCCACGACCTCTGGAATTGCCACCGTGATTACTGAATTCTATAACCCTGAAAGGTCGAGTACCCCGGCCCGACGACTGCGACAACTCCAATACACAAACATGTAGACAATATGGAGTCTGGAGCTTCTAGAAACTTCTGACTATAGCCATATATTCAAAAGTGGGTGTGAACCCTTACCCCATCCAGCGGCTCATCCAAGGAGAGAGAATAATAGGCACATGCTTGGTCAGTGGTTGGTGTGGTGACTTTCGAAGGACAAGGATCTTAGGCTGCAGCAAAATCCTGGTGCCGGTGTATGGATTAATATAATCTGCCACGTGGAATTGTGTTGAGACCCTCACTTGATGGATCCAGCGAACTCATTTTAAGACCATTTCTGCATTTTTTACCGAGTGGTGACGCTGGGTCTATTCCCTTTGTTGTGGACTCATTGTGCACTTTAAAGGCCTGCTCACACCTGCTCACAACATCGTTGGCGAGTTGTCCACGATATCTAGACATATAACATCTCACCAACGATGTCAAAACGATGTCTGCAACGACTGCGCGCCCACGAGATCGTTGCGGATATCGTTACAACATCGTGCTGTGTAACGGTACTTTTAGGAACTCTTTTCATATTTGATGTTCTATGCTCCCTGCCCCAATAAAGCTCTTTGGATTGTTCACAGGCCTACTGTCCATTCCTGCTCTGTCACATATCCCATCACAGTTACTTATTAAAATTTGAGAAAATTGGGTTTTGATGGCAGTTTTGATGCCCAGAACCCATTTGAGCAAGGCAGAAGTGACTTGACTTTGATGCGGGGGATCACTAGGTATGTAATTATAGTGTGAGATAAGTGGCTCAAAGCCATTTAATCCTTAAAAACACCTGTTACCTATTCCAATCTGTTAAAATTGGGTATCTGCCCACTTATATGCCAGTTTTGACTCCCAGAACCCATTTGGGCCAGGATAGAGTTACATGAATTTGATGCGGGAAATCACTAGGTATGTATTTATGACACGAGATTAGTGGCCCAAGGCCATTCAACCACTCAAAAACACCTGTTTCTTATTCAAATATGTGAAAATTGGGTTTCTGCTCACTTTGATGCCAGTTCTGATGCCCAGAAACCATTTGGGCTAGGCTGAAGTGACATGAATATAATTGCAGGGCATCACTGCAGGGTAGATGTGATCAGTCGATATGCGCTATATACATAGATAGCACATATAGTAGAAGAATGACCCAGATTCACAATGGTCTATTAGGTGTAACTGTTCATGGTTCATGTGTGGTCACAAATAGAAATACAGCACTGCTGGAGTGTAGGGCCCAAATAGGGGCCCGCCCCATAGGTGTAACAATGCAGAGTCCAGCGCTCTCTTAATAGAGAACAAAGTGGTATTAATTCCTGGTATACAATCCATAGTGTAACAGGTGACTCCGGTCCATAGACATAAACCTTCAGGAGACGCAGCATCAGAGACAATTAGTGACAGCGCTGAGAGCAAAATAACGACTTTCAGCGAGGGCCCCAAAGAGCGAGGGCCCCAAAGAGCGAGGGCCCCAAAAGAGCGAGGGGCCCCAAAGAGCGAGGGGCCCCAAAGAGCGAGGGGCCCCAAAGAGCGAGGGGCCCCAAAGAGCACGGGCCCCAAAGAGCGAGGGGCCCCAAAGAGCGAGGGGCCCCAAAGAGCGGTATACAGAACTCACAGCCCCCATACACAGATAAGAGGCACCGTCCACTGATTAGATGATATAACTTTGTATCTATCCTCTATATAATGATATATTCACACAGTGTATAATAACTGGAAAACTTCATGGTATAGCTGAAATACCATCACCTAGATCTATCTGTGATAGAATAGATGGAGATATAGCCAGGGATTACATTAGAGGAGATAGATCTATATGGGATAGACACACCCACAATAATATATATATATAATCCCTGGCTATATCTCCATCTGTACCATATATTCTGTACATGTATATATGTATCTCATGTACAGCACCATGGAATCATTGGGGCTATATAAATGATGAGATATGCACTTATATACCATGAAGTCTATTAGTTCTTATATACTGTTTGGATATGACATCATACAGAGGATAGATACATATACTGGAGACACACATACAATCTATAGGATCCATTACACAGAGCTGATCACACTGATCTCACTGATCACACACTGGGTCTCCTGCTGTTATATAGGGACACATTACTGTATAGATTGTGAGCAGCCTCCAGCAGAGTCTGAGCATTGCCGCACATTCCCGCACTCCAGGTACAGAGCACATCTGTGTCCGGTGACAGCCCGGGGGCAGCACTGTCCGGTGACAGCCCGGGGGCAGCACTGTCCGGTGACAGCCCGGGGGCTGCACATCTGTGTCCGGTGACAGCCCGGGGGCTGCACATCTGTGTCCGGTGACAGCCCGGGGGCAGCACATCTGTGTCCGGTGACAGCCCGGGGGCAGCACATCTGTGTCCGGTGACAGCCCGGGGGCAGCACATCTGTGTCCGGTGACAGCCCGGGGGCAGCACATCTGTGTCCGGTGACAGCCCGGGGGCAGCACATCTGTGTCCGGTGACAGCCCGGGGCAGCACATCTGTGTCCGGGGGCAGCACATCTGTGTCCGGTAACAGCCCGGGGCACACACCGTTGTCCGGTGACAGCCTGGGGCACACACCGCTGTCCGGTGACAGCCCGGGGGCAGCACTGTCCGGTGACAGCCCGGTGGCAGCACTGTCCGGTGACAGCCCGGGGCACACACCGTTGTCCGGTAACAGCCCGGGGCAGCACATCTGTGTCCGGTGACAGCCCGGGGCAGCACATCTGTGTCCGGTGACAGCTCGGGGCACACACCGCTGTCCGGTGACAGCTCCAGCTCTGCCCTCACTGGAGATGATCATTGTTGCTCCGGCTGTGATCTCCTCGGTGTCTGGGGCTCCCGGTGCTGAGCCGGTGTGTGGCCGCCGGTGTCCCGTACAGGGGAGGACCGGGCTCTTGCCGTCCGTACACGGGGTCACACCGATGATGAGCCCATTTCTTACCTGCGGGATCGCCCGGCCATTCCGTCTAGTGTCCGGGGTGTCACAGCAGCAGCACAGGGGCCCGGCGGGGAGCAGCCGTCATGTCACAGGCTCCGACCCTCCGACACAAGATACTGGAAACTGCGCAGGAGATAACGGCCGCTCTCGAGCCCACTACTGCTGGACCGAGCCAGGCTGAGCAGCGCCGCTGACATGAGGGCGTGGCTTAACAGGCAACTAACCGAAAGCAGCCAATAGAAAGTTGTATAGAAAAGGGGCGATACCAATTAACACGTGGGGAGGGTGAGATGGAAAGAAATTGGGCGGGGCTTGTGCACTTTAATTTTTTTGCGCTGCCTCCATGGGAGCTGTACGGAGAGGATACACCGGGCACGGCGCGGCTCTGTGGCCCCGCTGGTGCTGTGTGTATGGAGGGGAAAGCGCGGGACCCTTGTGCAGTAATGGACTTAGCTGGAAGTGGAACACATTATCAGTGGGCGTGGCTATCTGTCAATAGAAGGGGCGGGGCTGGAGTCTCGGCTGTCAGTCTCTGATCTACAGGGGGATCCACATCTGGAAGTGTCGGAGCCGCAGGTGGCGGAGCTAAAGCCAGGCAGGGAGCTGGGACCGATGAGTCCAATGGATCCCGGGGCCAAATCTGGACTCGGCACTGACCCCTCCTCCCTGCATTTTGGTCAGATGTATCGGCCTCATGTAGCATTATACAATCCTATAAAGATTGGGGAATTGCCCTCTCTTCTCCTTCATTGTATATTAATATCCTGATCGTCAACTGAAAAACATCTATCAGCACTACCGAAATAAAGCGGGTGCAAGAACCTGCTCACAAGGTGATGTCCAAACCTTATAAAGAGTACAAGAAAAAAAGCAGGCAGCACTCCAACAAAATTACTGATGACTAATATGTGGCTTCACTGATCCATTTGTGGCAACGTTTCGGTGGATTTCTCCACCTCTCTCACATTTGAGAAAGTGGCTTGAGAAAGGTGGAGAAATCCATCGAAACGTTGCCACAAATGGATCAGTGAAGCCACATATTAGTCATCAGTAATTTTGTTGGAGTGCATTATCCTTATATCTTCTATATAATCGTCTAATTCTGTCTGTAACGGAAATCCCATGTCGCTGATTGGTTGCGCCAGCCACCCGCGACCAATCAGCGACACGCGCATTCCAGCTGTGAATTGGCACAGGATTTGAACCACGCTTCGCTGATTGGTTGCACCCGGCTGGCGAAGCGTTGCACGGTTTGACGGGGGATTTGAATCCCGAGCCGCTCAGCTAATTCAGATGTCCCGCCAAGCCACACGCTGCTTCGCTGATTGGTCGCTGCTGAGCGCAATACCATTTAATGATAATGTATATATTTTACCCGGAAAATCTTGTGTATTCATTGCATTATTCTTAAATCTTCATAAGTAAACTACATACATATTCTTTAATACCCGAAGCATTAGAATCGGGTCACCATCTAGTATATATATAAACTAGCTGTAGTACCCGGCTACGCCCGGGTTAATAAATAACTACTGTTAGCTATAACAAAATAGAATTTGCATTTGTCATATTAATGACCTGTAGGAAAATAGAAGCTGAGCTGTGATTGATTGCTATAGGCAGCCTAATAAATCTCCAGCCAACAGTAAACCCTCCCCCTGGCCGGGCAGTATATGTTACCTCACACATACACATAATAGACAGCTCATGTGACTGACATCTGCCTTAATTCCCTATATGGCACATGTGTTGCACATTGGCTGTTTTTAATCAGATGTTTATGTTTGGAAAATAAATATAGCACACATGTGAGGCGAGTTGTGTGAGGTGATTTGTGCACATCTGTGTCTGTCTGTGTGGTGTGTGTGTCCCTGGGGTGTGTATGTGTGTGTCCCTGTGGGGAAGTCTGTGTGGTGTGTGTCTCTGTTGTGTGTGTCTCTTTGTGGTGTGTGTCCCTGTGGGGTGAGTGCATGTGTCCCTATAGGGTGTGTATGTGTGTGTGTCACTGTGGGAGGGGTGTGTGTGTGGGGTGTGTGTGTGTCTGTGTTGTGTGTGTCTCTGTGTGGTGTGTGTCTCTTTGTGGTGTGTGTGTGTCCCTGAGGGGTGAGTGCATGTGTCCCTATAGGGTGTGTATGTGTGTGTCCCTGTGGGGGGTCTGTGTGGTGTGTGTGTGTCTCTTTGTGGTGTGTGTGTCCCTGTGGGGTGAGTGCATGTGTCCCTATAGGGTGGCTATGTGTGTGTGTCCCTGTGGGGGGGGGGGGTCCGTGTGGTGTGTGTGTCTGTGTCATGTGTGTGTGTCCCTGTGGGGTGAGTGCATGTGTCGCTATAGAGTGTGTGTGTCCCCTTGGGTGTGTGTGTCTCTGTGTTGTGTGTGTCTCTTTGTGGTGTGTGAGTGTGTTTGTTCGGGTGCGTGGTGAGTATCCAATGTTGGTGCTGCACCTTAGCGACTATACACTTGCTGTTACTCTTTGTGTGCGTGTGTTGTGTATACATGTCCCCGTGCGTGGTGAATATCTCATGTTGGGGCCCCACCTTAGTGACTATATGCTGGTATGTGCTGTTAGTCTTTGGCGCTATCATTAAGCCCCTCTCATTCACAACTGTCAACTGGTAACTGTCACTTTTTCCCCATTATGTAGATAGGGGCAAAATTGTTTGGTGAATTGGAATGCGCGGGTTAAAATGTCGCCTCACAACCTAGCCTGTGACGCTCGCGGGGTCCAGACGTAGGACTGTGCAAAATTTTGTCTCTATAGCTGACATCTGTCGATTTTCCTCCAATTCTTTTCCATTCACTTTTTCCCCATTATGTAGATAGGGGCAACATTTTTTGGTGAACTGGAACGCGCAGGGTTAAAATTTCGCCTCACAACATAGACTATGACGCTCCCGGGGTCAAGACGTGCGACTGTGCAAAATTTTGTAGCCGTAGCTGGCAGCTGTCGATTTTCCTCCCACACGTTTCCTTTCCCTTGTTCCCCATTATGTAGATAGGGCCAAAATTGTTTGGTGAACTGGAACGCACGGGGTTAAAATTTCGCCTCACAACATAGCCTATGATGCTCTCAGGGTCCAGACGTGTGACTGTGCAAAATTTTGTCTCTATGGCTGACAGCTGTCGATTTTCCTCCAATATTTTTCCATTCACTTTTTCCCCATTATGTAGATAGGGCCAAAATTGTTTGGTGAACTGGAACGCGCAAGGTTAAAATTTCGCCTCACAACATAGCCTATGACGCTCCCGGGGTCGAGACGTGTGACTGTGCAAAATTTTGTGGCTATAGTTGCGACGGTGTAGATGCCAATCCCGGATATACACACATACACACATTCAGCTTTATATATTAGATGCGGCACCCCAGGGTCCAAGTGCCACAGTGTCATTATGGCGCCTAGGTGGTAGTGTCACACCTGAGAGCAACAGAGGATATCCACACCAGACAGAAACTGCACGCAACACCTTTCTGCCTCCTGGCCTGAAGGGGGAGACCAAGACCCGGGTTCAGGGTAGCTCCCTATAAATTCTGGTCTGGAGTCTTCCTCAGTCCTCCTAGGAACTGAACTAACATCCTGTGCACCGTAGCAGTGCTAATCTCATCCCAGGACAGCCAAGCCTAGCGTGAGGGACCTAAGGCAAGGGTCTGAGGAATTGGAGGAGAGCCTGGGGAGCAAAGCTGTGTTGTGCTCACCCCAGACGAGAAGCGCCACAGGATGGACACCGAAGTCCAAGGCTGTACAGGACCTAACATCTTGTCAGCCAATACCGGAAGATGGGGGATCCCAAGTTCCCCGGCCACACTATGCCCAGAGGCAAAGCAGCGTAAAGAGCCCAGGAACAGCTGCCTGAGACGTGGTGCTAGAGAAGGACTCGAGTTGCCTGCCATACCGGCACCAAACAGGAGAGAAAGAGGGCCAGCTGCTCAGCTTAACCCCTTCCCGACCCATGATGTTATAGAGACGTCATGGAAGTCAGTGACTTCCCGACCCATGATGTCTATAACGTCATGGCGGATTCGGGGTACCGCAGCACCAGTGAAATGTCAATGCTGCGGGATCACAAGCACCTATACTTTATCCCAGGGAGGTGGCTTAGTACCACCGTGGCTAATGTCACTCTGATTGGCAACTGAAAGTGAATCTGCCAATCAGAGCAAGTCACCCCTCCAGATCTGATTGGAGCTCTCCAATCAGACCTGGAGGGGTGGGTTGGCGGGTGCCCTCCCCCCTCCTCAGCCCCCTCCCGCTGCGGTGCTCATCAGGGCCCACCCATCTCCGTCCCTCCCATCTGCCCCCCCCTCCTATTATCATCCATCCGCTGGCAGGTAGCACCCGCCGGTCTGCCTCCTCAGCCCCCTCCCGTGCTATTCATCTATCCCCCCCTGTCCAGCCCCCCACCTCTGGGCCCCATGTCCTGTCCCCCCTCATCTCACCCACCGGTCAGCCTCCTCTTCTCTGGTGTGGGCCCCTCCTCCTCTCCCAGGCTCCTCCTCCTCACTGGTGGATCGTGAGTGAGGTAAGTATGAATGAATGGATGGGTGGATGCATGCATGGGTGTATGGGTGAATGGATTCATGGGTGGATGGATGGATGGATGGGTGCATGCATGGGTAGATGGATGAATGCATGGGTGCATGCATGGGTGGATGGATGTGGGGTGCATGGATGTGTGCATAGATTGATGTGTGCGTGCATGGATTGATGTGTGCATGGATGGATGTATGCATGCATGGATATTGCATGGATGGATGTATGTATGCATGCATGGATATTGCATGGATGGATGTGTGCATGCATGGATGTTTAGAGTACGGGGAATTGATTCCATACCCATTGATATTAGAGGCGGAGCATTGACGCGTAGACATGCACAGCTGGAATCACGGTGGATATGGACTTTGAAAACGGTATATCCATGTGGTCTCAACGACAATATCAGCTTTGCACCATTTTTGTAACTAGTCCTATTCAATACCCAGGTGTTTTTTCTAATTTTAATTGTTTTTATTTCTACAGTGTCAGCCTCCTGTCTATATACTATATCTTTGAGACTTTGATCTTGGACCTTCGACAGCTACCATCTATACCTTGGAGGATACTCCGAATTTTTATGCGGGACATGCATATGGATAGAGTGATCTCTATGAATGCTGATAATATATGTGAAAAAATATATATGAGAAAGATTATATTGTGTCTTTATTCACATATATGCAATATACACATTTAAATGATGCATTCCTTACACATATACATCACATGCAATATCGCATGTAGATGCTTTTATGTGTGTGAGAATGATATCTATGTCCTTACTTCTGGAAATTGGTCCATATTTAATATATATACCGTATATACTCGTGTATAAGCCGACCCGTGTATAAGCCGACCCCCTACTTTTGCCCCCAAAAACTGGGAAAACTTATTGACTCGCGTATAAGCCGAGGGTGAACTCCAGCACAGGTATACAGCCCCCAGCAGTGTGGTATACAGGCCCCAGTAGTATGGTATACAGCCACCAGGACAGGTATACAGCCCCCAGCAATGAGGTATACAGGCCCCCCAGTGGAATACAGGCCCCAGCAGTATGGTATACAGCAGGCCCCCAGGGGTATTCACCAGGCCCCAGGGGTACACAGCAGCCCCCAGGGGTACACAGCAGCCCCCAGGGGTACACAGCAGCCCCCAGGGGTATCAGCAGGCCCCCAGGGGTATACAGCAGGCCCCCAGGGGTATACAGCAGGCCCCCAGGGGTATACAGCAGGCCCCCAGGGGTATCAGCAGGCCACCAGGGGTATACAGCAGGCCTCCAGGGGTATCGGCAGACCCCCAGGGGTATCAGCAGGCCCCCAGGGGTATCAGCAGGCCCCAGGGGTATCAGCAGGCCCCCAGGGGTATACAGCAGCCCCCAGGGGTATCAGCAGCTCCCAGGGGTATCAGCAGGGCCCCCAGGGGTGTTCAGCAGGGCCCCCAGGGGTATCAGCAGGCCCCCAGGGGTAAACAGCAGCCCCCAGGGGTAAACAGCAGCCCCAAATGCTGGCACTCGCACCCCCTGCTGCTTATCTTACCATCCGGTCTTCTGATCAGCGTCGGTCTTCTGTGCTCCGTCCTCGCTGCATCCGGGATCCCCGGCCGTCGCACGATGACGTCATATGCATGCGACGGCCAGAGATCCCGGATGTAGCAGGACGGAGCACCGAGGACCGGCGCTGATCAGAAGACCGGATGGTAAGATCAGCAGCGGGGGGGGGGGGGGCCTTACACAGCGGGGAGGGGGACCCTTACACAGGGGGGGCGAGTGCAGCATTTTGGGGGCCAGATATGCACTGCTTCCCCCTGCCGCTGATTGACAGGGGGAAGCAGTGCATATATAATGAGCGGCCCCACGTGACGGGGCCGCTCATACAGCAGCCTCCCCCTGCCTCCTCCAGCCTCGGACACAGCCCCCACCACAGCCACCACACCATGTACCGTATTGACCCGTGTATAAGCCGAGGGGGAGACTTTTCAGCCCAATTTTTGGGCTGAAAAACTCGGCTTATACCCGAGTATATACGGTAAATAACTAGAAAATATTCTCTGCAGCACTCAGCTACTACCAATGATGTATGTGTGCTAACAAGCTATATATATTTGAGAAAAAAGTTTAAAAACGTACGTTTTTTTTCAAAAAACTCAAAATTCTTATTTTTTTATTTCTGAAGTTCTTGGTACATACATTGGCCAATGTCTGTTTGCTCATCAACTGCGACAAAGTGACTTCAGGTCTGATGAGTCCTAACACTGACATCTCTGTCCTCCTTGTCCACCCCCCCACTTCTCAGTGGGCGGACACCATCTCGACCCTAGATCACCTGTAGGTGATGGGGGTGCAAATTGCAGCATGGAGCCAGCAATTCCATAGGATACAAAACAGAAAAAAACTGCACAGCACTCACAGACAAATTGTGAACTGGTGCCAGCAGGACGCTGGGTCAAATAACTAGAAAAAAGTTCTCTGCAGCACTCAGCTACTACCAATGATGTATATGTGCTAACAAGCTATATATTTGCACCCTCATCACCTACAGGTGGTCTAGGGTCGAGATGGTGTCCGCCCACTGAGAAGTGGGGGGGTGGACAAGGAGGACAGGGGATGTCAGTGTTAGGACTCATCAGACCTGAAGTCACTTTGTCGCAGTTGATGAGCAAACAGACATTGGCCAATGTGTGTACCAAGAACTTCAGAAATAAAAAAATAAGAATTTTGAGTTTTTTGAAAAAAACGTACGTTTTTAAACTTTTTTCTCAAATATATATAGCTTGTTAGCACATATACATCATTGGTAGTAGCTGAGTGCTGCAGAGAACTTTTTCTAGTAGTTTGACCCAGCGTCCCTGCTGGCACCAGTTCACAATTTGTCTGTGAGTGCTGTGCAGTTTTTTTCTGTTTTATATATAAATAAATATATATATATTACTTTTTATAATGGTGTATCTCTCTCTATATATATAATTGGATTTATGTGGCTATGTCCTATTCCCTTTGAGAAAGAATGACATCTTGTTACAGGGTAAATAAAATATGATGAGGTGTCTTTCATCCATGTATGTGTGTAGCATATATCCCTTTAAATTTTACTTATATTGGGTCTAATACACATTGTGTACTCGATGGGGATATGCCGAGTAATCTGTTTTGAAACATGCATATAAGGCTGGGGTCACACACACAGATATCTGTGCAGATGTTGTTCACAGATCTCTGGTTGCAGTGAAATCATGGACAAATTGATCCATTTTGTGGCCATATACAAATGGAGCAATCTGTCCATGATTTCACTGCAACCAGAGATCTAGTGAACAATATCTGATCAGATATCTGTGTGTGTGACCCCAGCCTTAGATATACTTCTTATGTATTTAGGCACATTGTCTGCTATATAGATATATATATGTGTATGTTAATATTCCGCAGCATTCCCAGTAGATATATAATGATGTATTGTGAATATCTAATATAAGGCACTCTCTAACACATTGGGCTTTTTGCCTTATTATTACGTAACAGGTGATATAATAAATCCTATGTAGTTGAGTACTATTACATCCCCTGTGCCATATAAATAACATATGGTTCTCCTTTGGTGAGATTTATACATAAGGTTCTGGTATCTTTGATGCACTATTTAAAGTTCAGAGATGACATCCTCCACTCGCTTACGGTCGCTCCTGCTAGATCGGTGAGCACGAGTTCAGCATCGGCGTCTCTATGGTCCAGCACAGTCCAGTGTGTGTTATCACCGCTGGGACGCTATTCACTCATCATTAAGTAGAACAGGGAAAGGGCAGTTCAAATATAAAAGTCATTAGGGTCAACGGGGGCACACTCTTCATTAAAAGGAAAAACTGAATTAGTCCTTACCGGTAATTCCTTTTCTTGGAGCCTTCCACGACAGCATTGGAGGATGTCGTCCACACCCTATTGGGGGACAGGAACACAGATGTTAAAAGCCCCTTCCTCAGTACTCCAGTGTTTACCAAGATCACCCTTAGCCATGGATTACCTGATACAAACCGAACCAAACACCAACAGGGGGGGGGGACGATGCTGCCGTGGAAGGCTCCAAGAAAAGGAATTACCGGTAAGGACTAATTATATTTTCTCCATTCGCCTTCCACGACAGCATTGGAGGAATACCACCGATACTCCTCAGGGTGAGACTATTGCCTGTAGGACTTTCCTACCAAAGGACAGATCACGACTGAAGGACAGATCTAACCTAAAGTGGCGAGAAAAAGTAAGGAGAGACTACCACGTAGCCGCCCTGCAAATCAGCTCCGATGAAGCTCCACCTGCTCCACCCAGGACGTAGCAGCAGCCCGAGTTGAAGGAGCCTTCAATCTCACCGGAGGAGCAAGGACCGGAGCAACGTAGGCCTCACAGATCACCTTCGTGATCCAGGAAGCGATGGTAGCCTTGGAAGTCTTCTTCCCTGTATTTTTCCCAAAATGCTGAACAAAACAGGTTCTGATCTAACCTCCAGGAAGCGGTCTCTCGGAGGTAGTGGAGGACAGTCCGACGAACATCGAAGGAGTGAAACACGGCCTCAGCCGCATTAGCAGAAGATTGACAAAATGAAGGTAGAACCACAACCTGGGACCGATGGAAAGCCGACACAACTTTCGGAAGAAAAGATGAATGCAACCGAAGTGTAATGCAAAAAAACGAGGCCCGGAGCCCAGACAGAGAGTGCCTGCAGTTTCTCCAACTCAGGGAGCAGAAGTGATGGCCACCAAAAACCCACCTTGTGAGAGAGATGTAAGGGATGCAGCAGACAAGGGTGCAAAGGGACTTCGAGAAAGCCCTTGGAGAACAATCTTCAAATCCCAGGGAGGGACAGAAGGCTGAACCGGGGACGCCGCCCCCAAGCAGAAGTAAAAAAAAAAACCCCTTGATCCGTCGATGGCAGCAAGATCCTGGGCAAAAACCGCCCCAAGTGCCGAACACCTGGACTTAAAGAGTGCTCAGCCGAAGCCCCAAATCCATGCCACGCTGCAAAAATCCAAGAGTTGGGCATCATTAGGATGATGCATGGCCGGGATGGAAGGAGCACACCAGGACAGGAACCGATTCTAGCCCTCCCGTAAATAGCGTGCGTCACAGGCTGCCTGCCCTGCCGAAGCATGCGGATCACTGCCTGGGAGAGACCCTTGGTCCTCAGGATCCCGGCGCCACAGCCAGGCCGCCAGATTGAGCCACTGAGGGCCCGGGTGAAACAGAAGACCCTGGGACAGTAGGTCGAGACAGTGGGGCAACCTAATCAGTCCCCTCCAGGCCCAGTCTCGGATGGCGTCGTACCACGCCTGTTTGGGCCACAGGGGAGCCCCCAAACCCCGGATAGTCTTCACCCCCCCCTCCGCCCGAATCTTTTGCAACCCTTGGGAAGTAGCGGAAATTTAAGGTAATGCATACACAAAAACGCCCAGGGATGGGCAAAGGCGTCCAGCCCCCGGATGGCCGACCGCGTCAGGGAAAAAAGGGCGGCACCTTTGTATTCAACCCGAAGCGAACAGGTCGTCGAAGAGACACCCCACCTGTCCGGGAGAAGACGAAATACAAAACCCGGGTGGGGGCACCATTCCCCTGGGGACCTCCTGGGGGCTCAAGAAATCTGCCTGTAAATTTGGGCCTTCCCCACAGATGTACGCCGAGGAGGGGAGAAGATTGGGGAACTGCCCCCAAAAGATCAGACTTGCCAACCTCTGCAAGTGTAAGTCTCGAGACCCCTTGGTGCCGCAAGAAGGCAACCGTAGTCACATTTCCCGACAGGACCTTGACATGATGACCCCGGGAAAAAACGTGAGCTGCGCATGAAGTTGCTTCCGTCCAACTTCAAAAAGTTCCCGGAAGTTTTAAGGCTGGCGACTGACCGAGGACTCCAAATCCCCGGGAAAACGGTGTGGAATCCACATCGCGCCCCAACCAAACCGCTGGCACAGCGTAACCCGGGGTCAAAAGGAGCTTGCAGCCAGGCCACCCCCGTCCAAAGGCCCCTGGGTTTTCATCCACCAGGAAAGCGAGGTTACCACCCGCCCCCGGGGTCTGGACCCGCGAGTTTAAGGAATCCTTACAGTCTGTCCAGAACTCGGTATGTGTTCCTGGAGCAGTCGGGAAGGAGCCTGAGCCCATGTTACCGACTGAATGTCAGGCCGTCATGGCCCCTAACAGGGATATTGCTTCCACAAGGAGGGGCGACCTTCTTGAACGGAAGCAGGTCATATGCAAGCGGCGCAGAACTGATGTGCCGCAGGAAGGAACGAGGTCTGTCTGGAGGAGGCCAGCAAGACTCCCCAAAAATTGACGACCGGGTTTGCCGCGACGTGTTCCGACTCCCAAAGATTGGGCACCCACCACAGGGACTGAGGAATCTCCAACGTTTTTTGGAGACCTGTGTGCACAGAACCACTGCCGAAGGAAGCTACCACCAACAGTCCGTCTAAATAGGGAAGCACACATATCCCCCTGGGTCTGGATGAAATGCAATCACTTCCCCCATGAGTTTGGGTAAACTCTGGGGGCCGACGAAAATCCAAAGGGCAGCACATTAAACCGATAATGGACCGTCCCGCCTGCCCCGAGATCCGCGAATCACAGAGCACCCCACCACAGCCAAATCCAGTCGCTAACCAACGGTGTACCCACCAAGGGACCCAAGGCTCCCCAAACATCCATCACGTATACTTTGATAGGGCATTCAAGCAGCCTCCCTGTACCCGACTTGGTATTCCTGGGCGACAACGGCAACTTACTTAGTTAGAATGGAGGAACACCGTGGATCTCTGAGGGACACCTATCACTTCTGAGTCCACCCAGTCCACTACCCGTAAAACTGTATGCCATGTACTGCTTGCTGGTTGCAGTAAAACCCGTTACAGAGACTTACAGTGTCAGTGATTCCTTAGAACTGCCTGTCCGCACTTCAAGGTAACCGCAGCTGCCGCACAACATCTTAAGCACTCCAGCCTCCGGGGATCACCGCTCAGCCTGTGGGAGCGTTCCATCTTGCTGCTATCCATTCCCCCCAGAGGTCCCGCACGTCGGTAGGACTTACCGAACTACTCATAGGTGGCGTCACGAATAAATTAACCCCTTAATCGGGGTTCCTAACAAGACGTCTTCAACTTTTGATCTGCACTCAACCGGGCCCCACTACCGGCAGGCCGGTCCACCCGTGACAAGGAGGAAGGAGCTACAACCTGTCTAAACCGGAGTCCCCGGCCACGGTGAGTCAAATTCTTTCCAGCTGGGTGATCCACTAAAGAGAGACCTTTCCACACATGTAGAGGAAATGTTCACCTTTAAAGACATAGCTACCGCCTCCCAGGAGTTTTTTTGAGGACACTCTCCCATCTTACGATCGAGGGGGTCCTTCAACTGGAGGAATCTACAAAAGGGCAACGCGGTCTTATATGCTACCTGCTGGCCACCTGGATGTCCACCTTCAGGAGACCCAGACCAAGTCATCACCCCCCAATCCACTCGGATGGGGTGAGCAGCCGATGTTCTGGAGACTCCCACTCCCGGCGGATGAGAACCCGATTGACCTCATGGACAGGGAAGCCCAACTGCCGCTTAGTCTTCAGGCCTCTGAACATTTAGTCCTGCACAGAAGAAGGGGGTTCCACCACCTCTACTCCCATGGTACTATGGACATGTCCCACCATTCACCCATGGACCCGTGGAAAAATAGTAGTGTCCATATTCTCGTGTCTGGAACAGAGGCAACAGAGGCAATAACCTCGCCGTCCTCTGATGCTGAGCTCTGGTCAGCCTCCATGAATCCACAGAGTCACAATCCTGGAGCTTCCTCTCTGTCGGAGGGAAGCCTGGAAGCTGCAGCAAAAACCTCAGTGCCGAGATAGAAGCCTGCACTTCTTCCCTAAGGATTGGAGCTCCTCAAGCAGGGATGGGGAGTCCATCCTGACAACACTGTCAAGTCATGGCTGACCACCTTGTTGTAGAAGAGGAAATTTCGTGCTGCAGCCACATTCCTGGACGGGTTTTTTGCTCCCTTTCACAGGCGGCCCTTGTCCCCTATATAAAAAAAGGGAAGAGAAGGGGTGCCCAGTGGAGTACAGGGCCTAAATAACTCTACCCCTTGTGACCACCCCCCAAAACACTTACATGAGCTGGGGGAACGCTGGGCTCTGCAGAAGCAGAGGTGGAAGCCTATCACCCTCCATGTTTCAGGATCAGCTTTACCTGGGTGTAGCTTCCGGCGGGTACTTATCCAGAAGTACCGTGCCCCCCAACGAGAACACCTGTTCCCTCCATCCTCCTGGTCACCGGGCCGCGGGCAGTAGCGCGCGATAGGCCTGCTGGGTTTCCCTGGAGCCGCACCACCTGCCACAGCCCGTACAGGAGCCGCCGCCCAAAACAGGAAGTGCCACCCCCCCGAAATCGGAAGTGCCATCTCCCGGAATCTCTGATGCATGCCCCAGGGACTGCAGCTGGAGGAGGGAGACGCCGGAGAGCTGAACAGGCCTCCGGCGCTGCAATACACGGCCGCTTTGCCCTGTAGGACGAAGGAAGGCCGGATGGTCCCACCATGGAGCCCCGAGAAGGAGGTGGCCGCCCCCGACGTCCATCCCTGGCTCGGCTGTAAGTAAACCCCAATGCTGCCTCTGCTAGCCTGACAGCACTGGAACCTCTCCATGCCCCAAGGGGGGCAGGAAGACACTGGAGTACTGAGGAAGGGGAGGGCTTTTAACCTCTCTGTGTTCCTGTCCCCCAATAGGGCGTGGACGACATCCTCCAATGCTGTCATGGAAGGCGAATGGAGAAAAAGGGGCATGGTTGCTGAGTAGGCGAGGGTCTATTTACATGGGCAATATCTCACAACGGGAGTCTATTACAAAAGGAATGTCATTATTCAATACGGGCGATGCAAATGGCGAACCAGCCTAACGGGCTGGGTAGCGCTCGTATGTCACCTGCTCACCTCCATACAGATCATGCCGGGATGTCCTTTCTGCAGGAATGACTCTACATCCCGCCGGGATCAATCCAGGCTCTCGCAAGAAACCCCCTCCATCTTCCTGGTATACAGAGATGACACTTCAGGTTTTACAGAGTTCAATGGGGAGTTGGGGCTGAGCTCGGGCTTCATCTCTTAGTCTCATGGTGGCTTGGTCCCTTTGATACCAGTCCTCCCGCCGTCTCTGCATCGCCACCTGGTCTCTTTCATCCATGGCTGGCCGGGTGCACGGTAGCGACTGGTACTGGCGGGGGTGGCGAGCTGTTGCTGGAAAACCTCGATGTCACTCGTGTCTCCGCGGAGCTTAAAATGGCGAGAACTCCTCACTGGTGCCGCTACCAAGCTGCTTCTGGAGTGCTCCCTTCCGAGGCTCCGTCCGGTTCTTCGTCGTCGTCGTCGACGTCGTAAAGTTCCTCCTCGACTTCCACGTCTGGTGCTGTGGGTGGTTGAGCTGCCTCCAGCCGGAGACAACTGCTGGCCCGGACGGTGGTGAAGTTGGAGGTTCAGTTTGGGTCCCGGTGTCCCGGGTCTGGACGGGTGGTGGTAAGGAGGCGTCGGTACTCCTCTACCGCTCGTTCTGCCACTGCTGCCTGGCGGACAGCTCGAAGGTCCGCTCGGCACTCCACCACCAACACACCCAAGTTAATGTCTGCTCCATCTCTTGGCAGAGCCGGGTAAAAGCAGGCCGCCAGTAATCTGCATCTCCTTTCGTTGTTAAAAGGGACACCGCTGCTGGGTCGCCTCACTTGGCCTGCTCCTCCAACTCTCGCACAACATCTTTCCACCGGGGTGCTGCCATGCTACCGGGTACAAAGGAGTCTAGTTCTTTCTGTCCTTCTCTTCCGGTTCGTCTTGATATTGGCGGACACTCCCTGGGAATTTCCCGTGGGCCGCCCCCTGATTGATTGATGGCAATCGGGGCGGCCACACTCTTTGGTGCCTCCGTCTAGGCCCTACATCTTCTAGTGGCTGAGGCACGCCCCCGGGCCTGCACATGGCGTTTAGTACATGGCTATGGCACCATCTTGGGTCCTCGTGCGATAATGGCGGGAACCCATTTTTGGCGCCAAGCAATGGCAGAACAAGTCCGTTTTAAGTCCAAGTGCAAGTTCAAGGCGAACAGTACCCGGTGGTACCGGGCACGGGATCCTGTTCGTGACGCCAGAAAGAGATGTGTGTCGCCCAGGGTATGGGGTACTCGGTGTATCAGGCGGCAGAGGGTTAACTGTCATGGGGGAATCAGGGCCGTATCTGGAGATACCCCCGTGTTGCGGATTTTCTGCAGGCCGTGAAGATTCCCACAGGTGGGGGCTCCGGTACCAAGTTTCTTTCTTTGAGCGAACTCCCTCCAAGCTACTTGCTCCTTTTTCTCCTCTGTCTGGGATCTGTTCTGGTTTCCCTTGGTCCCTCAGCCGAGGAGACCCTCCTTCAGCCTCAGGCTCCCTGCCTGAACTTCTCTAGATCTCCAACCCGAAGGCAAAGACCTGAAGCCTCAAAGGCCTCCGGCCATGGACAAAAGACCAAGGACCTCCTTTTTCTCCCTGGGGGTGACTATATACCCTCCCGGGTTCCCTCCCACTGCATGACCTAGTGTGGGGTGTGGATTTAGGGTTCCGCCTACCATCCCGAAATCTACTTGCAGCTGGGATGACAACATTTCTTTTACGGGTGCAGTACCCCTCTGTGGCACCTACATAGTGGGGCACCACACAAACCATTAACTCATTCATCTACAGTGATAAGTGCTGGATATAAGGTGGCAGATCAATCTGCTGAAGAAGAATATAGTAAGTCAACCAATTCCTGCAAATAGCAAAGAACTAAATTCTGTATTTGAGAAAGTTGAAGAACTCATCATTAAATGGTTAAAGAGAACCTGTCAATAGGACTTTGGACTGTTAATTGTAGACATGACTGTAATGGTACTCTGATTTCTGAAAAAAAGTACTTTCATCAGCCTCAGTGTTGCTGGGCTAAAAGCTGCACACAGTCATTTTGCTGCCTGAACGAGTACTAACCTCCCTATGCTTGCTTCATGTCTATGACTGACATGTTATTGCTTTTTCAGTGTCCTACCTCCTATGGTCAAAATTACACCTGGGGGGGGGGAAAGGAAAGGGTGGATAAAATCCCAAAATAGCAGGAGACCAAGTGCAGCATCACACCCAGTGCACTTGTACCTTAATAGCATAAAACCCAGGCTGATCACAAATGACAAAACATTATCAATTGGTCTCAAAGTGTCATTACAGTCACATCTTCAGTTCAACAATCCTGCAGATATATTTTCTTTAATCCTCATTTCTTCAATGTGCAAAAAAACAAACAAAATAAAAAGTAAATGAAACGGAGAAAGTGTTAATTTTTTTTTTTATTATTACTGGTAAACAAAGTGTCGTGTGCATGAAACAACTGAGCACCCCGCATGCCCCCAGGTATAGCAGCACATGTCAGAGGTGGAGAGGAACATAAGATCTATAAATAAAAACAAAATAAAACCCCAAAATACTACAGAACAGCACACTATATACCCATCAGTAAATACAAAGCCAAGCACACCACTATGCTACATCAATTACATTCTCTACAGTACAAGCAAAACAATCCTTCAAAACAAAGAAATAAATAATAAGTGCAAATACCTAAATATAGGCAAATGAAGCAACTGATGTCGCCTGTTATAGATGTGCAAAGCTTAGAACGACCAAAGGCATTAAACAACTCTATGGCTATAAAACGCTATCTAGAATGGACTGGAGTGCAATCCGAAAGAACTGAGCAAGAACATTTCTATTGTGTGATGTGTAGTCAGGAATGGAGCTTCCCAGGCTACAGATATTAGTGATAGGAACATCGGCAGCTTTCATGTACATCATTAATGATATAGTGCAACATGTCATATCATTCAGAAAGAAGCTCAGTCTGACAGTCCAGGACACACAGATCTGATGGGAAAAACCTGCTCACAAAATGGACAGCTGGTTATCAGATTGGATGGAAACAGGGCAGCAGGTTGTCTGAGCAAAAAACCTTTTGGCTTATTTCAGTGGAGCCAAACCTGACATTCAAGTTGGTTTATACAATGAGAGGTAACCTCATTAAAAAGGTTCTCCTGATATAGAAAAAAAAAGTCATTAATAATACATTCCTAAATATATTAAAAAAGGAACACACATTCATTTTCTCTACAGAGGTAAAGTCTATAGTTATAATGGCCATTATCTTACACAGTGTCCCGGAGTCTTAGAAGGACTAATGCCTGGGAGTATGTGCAGTAGGATAGCTCTGCTGCTGTGACCAGACATACTCTGTGCCAGGTACTGTCAAGCTTTCTTCAGGTCACAGCAGCTTCTGAGTATTCAGATAGGCAGTGTGAGCAGCCTCTCAGCCTCAGCACCTACAGTATATACTGTATTAGATCAGAATATCCATTGGGAGCCCATCTTCCTACACATTAAAGGGAATCTGTCAGTAGGTTTTTGCCATTTATTCTGAGAGCAGCATAATGTTTGGACAAAGAGCCTTATTCCAGTGATAGGTCACTTATAAGGTTGTGTGCTGTAGTTTAAATACAATTACTGGTTTATCAGCAGGAGGGTTTAATACAGGTCTAGGACTCAAGTGCAAACCAGACCTACTAATCTGTGTAATCCCACCCCCAACCACTGATTGCATTGTGAACAAGATGCTAGCAAAGCCACACCAAGCAGCCAAGTAAGTGACATATCACTGGAATCAAGGTCTCTGACACTACATTATGCTACGCTCAGATTCCATAGCAAAATCTGATGACCGAATCCCTTGAAATGGGAGGAAGGCAGAGGTTTCCAGCACATACTGAAAGGGAGTCTGTCGGAATAAAATAAAAAATGACTATTCAAACCAAGCACATGTGCTCAGTGCAACCTTCACATGACAAAACAGTTCAGTGCACCTTCTCATCTACTCGTTTTACCATCTCCTCAACCTCAGACTTCTGTACAGGCAGAGCTGTAAATCAATGATGTTGGGGGAGGCAGAGATACATGAATGTGGGAAGCTGCACTGAACTGTTTGTGCATGCCAAGGGTGCACCGAGCGCCTGTGCTTGGTTTGAATGGTTATTTTGTGATTACAAATGCCCTTTAACATTTTAGGAAAGATTTCAGTGCAACAAGACGGCAGCTATACTATGGCGATTACCTCCCTAGACGAATAGAATGTTATTTGCTTATTAAGGGGATTTAGGAATTCATTTATAATGACATTTTTACTTTTTTCTATTCCCAGAGAATTCCTGTGACTTTTATTTCACCTCAAAAATTTCAAACAGTTGAAGGGCGTCTATCACTACATTTTGGGACTCCAATCGTGAGCTGTATGATGACAATGCTGAGGCTTTATTGTTCTAAATCAACAAGCTTTGGGCACTAATAGAATAGAATAAATAAAACTTAACCTAAAACTAATTCAGAACTCATTGGGTGCTTGAATATTGACTTTGGGCCTGGCAAAAAGGTTTTTTAAAATTTAAATAGAAAAACCTTAGTATATAGATATATAACACTGTAGCTCATTCATGTGTTACTACGCAGCATACCAAATCTACTAGTGCAACTGTTCACTCAAGCATCTGCAGTATAAACAGACGTGTGGGAAGCTGGAAGTATTAATGCAGACTCCTAATGTAAAAAGAAAAATACCTATAGAACATAACAGAACTCAAACAACTTAAAACATATAAAACAACTAAAAGAGAAGAATGTAAAAATGTATAAACAATGAATGAGCCGACTAGCTCTCCCTCAGACTCCACAATGTAGTCTATATTGGATTCTGCATTTACTAGGACGCCTATAGATTCCGCTCAGTACCATTGGTTCATCACCAATACATTGTACTATAGTCTATAGGCGGGAGAAAAAGAAGCTTTGTTCACAACACAAAAATAGAAAAGTTGAAGAACTTATGCAAGAACAAACTGTAAATTCCTGCAGCAATGTCTTCTAACGGGTCAATGAAATCAATCAAGTCAACAAGAGGATTGGACCTGGTCCTCAGTGGAGAAAGATTCCCACAATCGTGCCACTCCAAGTTTCTGCAACTTTCACCTATTTGAGAGGTGAGGAGAGCACTGGGGAGGACATCTCTGCACCGAAAAAGTACAGAGAACCACTTGTTTAGGACGTCAGTAAACCTGGAAAAGTCCTTTTGTAGTGCATGTACTGAAGGTAACTGGATTCACCAGTTCAGTGTCCTACATTCATAGAAATGGGGGTCTGGATGTAGAGCTGGTGGACATCTTGTAGGTATCAAGGAAACGTCTTGCTTGTTCCGTCATGTATAGCTGGTCTTCTGTTTTTCCAAATGCAATCGTTTGCCACTCATAAAAAGAATAAAAACAAATATAAAGTGGAGTTACTATAACACAAACACAACAATTATCTGTTCTTACATTAAGAATAATAATGGTTGTTGGTAGAGATGTCTGAAATCCATTGCTAAGATTTATTTGTTCGAGGCTGGCTTCACACCACGTTTTTTGGGATCCTGTTCTGTCCGTTTTGAAAAGGACAGAACAGGATCCTGTTTTGCCTCCCATGTATCCCTATGGTGCAGGATTGGCCATAAATAGCCATCCGATTCTGCCAGTTCAGTGCCTGATTCATTTCTGTCCTGTTGTTTCCCGACCCCAAAATAGACTGCTCCGATTTTGGGTTTCAGTTAAAAAAAAAAAAAAAAAAAAAAAAAAAGGACCAAACCTGACAGGACCGAATCCGGGCCAATCTAGGAAAAAAACAGGATCATTTCTCAGATCTGGTTTTAGTGTACTGAGCATGCTCAGTACACTAAAACTGCTCTGTTCCCGTAATTTCACTTCAGTAGTATATCTACATACACTGCTAAAGTGAAATTAAAGAAAGGAATAGTTAAAAAAAAATGCTCACCTCTCCACCGAGTGTTCTGCAATGCGAGGCATCAACCTTTGATGGCTGCAGGACCTTAATCAGCTGACTGGGCAGGGTGGCAAACCGATGAGCAGATGTGTCACATGACAGCATCAGCTGAGCGGTTTTAAATCGCCTGCCAAATCCGATCGGCAGACGAGCTAATTAAACCATTCAGCTAATGTTGTCATGTGACATATCAGCTAATCGGGTTGTCGCCCCTTCCCAGTCAGCTGATTAAGATCCTGCAGCCAATGGAGGTGGATGCCTCGCATTGCAGGACACTCGGCGGAGAGGTGAGCATTTTTTTTATTTTTAACCTTTCCTTTCTTTAATTTCACTTTAGCAGTGTATGTAGAGAGTGTATGTAGATACACTGCTAAAGTGAAAGTAACAGCGCTGACACCACTTGCCTGGCTCGGCTCCCACCAGCTCTTTCTGTATACGGATCCCTCAAAATTCCAGATCCAGACACAGAAATGGCATCCAGAGTTACAATCTGGACCTGTCCTTTCCTGTCCGTTTGGTCCTGCAAAAAACAGGATCCCCATGGACAGGAACACAACCATGGTGTGAAGCCAGCCTAAAGACCTCTTCAATCTGAAGCTGTAGAAACAATAGTCAAAAGACAAAAGTCAAAAGCATGCACTGGACAAGTCCAAAGACAAGGAATTATAACCTTTTTATGTAATTTATTCTCTACGTGTTTCAGGGTTTATAACACCTTCCTAAGGAGAATCACAAGAGGTACATCTTATGATTCTCCTGAGGAAGGGGGTTTAAACCCTCAAACTAGTAGAGAATGAATCACATAAAAAGGTTATAATTCCTTGTCATTGAAATTATTGGATCCAGATGAATAGTAGCGCTGTGATAAAACCCCCAATTCTGTTCTGAGGATATTTAGACATTCCTGAAACACAGTGGTCCTTTGACCACAAGAGAGTCCTGAACGCTCATTGCACAGCTTTTTTCTGCAACTCCTAGACTTTAATTGGGAGGTGCCACATTCAGGCTATAGCATTCAATATTGAAGTATTTTTAAGGTATCAAAAAAAGTGTAAAACGTAACACATAAAATAATAGATATACAACTATTGTTTTCAAAGTAAGTACACACTACAACTATATATCACACAGAGAAATGAATTAGCTAAAAATATGCCAGTACTTTATAAAGTTAAGAGTACCTGGTCAAAACTTTCCAATTGAATTGTTTTGGAATCGGTGTTTGGCTTATTTCTCAAAAGTTCCCCATGGTTATGCTTTTCAGGGCTATACTTGCATTTCCAGTCATCCTTTTCAGCCATTGGACTTTGACTCTTAATTTCATTTTCATTCTTTAAAAAGAATAAAAAAGTAGTGATTTATTAAAATAAAAACATGCCAGTGTCCTATCGGAGAAACTAAATAATAAGTAGTTGTGATACCATTTTAATGGCCAACAAAAATCAAATAATTGATGTTACAAAGCTAACATCATCTCAAAAGCTTGCTTGGTAACATCAATTACTTGATTTTTGAAAGCCATTAAAAAGTCGGGGACAAATAATAATAAAAATAAAGGTAGTTTGTGACGACACCTATGGTTCTGGTATGGCTAACCGGTGCTGCAGGTCAGACCTCCGAGGTGATGGTAGGGCAGTCAGATGGTTACGCTCCCGTAGGTGGAGCGGGATCCCCGGGGCAGTTGTAGTAGTTAATAGTTTTTACACAGGGAAGCAGCTCTCCACACAACCTTGTCACTCGCCCTGCAGCAATATGCGGCTCATCAGGTGGAAGTATTGACAGTCTATGGAGGGAGCAGAATCAGGGGCTGCAATAACAGTCACACACAGGTTGTTGTTTCCGTACCTTTTACTGATGTTTCAGGTATTGTCCAGGGTACAGTCATGGGTGTTACAAGTACGGGTGCTCTGGTAGCAGTTTAGGATCTCCACACCTGGCGAGTTGTGAGGCCTCCCTGTTGTGCTGTGTTTGTCTTGGTCCTAGGTTGCCTGAAGCTAGGCCCTGACCCTCTCCTAAGGTCTTCACCTGTATGGCAGGAGCCCCGTTGCTGGGCACTGTGGTACCTGCTGCGGTTCCTGGGCTCTAATGTGCAGCTGTGCCTTCAGGCACTGCTGCGGCTAGGAGACTTGGAATATCCCTGGTTCCCGGCCATAAATAGCCATCCGATTCTGCCAGTTCAGTGCCTGATTCATTTCTGTCCTGTTGTTTCCCGACCCCAAAATAGACTGCTCCGATTTTGGGTTTCAGTTAAAAAAAAAAAAAAAAAAAAAAAAAGGACCAAACCTGACAGGACCGAATCCGGGCCAATCTAGGAAAAAAACAGGATCATTTCTCAGATCTGGTTTTAGTGTACTGAGCATGCTCAGTACACTAAAACTGCTCTGTTCCCGTAATTTCACTTCAGTAGTATATCTACATACACTGCTAAAGTGAAATTAAAGAAAGGAATATTTTAAAAAAAAATGCTCACCTCTCCGCCGAGTGTTCTGCAATGCGAGGCGTCAACCTTTGATGGCTGCAGGACCTTAATCAGCTGACCGGGCAGGGTGGCAAACCGATGAGCAGATGTGTCACATGACAGCATCAGCTGAGCGGTTTTAAATCGCCTGCCAAATCCGATCGGCAGACGAGCTAATTAAACCATTCAGCTAATGTTGTCATGTGACATATCAGCTAATCGGGTTGTCGCCCCTTCCCAGTCAGCTGATTAAGATCCTGCAGCCAATGGAGGTGGATGCCTCGCATTGCAGGACACTCGGCGGAGAGGTGAGCATTTTTTTTATTTTTAACCTTTCCTTTCTTTAATTTCACTTTAGCAGTGTATGTAGAGAGTGTATGTAGATACACTGCTAAAGTGAAAGTAACAGCGCTGACACCACTTGCCTGGCTCGGCTCCCACCAGCTCTTTCTGTATACGGATCCCTCAAAATTCCAGATCCAGACACAGAAATGGCATCCAGAGTTACAATCTGGACCTGTCCTTTCCTGTCCGTTTGGTCCTGCAAAAAACAGGATCCCCATGGACAGGAACACAACCATGGTGTGAAGCCAGCCTAAAGACCTCTTCAATCTGAAGCTGTAGAAACAATAGTCAAAAGACAAAAGTCAAAAGCATGCACTGGACAAGTCCAAGGACAAGGAATTATAACCTTTTTATGTAATTTATTCTCTACGTGTTTCAGGGTTTATAACACCTCCCTAAGGAGAATCACAAGAGGTACATCTTATGATTCTCCTGAGGAAGGGGGTTTAAACCCTGAAACTAGTAGAGAATGAATCACATAAAAAGGTTATAATTCCTTGTCATTGAAATTATTGGATCCAGATGAATAGTAGCGCGGTGATAAAACCCCCCAAATTTTGTTCTGAGGATATTTAGACATTCCTGAAACACAGTGGTCCTTTGACCACAAGAGAGTCCTGAACGCTCATTGCACAGCTTTTTCTGCAACTCCTAGACTTTAATTGGGAGGTGCCACATTCAGGCTATGGCATTCAATATTGAAGTATTTTTAAGGTATCAAAAAAAGTGTAAAACGTAACACATAAAATAATAGATATACAACTATTGTTTTCAAAGTAAGTACACACTACAACTATATATCACACAGAGAAATGAATTAGCTAAAAATATGCCAGTACTTTATAAAGTTTAGAGTACCTGGTCAAAACTTTCCAATTTAATTGTTTTGGAATCGGTGTTTGGCTCATTTCTCAAAAGTTCCCCATGGTTATGCTTTTCAGGGCTATACTTGCATCTCCAGTCATCCTTTTCAGCCATTGGACTTTGACTCTTAATTTCATTTTCATTCTTTAAAAAGAATAAAAAAGTAGTGATTTATTAAAATAAAAACATGCCAGTGTCCTATCGGAGAAACTAAATAATAAGTAGTTGTGATACCTTTTAATGGCCAACAAAAATCAAATAATTGATGTTACAAAGCTAACATCATCTCAAAAGCTTGCTTGGTAACATCAATTACTTAGATTTTTGAAAGCCATTAAAAAGTCGGGGACAAATAATAATAAAAAAGTAGTTTGTGACGACACCTATGGTTCTGGTATGGCTACCGTTGCTGCAGGTCAGACCTCCGGGGTGATGGTAGGGCAGTCAGATGGTTACGCTCCCGTAGGTGGAGCGGGATCCCCGGGCAGTTGTGAGTAGTTAAGTTTTTACACAGGGAAGCAGCTCTCCACACAACCTTGTCACTCGCCCTGTAGCAGTATGCGGCTCATCAGGTGGAAGTATTGACAGTCTAGGGTGGGAGCAGAATCAGGGGCTGCAATAACAGTCACACACAGGTTGTTGTTTCCGTACCTTTTACTGATGTTTCAGGTATTGTCCAGGGTACAGTCATGGGTGTTACAAGTACGGGTGCTCTGGTAGCAGTTTAGGATCTCCACACCTGGCGAGTTGTGAGGCCTCCCTGTTGTGCTGTGTTTGTCTTGGTCCTAGCTTGCCTGAAGCTAGGCCCTGACCCTCTCCTAAGGTCTTCACCTGTATGGCAGGAGCCCCGTTGCTGGGCACTGTGGTATCCGCTGCGGTTCCAGGGCTCTAATGTGCAGCTGTGCCTTCAGGCACTGCTGCGGCTAGGAGACTTGGAATATCCCTGGTTCCCGGCCTTTAATGCTGGGCATGTCATTCCCACACAGTCTCAGAAACCAGTGTCTGGGTTCTGGCACTGTTCCTCTGGGGCGAATCGGTATGGCCCACTCCCCCTGCTACTACTCCTTGCCTCCGACCCTTGCTCTAGGGTCCCTCATGCTGTCTAGTAGCTCTCTCTGGTACGGGCTTACCACAACACTGTCACCAGGAAGTCTTCACAGTCCTCCCTGGAACTACACTCTGCTAAACTAACTGACTCCACCTCCAAGCCTGAATTTATATGGGACCTCGCCTGAACTGTGTTTGTAGAGCTCCCCCCTTCAGATCTGCAGTGGAAGGTGCTGTGTGTGCGCTTACCTGATGTGGAAATCCTTCCCTGCTCCAGGTGTTTCTGTGGCAACCAAACCCTGGGGTGCCACAGTATCACAACTACAAAATTATTATTTTGTTTCTCCCACTGAGAGCAATCTATTGTTTTCAACTGGCTAACACAGTACCAAACTTTTTTTTTCCTATTATCCTAGTGCCTCCATCACATGGTTGTCAAGTGATAAAGATCAGGCCAGAAATCCATATTTCAAGTGTTTCTATCTAATTGTATATGCAAATTGTCACTTAAGTAGACACACTCTAATGCCACCAATAAAGGTAGAAATCCTAAAAGTCACAATCAACTCTAACAAGCCTTTTAATAGGATTTAGGATTTGTGCCAGATCAGAACCCCAAACTGCAGATGCTGAGTTTCGGGGTGAGTGCCCCTCATCAGTGCAGTGTGTGGGAATTCTGATCTGCCTGTGTGAGAGGCTAAGATGAGGTCTGGGGGGAGTATCTATTCTTCTTGCGGAGAGTATTCTGCTAGCTGGCAGATGAGGAGACTAAGCTGCAATGCTCCTCTGGGAAATTGCATATGCAAATTGTCACTTAAGTAGACAAACTCTAATGCCAATTGTACACTTGGGCCCCAATTCATCATTGCCTTTGCGCCTGTTCCTCCAATTTTGTGCTTTCTTTTGCACCCAACTCATTACTCTACTTGCTCTTTTTAGAAGTCTATCTGACATGTGCTGACCTGTTTTATTTACTTTTGTTTCTGCATTAAAGGTGCAATGGGAGGCTTAATCGTTAACTGAAACTTTTTTTTTTTTTAAAAAGAGTTGCAAAATTTGACACACCACCACTGCCATCCCCCCTCCCGCGGTGTATATGTGTCAGTATACCAGTATTTAGGGGCAATAATTGCATAATTTTGCAAACTGACTTTTTCCACCAAAAAGTCTCAAACACAAGACTTTTTTTGAAGACAGAAAAAAAAACACCACTTTTGACTTTGTGCCAAATTCATGAATGGTGGTGATATTTTCAATAATTTAGTGCCTAAAATGGCAATTAATGTGGCATTAATTTTTAGTTTTGGCACCAAATTGTTCAAAATATCATGCACCATTCATGAATTTGGCGCTAAAAATCAAAGTAATGCCACAAGACAAAAAAGGAAAATGACTTTAAGGTCCTGATTCATCATCTCCATTTTTTTTAGAGCCAAAGCAAACATCTCTTGAAAAGTGAAGGAATGAAGGCAGTAAAACTTTCACATTCAAGAACATATTCTCATTGCAGTTTGGACTATTCAGGGCTGAGCATTGGATAGGACAGAGCTGACATATAGAGTATGGGAAGATGCAATATACATTTCAGTAACCAGTTGACTTGATCCCAGATCTGTCATTACATACCTGCAAGTCAGAAGGGTTATCTGCTAAAAGCTGAGCGCCCAACATATCCTTGTCCCATGTATCGAGAATCAGTGACTTTCGGACCTTTTTAACAGCAGAATGGTAGATAGAATGATGGATGTTAGTATTGTTTTTGACAATATTTAAGACAGCATATTAAAACAAAGTTTATTTTTGCCTGTTTTCGTACCCTATAACCAGGTTCTTCATCTTCCTCTTTAAGGAAGAGATCCTTCCCAGTTTCTTGCTTTAATACCTCACTTACAGTGGCGTAACTTCAGGCTCTGGGGCCCCGATGCGAAAGCTCCAATGGGGCCCCCAATTATTTGCAAATCTTTAATAATATTAGTCTTTTTCTATGGGCCAAAGAGACTTTTGGGCCCCCCCTAGGCTGCAGGGCCCGGGTGCGATCGCAACCCCTGCACCTGTTGAAGTTACGCCCCTGCTCACATATATCTTCTTCAAGTTGGGCAAGAGACTGACTGAAATTATCCAAACCTAGTTTAGTTTGCACACAATATAATCATGGTCCTATAAATACATGAGGTAAATAATTTATAAAATATTTGTCCATACAGATGTACCCCACAAGGACAGTGGCATTATCTTAAAGTACATCAAAGGCCCTAGTCCAACTGCCTACTTGATTTTCTATATTACAGGCTTTTAGTTGTGGTTGATCCATTTTTTTATTATTAAGAATATACCACAAAAGTAACCTAATAATGCGTTGCCTGATGAAGGAGTTGGATCAACTCCGTAACACATAGCTGATGTTTTCATAAAGGCTTTACCATATCTCCTCAGATTTTACATATCCTTGGCAGCGGTCCCCAGATCCAAAGTTTTATCTGCAATCCAATAATGTGTGGATTTTTCACTATTTCACTTTCCCTTCTGTAATAGATATGATGGTTGTGTGTGTGAAGTACACACAAATTTAAATTGTGCAAGGGGCAGTCACCACAATTAATACGAGCTACCCACACCCCCTCACTGACATGCTTTGCCACTAGTCCAGCTTCATCAGGGGTACAGAAGCTTAAAATCAAATACTCCTGCACCCGTGATGTCGTGGGATTAATAATGAAACATCTTCGATGGGATTTGAGGTCTTAAGTATTAGGTTTTAACAATAATGGTGTCTGTATCTTGCACAATTAGAGTGGCATATGCCATAGACACATCACCAAGATAACCATTACTGCGATAGGAGTTTAGAAATGGTGCTTTTAATAAGACAGAAATATTTAAAAATTCACACTTCGTGGACTTAGGAAACATTTATTAATGTTGAATGTATCACAAGATTAAAGTAATGGTTTAATAATGCTAAATCATATGGTGGAAGAAAGGTAAAATATGGCTTGTCCATTTGGGGAATTATAAATATCTTTTACTAGATGGTGGCCCGATTCTAACGCATCGGCTATTCTAGAATATGTATGTAGTTGACATACTGTGACTGACAGAACTTGTTCAGTCAACGTGAGTGAACCATGTATAGCAGCACTATAGTATATGGTGGTACATTATATTACATATATAGCAGCGCTATGGTATATGGCGGTACATTACAGCATATGTATAGCAGCGCTATGGTATATGGTTGTACATTACAGTACATGTATAGCAGCACTACAGTATATGGTCGTACATTACAGTACATGTATAGCAGCGCTATGGTACATGGCGGTACATTATAGTACATGTATAGCAGCACTATGGTGTATGGCGATACTCCGCTCCCCACGGCCCCCCGCTCCTCCTGGCCCCCGGTCCTCCACAGTCAAAGTAAAAATAAAAAAATCCTCAGTGAGGATACTCATCTGTCCGCCGGTTTGTTCCACATCTGTCTTCTAGGTCCTACAGGCCTTTAGGACCTGTCGTTGCCTGGGAAACCGATCAGCTGAGGGGAGAGGGGGGGCAGGATGGACGAGCAGGGCAGGATGGAGCGAGCAGGGCAGGATGGAGCGAGCAGGGCAGGATGGAGCGAGAGGCGGGGGCGGTGGGGGGTGCAGGATGGAGGCGCGAGGGGGGGCAGGATGGAGGCGCGAGGGGGGGCAGGATGGAGGCGCAAGGGGGGGGCAGGATGGAGGCGCGAGGGGGGGCAGGATGGAGGCGCGAGAGGGGGGCAGGATGGAGGGCGCGAGGGGGGGCAGGATGGAGGCGGGGGAGCAAGAACAGCGGGGGAGAGCAGGGATGGAGCGAACAGGCAGGATGGAGCGAGCGGGGCAGGATGGAGCGAGTGGGGGCAGGATGGAGCCGGACGAGCAGAATAGACCAAGCAGGGCAGGATGGAGGCAGGGGAGCAAGAATAGCGGGGGGCAGGATGGTGGGGGGGGCAGATGGGGCAGGGAGGGTGGTGGGGGGGCAGGGCAGGATGGAGCCGGAAGGTCAGGATGGAGCCGGGGGGGGGGGGGCAAGATGGTTGCGGGGGGGGGGGGCAGGATGGAGCCGGGGGGGGGGGCAAGATGGTGGCGGGGGGGCAGGATGGAGCCGGCGGGGCAGCATGGTGGTGATGGGGCAGGATGGAGCCGGCGGGTCAGGATTGAGCCGGCAGGGCAGGATGGTGGCGGGGGGGGGGGGGGAGGATGACACAGGATTGTGGTGGGGGTGCAGGATGGAGCCGGGGGTCAGGATGGATGCGGGGGGATCAGGATGGTAGCGGGGGGGGGGGATCAGGATGGGGCAAGGGGCGGGCAGGATGGTGGCAAGCGGGGCAGGATGGTGGCAAGCGGGGCAGGATGGTGGCAAGCGGGGCAGGATGGCGGCAAGCGGGGCAGGATGGTGGCAGCGGGGCAGGATGTAGTGAGGGGTGCAGGATGGAGCGAGCGGGGCAGGATGGAGCGAGCGGAGCAGGAGACAGGAGGAGCGGGGGGGGTCAGATGAGAGCCGCGCAGCACGCAATTTAAATTTGCGCGCTGTGCAGGTCTTTTGCATACGTGGCGCTCATTGGCCGCCGCGTCTGCCAGCGAATAATGAGCGGCTTGTGTCTGTCGCGCGATTTCGGCAACAGACGCAAAAATTCCTTTGACGATTATATAGTAGATACCTTCCTGTCATTCCTGTGATGGAACCCTACCATTATTGTATACTTTGAAATCAAAGGTATGACCATGAACTGCAGACAGGCTGGGTTGTCCAGAAACTAAGAAATGCTAGGTTGGCTTCCATAAATGTGAATGACACTGGTGTCATCATAGAGTCCTTCAGCTCATACATGTCTCCTATAGCGGTTGTTCGGAAGACAAATAGCGATATCACGATATGTGCGTGCATTACCACACTCTGAATAAACGCACAGTTCCTGAACAGAATGCTGCGCCTAAGATTGATGAAGCCTAAGATTGTCTGCAGGGCAGCAAGTGGTTTTCTGTAACATCTCTGAAGTGGCTACAACCACTGGCAAAAATTATGGAATCACCGGGCTCGGAGGATGTTCATTCATACATGGTGCAAAACTAAAGTCATTTCAAATGGTAACTTTATGGCTTTAAGAAACACTAAAAGAAATCAAGATAAAAAATGTGGTAGTCAGTAAGGGTAACTTTTTTCAGACCAAGCAGAGGGAAAAAATTATGGAATCACCCTGTAAATTTTCATTCCCAAAATTAACACCTGCATCAAATAAGATCTGCTCATTAGTCTGCATCTAAAAAGGAGTGATCACACCTTGGGGAGCTGTTGCACCAAGTGGACTGACATAAATCATGCCACCAACACGCGAGATGTCAATTTAAACAAAGTAGAGGGTTATCAAGAGGGTAAAGGCCCCATTACACACTACGATATCGTGAATGATATCATTGCAACATCACCGGTTTGGTGACATTGCAGCGATATCAAAACAACATTATTGCGTGTGACACGTATCAAAGATAAGTTGGTTGATCGTTGATTTATGGCCAGGATCATAAATCTGTCGTTGGTCTCCGATGAACAAGCATCCAGGGCTGCACAGCAAGCACTGAGAGCTGGTACCCATGGTAAACAGCGGGTAACTAAGCACCACGCTCTGCTTAGTTACCCACTTTTACCATGGTTACCAGCGTTCTTGCTGGTCCTGATCACTTGTGAGTCTGCCTGTTTGACAGCTCACCAGTAATCAGATCATGATGTCCCAGCGATCCCAGCCAGGTGGCATCGTTGGTGGGATTGCTGTGACATTGAAGCATGTAACGGGGCCTTAAATTATCACGCAATGTTGCAAAAGATGTTGATTGTTCACAGTCAGCCATGTCTACAATCTGGACCAAATACAAACAACATTAGAAGGTTGTTAAAGGCAAACATACTGGTAGACCAAGGAAGACATCAAAGCGTCAAGACTGGAAACTTGAAGCAATATGTCTCCAAAACAGGAAATGCACAACAAAACAAATGAGGAATGAATGGGAGGAAACTGGATGTCAATGTCTGTGACCGAACTGTAAGAAACCGCCTAAAGGAAATTGGATTTTCATACCGAAAAGCTAAACATAAGTCATCATTAACAGCTAAACGAAAAAAAACAAGGTTACAATGGGCTAAGGAAAAGCAATCGTGGACTGTGGAAGACTGGATGAAAGTCATATTCAGTGATGAATCGCGAATCTGCATTGGGCAAGGTGATGATGCTGGAACTTTTGTTTGGTGCCGTTCCAATGAGATTTATAAAGATAGCTGCCTGAAGAGAATATGCAAATTTCAATAGTCATTGATGATATGGGGCTGCATGTCAGGTAAAGGCACTGGGGAGATGGCTGCAGGGACATGTTTTGGTAGCTTATGAGGCGTTCTGGAGGTGACAGGATCCCTTTAAGTCCATGCCTCAGAGACTTCAAGCTGTTATTAAAGCCTGAGGTGGTGCAAGAAAATACTAGTGATATATTGGAGTGTTCTTTTGTGTGTTTGTTTTTCTTGATTCCATAATTTTTTCCTCAGAATTGAGTGATTCCATACTTTTTTTGTCTCTGCTTGGTCTGAAAAAAATTACCCTTACTTACTACCACATTTTTTATCTTTATTTCTTTTAGGGTACCGTCACAGCTGGCCATATCGGCGGAGATATTGCCAGCAACGCACGGGGGGCGCACACGTTCTTGGTGCCCCGCCAGCGTCGCCGTCACGTGTTCACATGCGGCGATACCTCCGGCGACGCATCGGCGATGTCACAGGCGCCATCGCCGCTGGGGTGTTCACAAACCCCAGCGGCGATCCTGTAACATGGGAGCCTATGGCTCCCATCGCCTGTAACATCGCCGATCGCCATGTTACATGGGGCGATGTGTACACATCGCCCCAGAGTGCTCGCCTGGTTTCAGAGCACTGCTGAGAAAACAGGCGACCACTCTAAGGTGATTGTTAGCGCCAACATCGCCTCTTTACACTAGGCGACGCACCGGCGATGTCGGCGCCATTAGGCCACGCCCCTGCATCGCCTATGAAATCGCTGCCGATATGGCCAGCTGTGACGGTACCCTTAGTGTTTCTTAAAGCCATAAAGTTGCCATTTGAGATTACTTTAATTTTGTGCCATATCTGTGATCTGCTTTTTTTCTACGACATTAAACAACTGAATGAACATTCTCCGAGCCCGGTGATTCCATAATTTTTGCCAGGGGTTGTACTACCAGATAACCATAACCAAGGTGGATCAAGAGAAGACGGCTTTCATTTGTCCTATTCGTTTCTATCAGTTCCAGAAGATGCTCCAAAGAGTGACTAGTGCTTCTGCTACTTTCCGGAGATGTATGGACAAGGTGATGGGATACATGAATTTTCGTGAGCTCCTTGTCTAACTGTAAGATCAGATTGTACTTGGCCACACCCAGGGCTGTACTTGGAGTTCCTGACGCTCTAGGCACTTTCAGTGGTCGTGTTCCTTCCTGATCAGTCGGACTAAGCGTATGTGCACAGACAAAGCATTTTATTTTTCAGGCAGATCCGCTTGGTATTCTGCTTGAAAAAGCCACAAATAAATGCTAAAAGGAAAGAACTCACGCACGGCAATGTAAAAACTACTTGCTGTTTATATGTATTGTCTTTTGTTTTTTTCAGACCATCCCTAAAAACGCATCTTTTTAAGGCAGCCTATCATACTCCCTAATAGAAGTCCTTTATACTGTAGACAGTGAATGGGCTATCCCTCTGGACATTAGTCTTCTACAAACTCCACCAAACCAAAAAGCTCTACACAGACTGTATAATGACCATCCATGTAAGCTTAGTTCTATGCCCCATTTCCTCAAGATGCCTGGACCATCAGTGCAATAAGCCCCGGCACCTTGTGCAACCCCTATCCTGTTGTAGATTGTGAGCTCTTTTGAGCAGGGTCACCTTCATTTCTTGCTTTATTTATTGTATTTTCTTTGTTACATTGACTGTATGCCTATTGGTTTGTATCCAATTATTGTACTGTATTTGTTCTCTACTGTAATTACTTACTGTATATTTTCTGTACTCTAACCCTACATTGTAAAGCGCTGCGGAATATGTTGGCGCTACATAAATAAAGCTTTATTATTATTATTATATTATTATTTGAGGGTTTTTTTTAAGTTTGCGTCCTGAAGCCTTTTTCATCTGAAGTCCAGCACTCAGGGGTTCACAGACATCTGAAAGTGCCCATACCCTTCAGATAGTAATGAAGACCTCCATAAGACTAAAGTTGGCTAAATCTGTGAGGACAGTAATATGTATGGGGAATCTGATGATTGTCAGGGAAGATAAGGATACAGCATTTCTGATTACAGGCTGCATATCCTTTTGTTCTGTAAGGCTGCTTTCACATCACGTTTTTTTTCCTGTCCGTGGGATCCTACTTTTTGTAGGATCTCACGGACAGGAATGGAAACCACAGGAGGTGACCTATTCCGTGTCCAGGTCTGCGATTTTCACGGGACCCTGACACAGAAAGCCCTAGACTGCAAAAATATTTTATATATTATATTATATATTTGACCGGCGGGCGGGAGATTTAAACCGCGTGGCCATGTGACAACCCGATCAGCTGAGCGATCACATGACCGCTTAGCTGATCGGGTTGCCAGGCAACCCCAAGTCCTTCGGTCCTAGGAGTGAGTGAGACAGCGCGGGGCGGCGTTGGACAGGTGAGGATGTTTTTTTTTTTTTTATTTATGTTTAACTCTTCATTTAGAGAATTTCAGTTCCGCAATGTATATACATTGTGGAAGTGAAATTAAAGGGGAATAGAGCAATTTTAGTGTACTGAGCATGCTCAGTACACTAATACCGGGTCCGATAATCGATCCGATGTTTTCTCGGACCTGTGCTCCATAGGCCCCCACGTTAAAGGGGGCGGATCATGGATCCGATTTGGTCCACTGTGCCCAAAATCGGAGCAGTCTCAGATTTTGGGCACACGGAAAAATCAGACCGAATCGGATCTGACATAAATCGGATGGCAATAAGGCCAAATCCGATCCGATCCGTGCCCATAGAGATACATGGGGGCAAAATCGATTCTGTGGCTGTTCGATTATAACAGACAGCCACGGATACAGAAAAAAAAATAAAAAAATCGTGATGTGAAAGTACCCTAAGTGATAAGCAGCGGTTCTAATAGAAAATACAGGAACACTTGGCAGAATGAGTGCTCCTGTATATAGCCAAGCAATTAGACCGCTATCTATAGTGTTTTGGGGGCTTTAATCAATTGTTTGTCTGACATTCTGCTGTATTTTTAGTCCTGCACACTTGCCCTATAATATTTTAAGGTCAAGTCTGTTAAGTTAAAGATTACAACATCCACATGACTACATCACCAGAACTACCGGCAATACAATAACACATCGCTAGAACCACTGTTAGTATCTAGAACCACTGTCGGTACATCACCAGAACAGTACATTACATTAGTGGATCATACAAGCAAGATATTCACTGGTATGAATAAGCAATGGATGATATTAGAAATAATATATGAAAGTAAAGGACTGGTAGATATATACATATATATTGCACACTATACTATATTATAGAGATGTATATAGAGATATAGATTATTATATATATATTTAATAGAGAGAGAGAGAAACAAATATTGGTGCCCTCATAGTCACTCCACAAACACACCTGTCAGACGACAACCAACTGCTTCTATACATCAAATCCACAAACAAATCATCCTCACAAACCGCGCAAAAGACTGGTCTCTTTAACTTACCGCCATCCTTCAAATGGTCCAAGATGTCGGCCCCAAAATATAAAGATGCCATCAATAGACCAGAGATCAAGGAGAAGCTCCAACACTTCCATACTAATGTGTATGAGCCTAACCCAGAAGGAGCAGAACTGGCGGTAAGGGACCTCAACAACATTCTCTATGCCATGGCGGAAATGTCCGACCTGAAAAAAAGCATCAACAAGAGGCCGAGTAAACCAAATCCCAACAACTGGCTTGATAAAGAATGTAAGACCATACGGAAGGCCCTAAGAATGGCCTCAAATAAAAAACACAGAGACCCAAACCACCCCACTGTGAGAGAAGCCTACCACACCATACAACGAAGTTACAAAGCCATCCTCAGAAAGAAAAAGCAAAACCACATCTCCACCAAACTCCTCCAACTCCAAGACGCCCTGGAAGACAACTGTGGAATCAACTTGGTTCTAACCAGAAAAGCAACAGCCTCCACATCCAGAGCGGCCACATCTGGCTCCAGTACTTCAAGGACCTTTACAAAGACATCCCAAGTGAAGACCTGAACCCGGCACAAAAAGAGCTTGAGAGAAAACTGAAAGATATGGAGGAAAAGATCAAAGATTTCCAAAATCCTCTGGATACACCAATCACACTGCCAGAAATAGCAGAAAGGATCACACAGATAAGAGGTAAAAAAGCCAGCGGTCCAGACAGGATCCTCCCAGAAATGCTAACATACAGCCCGCCAGACATCCTGGCAGCGATAACAAAACTATTTAATATCGTACTGCAGGCTGGCTACTTCCCCAAAATCTGGAACCAAGGCCTCATCACCCCAATACACAAAAACGGGGACAAGTACGATCCAGCAAATTACCGGGGGATATGTGTCAGCAGCAACCTGGGCAAACTCTTCAACAGCATCCTGAACAAGAGGATGCTCACCTTCCTCACCGAGCACAACGTCCTCAGCAAGAGCCAAGCAGGGTTCATGCCGAACCACCGCACCACTGACCACATCTATACTCTGCACAGCCTCATCAAGAGCCACGTCCACAATACAAAGAATGGGAAGATATGCGCTTGTTTCGTGGACTTCAAAAAGCCCTTTGACTCAGTGTGGCACCCAGGATTATTCCTAAAACTGCTGAGGAGCGGAATAGGAGGCAAAACATACGATGTCATCCGAAGCTCCTACACTGAGAACAGCTGCAGCGTGAGGGTCAATGGAAGCTGTCGCGCGCGCATGTGTGTCTGCTGTCGCGCGCGCGCTGTGTCTGCTGTCGTGCGCATGTGTGTGTGTCTGCTGTCGCGTGTGTCTGCTGTCGCGCGCGCGTGTGTCTGCTGACGCACGCGTGTGTGTGTCTGCTGTCGCGCACGCGTGTGTGTCTGCGTGTGTGTGGCTGTGTGCGTGTGTGCGCGCTGCGTGTGTGTGTGAGCTGTGTGTGTGAGCTGTGTGTGCGTGTGAGCTGTGTGTGCGTGTGAGCTGTGTGTGTGTGAGCTGTGTGTGTGAGCTGTGTGTGTGGAGCTGTGTGTGTGTGTGTGAGCTGTGTGTGTGTGTGAGCTGTGTGTGTGTGTGAGCTGTGTGTGTGTGTGAGATAGTTGTCTGGTGTGAGTTGGGTGTGAGTTGGGTGTGAGTTGGGTGTGAGTGTGGGAGTTGTGTGAGCTGTGTGTGAACTGTGTGTGTGTTAACTGTGTGTAAGCTGCGTGTCTGTGTGTGAGTTGCATGTCTGTGTGAGCTTTGTGTGTCTGTGTGCGAGTTGTCTCTGTGTATGTGTCTTTAGATATCTTTTGAGTATAGTGAAGTGTGTATATACACTTGTCCAGCATGCATGTGCTGTGTATATGATGTGTACCTGCTGAGCATCTGTTATTTAACATATATGTACTAAGACATGTATAATGTGTATGTTTGTGTGAGTGTATGTGTTTGTAATGAGCATGTGTTGTCCAGTATATGTGTGCTGTATACATGTGTATATATAGTGTAATTTAACCCCTTCACTACCTTTTGAAGTACATAAATGGCAAAGCTTGTATTCCCGCCTTTGATACCGGCTCACATGCTCAGCACGCATCAGGTTGCAGGATATGGCGGCCTACAGGACCACCAGTCTGCCAGCTATTGTGTGTCTGTATGGTTGAGCCAATCCTAGCATTGCCACTAATGACCCTTGTTCTGGATTTGTCTGTGTGGTTTTGTATATGCGTGTGATGGCGCTGACATACATGTGTTTGAACATTTTTTTTCTATTTCTCTAAATTAAAATATCCACTATTGTCCTTATTTCATTTTACAGGTTAGATATAAATCTTTACAAACTAGATTTATTTCTACTGATTGAAAAATAACACTTACTGGGGGAGGGGCACCGTTTTGCAGTTCGCCTCAGGCACAACAGAGGCTAGGTTCACGAGCTGTGTGTGTGCGCGTGTGCGTACATGCCTGCGCGTGAGCTGTGCGTGCGTGTGTGTGCGTGAGCTGTGCGTGTGTGCGTGTCTGCACGCGAGCTGTGTGTGCGTGTGTGTGCGTGCGAGCTCTGTGTGTGTGTGTGTCTGCGCGCGAGCTGTGTGTGCGCGTTGTGTGTGCGTGCGGGTCTGCGCGCGAGCTGTGTGTGCGTGTCTGCGCGCGAGCTGTGCGTGTGCCTGCGCGTGCATGTGTGTCTGCGCGCGAGCTGTCTGCATGTGTGTGCGTGTGTGTCTGCGCGCAAGCTGTGTGTGTGTGTCTGCACGTGTGCGTGTGCGTGTGTCTGCGCGCGAGCTGTGTGTGTGTGTGCGCGAGCTGTGTGTGTGCGCGCGAGCTGTGTGTGTGCGCGCGAGCTGTGTGTGCGCGCGCGCATGTGTGCGCCTGCGTCTGCGTGCGAGCTATGTGCGCGTGCGGTGTGTGTGTGTGTGAGCTGTGTGTGTGTGTGAGCTGTGTGTGTGAGCTGTGTGTGTGTGTGTGAGCTGTGTGTGTGTGAGCTGTGTGTGTGTGTTGGTGTGTGAGCTGTGTGTGTGTGTGAGAGCTGTGTGTGTGTGTGAGCTGTGTGTGTGTGAGCTGTGTGTGTGAGCTGTGAGTGTGATAGTTGTCTGTGTGAGTTGGGTGTGAGTTGGGTGTGAGCTGTGAGTGTGAGTGGCGTGTCTGAGTTATGTGTCTGTGTGTGGGAGTTGTGTGAGCTGTGTGTGTGTTAACTGTGTGTAAGCTGCGTGTCTGTGTGAGCTTTGTGTGTCTGTGTGCGAGTTGTCTCTGTGTATGTGTGTTTAGATATCTTTTGAGTATAGTGAAGTGTGTATATACACTTGTCCAGCATGCATGTGCTGTGTATATGATGTGTACCTGCTGAGCATCTGTTATTTAACATATATGTACTAAGACATGTATAATGTGTGTGTTTGTGTGAGTGTATGTGTTTGTAATGAGCATGTGTTGTCCAGTATATGTGTGCTGTATACATGTGTATATATAGTGTAATTTAACCCCTTCACTACCTTTTGAAGTACATAAATGGCAAAGCTTGTATTCCCGCCTTTGATACCGGCTCACATGCTCAGCACGCATCAGGTTGCAGGATATGGCGGCCTACAGGACCACCAGTCTGCCAGCTATTGTGTGTCTGTATGGTTGAGCCAATCCTACCATTGCCATTAATGACCCTTGTTCTGGATTTGTCTGTGTGGTTTTGTATATGTGTGTGATGGCGCTGACATACATGTGTTTGAACATCTTTTTTTCTATTTCTCTAAATTAAAATATCCACTATTGTCCTTATTTCATTTTACAGGTTAGATATAAATCTTTACAAACTAGATTTATTTCTACTGATTGAAAAATAACACTTACTGGGGGAGGGGCACCGTTTTGCAGTTCGCCTCAGGCACAACAGAGGCTAGGTTCACCCCTGGGGACCAGCATGGACCTGGCCAAAGTAGAATCAGTGGTCGAGTGGCCCAAACCCACCAAATTAAAGGGAACCTGTCATGTGGATTTTGGATCCCAACCTATCCCTACCTGTCCCTGCAGCTTCCAAAAACATCCCTAACCATCCCTGTGTGCCCTAACAGTGTATGTTGTAAGACACCGCCAGATACAGTGGGGAGCACGCAAGAGGGAGTCCTTCACACGCCCATTAAGGTTTGAGCACACAGCCAGGGAGGGGAAACGGAGGACAGATCACCGCCCACTCAGTCCCCACACAGCAAGGACTGGATGCTGCAGGGCAGCAAAAATGTGAGTATCAAACTCATTTGGCAACAACAATATAGTACACTGTTAGGGCAAAACAGGGATGGTTAGGGATGTTTTTGGAAACTGCAGGGACAGGTAGGGATAGGTTGGGATCCGGAATCCACATGACAGGTTCCCTTTAAAAGAGCTCAGATTTTGGTAAAAAAGCCCATGTCATTTGGAATTGTCTTTTATTTGTTATTATGGCTTTTTATCCTGTGGTTTTACAGGCTGTCAGTCGTCCTGGAGGATCCCCTATACTGCTTCTATCTTTATTGATCTGGACTCTATCTGCAATTCTACGAAGTTGTGCTGAAGACATCATGACATATGAAGAATTCGTTTATATATAATTATTCTTATTATATGTTGTCTTCTATGTTTAAGATGCAGTTTGAGGTCATCCTTGTTTGTTCTATTGGTGACACGCTCCTTCTGCCCCTAGCACGCATTATTTGCAACCTGTGGCCCTGGTGATGCGTCCCGGGTGTCAGCGCGCTGTGTTATGTGTGTGGGTGGGGTTGAGCGTCGTCACCATGACTACGCTCCAAACACAGCCGGGCGACGGAGTGATGCGTTGGCCTGCCCCGCTGTGGCGCGGGTGCCGGCATCGTGTCACATCCGATCACCTGACTGTGAGCGCCACTTCCGGGTCACGGTGGCGCGGTTTACAGCGGCAGTATATGAGGGGGACTTCTGCCGGCCTAAGCACACCTCCCCCTGACGAAGCGGCCATAAGGGCTCCCCTGGGCCACGAAACGCTTTGGGGTCCACTGCCCTGACCTTCCCCTGCCCTGGGTGCCCTCCTTTACAGCAGTGGTAACTATTGGAAACTATTGGCAATTTAGGGTTTTACATCTTGCAAGTGTAGGCTATATAGGTACTTTGAACACTGTTGCTATATGATTTGTTTTATGGGTATTTGGTAACTGTTGATGGTAATCCTTGTTATCTATCTGCATTGTCTAAAGCTGACAAGCTTTGACTACCTATGTATATATACAAATAACCTATGTAATTATACAAACATATACCCTGTTACTCCTTTTTGGAGTTGATGTGATTACTTATGCCTCTATAACCACTTGCATTAACCATATATACGCCAATTTCATGGATATGAACCTGTTACTTGTGGTCACATAACCAGCGTTGTGTACCTGATGCTGTATATTGGGGGCTCCTTGCCATCCTTGTCTGTCCTCCAAATCAATTTTACAACATAAATAAATATACACAATCTGATGCAAGCTATATTCTCTGGTTTTTCTTATTATTATATGCATGAAATTTCAGTAAAATGTTGCTTTGTCTGCAGACCGGAGAGAATACTGGCTTCACTATGCAATTAGAACGGCAGTGATCAGGACAAAAGCAAAGCTAGAAATGGCACAAAGTAAGAGCAGAAATGCATGACTTCCTATACCAACCTGTGATGGAGAGGAGGGCGGCACTTTGACTGGGCTTCTTTTAAGCACACTCTCAATAGAATCGCATATTTCATTCCATTTGAAGCCAGGAGAACACCTGGGTCGTAGTGTTTTCTTCCTTAGTATAGCTGGAGGTGTGCTAAACTTCGATTTAATGGGCGAAACAAATGGTGCTTTATTTTTCACATCAGCAGAATCCAGGTCATATAGCTCCGAACTGCAGCTTGAAGGACAGTCATATAAACTTTCTTCTTGCTTCTTTATTGGATTCAGCTTGGCCAGAGTAATCTAAGTAGACAATTATTCTGTATATTTATACTCGTGTATGGACCAGACCAATAAACTACTCAAACAGTAAAAGCATAAAAGGAAGAAAACATTTCTAACTAGAAAATTTGCAAATGTAACTTGACTTCTAGATATGACAACTGGATCTGATCAACAGCTAATAAAGGTGGTACACCAACTGACAGTATACAACAAAGACACTTTTTCACTGGTGCTAAAAGTTTATTTGCTGGAATCCAACAATTACGTAAAAGGAGTCCTCCAGTCTTCTCGCCAGCACAACCACAAAGATAAGAAGTTGTGTCTGAAGTTGGACAAAAATGATGAGCAAGCATTACCATTGCTAAGAGCAGGATGGACGCTCAGTCGATCGCAACTCAAGTAATCGAGTATAATGGACGTCAATGGGAAACGAGCATTTTTCCGGAGATCTTATACAAGCAGCTGTCCGAGTGTCTGACCTGCTCGTTTCGATCACTCTAGCATGGTAATGGTCACTCCTCATTGTTGTCCATCTTTCGACACATTACCATGCTCAGGCGCTCGGTGACTTCCATTGTACTCGGTACTCAAATTGTGCTTGACCGAGCGTACAACCTGCTTGTTTCAAGTACGGAGCACCTAAGCATGGTAGTGCTCGCTCATCACTAGCGGACAATCATGAGTGCTGTGGCCACATACCACTTCATGTCAGATATAAAGGCACCCAAGAACTCTCACTCAGCTGATTTTATACGTTCTATATAGCGATATGGAGCTTTAACATGATTTTTTGACCACTACTTCATACAGTTTTTCCTCAGTGCAGACTTAATGCTAAGGAGGAGCTGGAATCTCCAGTAGATATCTGGTGGATAGGTGATAAGAGTTGTTAGTGAAGAAGTTTTTAAAGTGTTGTTCCCATATATTAACCAAGAACAGACATAAAAACTATTACTTGTGGTGAGTGTGATTGGCATACTGTACATGGGAAAACAAGCCATAAAAATAAAATTGCATCTGCTTTCTAGAAGTGAAATGGTACTAAAATAGAATGATAAAATATTGTGACTCTAGAATGAAGGGCCTACAACATTTGTCTTTCAGAAATGCTCGATTAATGCTGCAACCCTTCATCCACATCCATGTGCAGTACTGATGTAGTTACCTGTCTGAATGATTCAAAATCAAAGGAATTTTTCAAGACCGCGGCTAGCATGGAGATTCAAAGGAATCTTTATATTCCCATATTTATTACAAACAAAATTAGTCATCTTGAAAACATTGGACACTGGGGCTGTTTTAGACTCCCCATCCTTATAGGAAGTGTTTTCAGCAGGTTCTTATCATTAGAGACAGGATCTCAATGATATACACCTTTATTCGCAGCCGATAACACAGGATGCACCAATCACAACAGGTGATGTCACAGGAGACCTGCTCTTCCTCCTTAACAATCACCTTTGCATATTAGATGCTCGAATACAAAAATATGGCCAGGTCAGATCATTTGGCTATGTATATGTGTGTAACCTAAAACAGCAGGAAATCATCTAAAAGAAGTGGCCAGTGTGAAAATTGAAAGTTTTTATTTTATTTTTAATAGATTGTAATTAAAAAAAAACAAAAACACATTGACAAAAAAATTAAACACAAAAACCTGAATAAACAACAGGATATTCTCTGATGAAGCATTCCCTTTATTCCATCTGTTGTACTTACAATTCCAATGGGATCATACGGTTCCCGATAGTCTGGGAAGGAGTCAAGAGACGGCATTATAGTACTGGTTTCCACAATCATGTTCTTGGAGTCATCAATACCATAGAACTCATTGCTCTGTTCTACACTGTTCATGGTGTTGGCTGTCCTATCATCCACATTAATATTTCAGACCAACTTGATAAACTCCCAGTCTGCTGAAATAGAGAGAGGTGGAGCAAGAAAACAAAAAAAACAAAACATAAAACAGGGCAATGTCATTAAAGATATTTAACTTTTGGAAATAGAAGATTTCAAGCAACCAACCAACTGGAGATGTGCCGGTACAACCTGGCACCGTTTAGTGACCTACACCATACACATGTCTGAAGCTCAATATGGCACACAAGGCTTTATAAGCTCCAACTGGAGTTCTCTTGGATGCAATATCTTGTTTTTACAGGCTTTTCTGCACTGAAATATAAAGTCTGCAGTTACTTTATCTGACTGCAGAAGCAAGACTGTGTAATGTACACATGGTCAGGATTCCCCTGCATGACCCAAGTAAGTGACTGGTCATGTGACTGCTTATTGATATTTGCACACTTGTGACCACTTGTCTACTAGTGTCATCTGGTTTCACACAATAGAAGAAATTAAAAATAAGCCGAAAGACTATTCTGCAAGTGACGGCAAGTGTGCAAATCTCATAAACGCAGTCATGTGATTACCCACTCACTTGGATCACAATGGTGTGTGTATCGCACACTGTCAGAGAGACTGAAGACTTATTATTACATTGGACAACACCTTTAATAATTCTTCACACAAGAACATGTTAAGAAATATAAAATTACAAATACAAATATTCACTGACCTCTCTCCCAGGTCAGACACGGCCATTACACAGTACATAGCAGGGACACATATATAAGATTATCTCAGCACAAGAGTTGTGGTATGATCAGACCATGACCCTGTACAGTCAGACATATTCATTACACAGTACATAGCAGAGATAAATATATAACATTATCTCAGCACAGGAGATGTGGTATGATCAGACCATTTTATTTTTATTATTATTAATTATTATTATATTATTTATTTATATAGCTCCATTAGGTTCCATGGCACTTTACATGAGTCTAGGGGAGACAGGCACAATTACAATAACACTAGACAATCAGGACATACAGGTACGGGAGGGGACCCTGTCCACAAGGGCTCACAGTCTACGAGGAGGCGGGTGGGGATACAGTAGGCTGGGGGAGTGTCAGTTATGGGGCGGTTGCCTGGGTCTCATGGCAGGCTGTAGGCTTGATGGAATAGGCGAGTCTTCAGGTGACACTTGAAGCTTCTCAGGGTCGGAGAGTGTCTGACATGTTGGGGCAGGGAGTTCCAGAGTATGGATAATGCCCAGGCGAAGTCCTGAACGCGGTTGTGTGAAGAGGAGATAAGGGGGAGAAGAGGAGGAGTTCTTGGGAGGAAAGGAGGTTGCGTGAGGGTAGGTATCGGGAGACCAGGGTGGAGATGTATGGTGGGGACAGGTTGTGTATCGCTTTGTATGCCATGGTTAGTGTTTTGAACTGGGATCTCTTCGAGGTGGGGAGCCAGTGAAGGGCTTGGCAGAGGGGGGAGACAGGGGAGTAGCGGGAGGACAGATAGATTAGTCGGGCAGCAGAATGGAGGATAGATTGGACAGGTGTGAGGGAGTTGGCTGGGAGGCCAGTGAGAAGGAGGTTGCAGTAAAGGCGGGAGATGATAAGGGCATGAATAAGTGTTTTAGCGGTGTCGTGGGTAAGGGTGGAGCAGATCCGTGAGAGGTTTCTAAGCTGGAGCCGGAGGGATGTGGTGATGGCTTCGATGTGGGGCTTGAAGGATAAGAAGGAGTCAAGGATTACCCCGAGGTACTTGGCTTGGGAGACTGGGGAGAGGGCGCAGTCATTGACGCAGATGGATAGGTTGGGAAGTGGGGGGGGAATTTCTTGGGGGAAGGGTGAAAGACTATGAATTCAGTTTTGTCCATGTTAAGTTTAAGGAAGCAAGCAGAGAAAAAGGATGAGATGGCGGAAAGGCATTGTGGGATTTTGGAGAGTATGGAGGTGATGTCGGGGCCGGACAAGTAGATTTGGGTGTCGTCGGTGTAGAGGTGGTACTGGAGGCCGTGGGACTCAATGAGTTGCCCTAGGCCGAGAGTGTATATGGAGAAAAGTAGTGGTCCCAGGACCGAACCTTGGGGGACTCCGACAGAAAGGGGGTAGGGCAAGGAGGAGGTGTGGGATTGTGAGAACACTGAAGGTCCGGTCTGCAAGGTATGAGGAGATCCATGAGAGAGCAAGGTGGGTGATGCCGAGGGATTCCAGGATCCGGAGAAGGAGGGAGTGGTCAACCGTGTTGAAGTCGGCTGACAGGTCGAGGAGGAGGAGGATGGAGTAGTGGCGTTTGTTCTTGGCAGCAAGTAGGTCGTTGGTGACTTTGGTCAGGGCTGTTTCGGTGGAGTGGCGGGGTCGGAAGCCGGATTGTAGGTGGTCGAAGTGGGAGCAGGAGGAGAGGTGAGAGGACAGTTCAGAGTGGACGTGCTGTTCAAGTAGCTTAGAGGTGAATGGGAGAAGAGACATGGGGTGATAGTTGGAGACAGCGGTAAAATCGAGGGAGGGTTTTTGAAGGATGGGCGTGATTAAGGCGGGTTTGAAGGCCGAGGGGAAGGTGCCAGTGGTAAGTGATAGGTTGAAGAGGTGGGTGAGGGCTGGGATGAAAATGGAGGTGTGGTTGGGAATGAGGTGGGATGGGAGCGGGTCATGGGCGCTGGTGGTGAGGTGTGATTTCGACAGGAGGGAGGAGAGTTTGTCTTCAGTTATGGGGGAAGTGGCTAATGGAGGAGGAGGGCAGTGTAGATGAGAGGGGGAGTTGTGGGGAAAGTGGGCCAAAGCTGTTTCTGATCTTGTCGATCTTCTCCTTGAAGATGGTCGCAAAGTCTTCAGCGGAGATGAGGGGAGAGGGGAGAGGAGCGGGCGGGTGGAGTAAGGAGTTGAAAGTTTTGAAGAGCTGTTTGGGGTTGCAGGACAGAGAGGTTATTAGGGATGAGAAAAGGCTTGCTTGGCAGTAGCAAGTGCCGTCTTGAAGTCAGTGAGGGATTGTTTGAACAGAGCAAAGTGCTCGGAGGTGCGGATTTTTTCCATCTCCTCTCGGCGACCCTGGACCCCCGTCTTAGGTTTTTAGTGAGGGCCATATGCCAGGGTTGCCTGTTAGTGCGCTGAGCGTGGAATGTGAAGGGGGCTGCTAGGTCAAGGGCGTTCGTTATTGTGGTGTTGTATAGGGTGGTGGCAGTGTCTTATGTCACCAGCGTAGGGTAAGTCAGTGAGAGGAAGGAGGGATTCGGAGAATAAAGGGAGATCGAGATCTCTTAGGTTTCGGCGAGGGTGATCAAGTTTGCGGGGAGGGGGTAGCGTGGCAGGGAAAGAGAGGGCAGAGAAGGTCAAGAGATGGTGGTCAGATAGGGGGAGTTCCGAGGTTGTGAGGTTGGAGAGGGAGCAAAGGCGGGTAAAGATGAGGTCAAGTGTGTGGCCTTGTTCGTGGGTGGGAGAGGAGGACGATTGGGAGAGCCCTAGGGAAGTGGTCAGGAAAGAAGGTTGGAGGCGGCTGGGCGGGGAGTGTCAATGGGAATATTGTAGTCGCCCATGATGATGGTGGGGATGTCAGCAGAGAGGAAGTGAAGTAGCCAGGTGGTGAAGTGGTCGAGGAAGGAGGCGATGGGTCCAGGGGGGGCGGAAGATGATTGCTAGCTGGAAGTTGCAGGGGGGAAAGATTCGGACCGAGTGGGCTTCGAAAAAGGGGACAGTGACGGAGTGGGGCGGGGGAATAGGGCTGAAGGTGCAGGAGTTGGACAAGAGTATGCCAATACCACCGCCGTGTTTGCCAGAGGGACGGGGGGTGTGGGACAGGCTGAGGCCACCATACGATAGTGCAGCGGGGGAGGCCGTGTCGGAGGAGGTGAGCCAGGTCTCAGTGATGCCAAGGAATGATAGTTCCTTGGAGATAAAGAGTTCGTGGATGTCTGGGAGTTTATTGCACACTGAGCGGGCATTCCAGAGGGCGCCGGGTAGGACAGTTTGGGGGGCAAGGGTTGGGGGAATAGGTCTAAGGTTGGTGGGGTTGCGAGAGTTAGTGGTGGTGAGGTTGCAAGGGTTGGCGATGGGTCGTGGGATGAGGGTGGTTGTGGGGATGTGGTGGGGGGGCCAGGATTGGGGAAGATGTCACTGGCAAGGAGGAGGAGTAGGCAGAGGGATAGCAGGTGGGAGCAGGAGAGCTTACAAGGCGGGCGTGCTTGTTTGGTGATTGAGGATTGAAAGTGAATGAATAGGTTGGAGAAGTGGGTGAGGTGGTTAGGCAGGATGGAGGATGAGAGCAGTATTTCGTTGCTGGGAGGGGGGATAAGTGAGGGTAGTAGGAAGTGGAGAAGAATGGGAGTCAGAGTGAGGAGTAGCGGGAACATTGTGAACGGTGAGCAGGGAGTGCGTGTGGCGGCAGGGGTCAGAAGCAGAGGGGCAAAGTTGTGGTGGTGGATGAATGGTCGTAAGTGGGGAGCAGTCCCGGGATGCGGTGTTGACCGGGGATGAGATGTAATACAGGGCGTCGGATGGGGCAGTTGGGGGGATCAGTCCAGACAGTCGGGGGTTGGCTGTGGCGGCCGCCGCGGGGTCAGGTGGAGCAGTCAGGGTCAGGTGAGGTAGCCGGGGAGATGAGATGCGGCACAGGATGGGATGACTATGCAGATGCAGCCACGGGTGGGATGAGATGCGGCCACGGGTGGGATGAGATGCGGCACGGGTGGGATGAGATGCGGCCACGGGTGGGATGAGGTGCCGCCACGGGTGGGATGAGTGCCGCCACGGGTGGGATGAGATGCGGCCACGGGTGGGATGAGATGCGGCCACGGGTGGGATGAGATGCGGCCACGGGTGGGATGAGATGCAGCCACGGGGGGATGAGATGCAGCCATGGGTGGGATAAGATGGAGCTGCTGGTGGGATGCAGGCAGGGATGTAATGGAGCCGTGGATGGGAAGCAGCCAGGTGGGTGGCTCCAGTGGCCTTGGTTTCCCGGTGATTACAGTGGGCCGTGATGGATGGCAATCCTGGAGGAGCAGTGTTGGGGGGGTACCGCCCACCCGACCCAACTAGGGTTGCAGGAATCGCTCTAGGTGCCAGCCACGGGTGGACGGCTGCTGGGAAGCTGGAGTGTATCTGGGAGGGCCACCGGCGGGATGGAGCCGATGCCAGGTTCATAGGCCCCACATTTGGCAGCAGGGGACAGATGCGGTGGTGCTAGGGGTCGCTTGCCAGCTGTGCCTGCGAGGGTCCCAGGAGAGGCTCTAGAAGGCAGCCGTGGGATTGCTGCAGCGCGGGGCACTCACCTTATGCGCTCGCCGGGAGTCACAGCTGCAGCACGGGGCGCTCACCTTGTGCGCCCGTCGGGGGTCACAGCTGCAGCGCGGGGCGCTCACCTTGTGCGCCCGTCGGGGGTCACCAGCTGCAGCGCGGGGCGCTCACCTTGTGCGCCCGTCGGGGGGTCACAGCTGCAGCGCGGGGTGCTCACCTTGTGCGCCCGCCGGGGGTCAGAGCTGCAGCGCGGGGCGCTGACCTTCTGCGCCCGCTGGGAGTCACCGCTGGGGGCCGCACACTGTGCTGGGAGAGCCGCCGGCGTGCTGGATCGTAGACCTCCGGTGTCAGCTGCAGCACGCAGCACTTACAGGATGCTGCCGGAGGTGGTCCTGCTGGAGCGGGTCCCGGGTGAGAGGAGCGGGGAGGCGGCGGTGCCGATGGAGGCGCCTTGTTGCCAGTATGGCTGGGGTCGCAGGAGTGAGTGGGGTGCCGCAGGGCATGGCCGGTCACACAATGGAGTTTGTGGCCCAGATGGTCGGTGGGGTGCTCAGGGGTGACGGCGGTGCGGCTGGTAGTGTGTAGGGAGGACAGGCGAGCTTGGATGTGGTGGATTGTGTCCAAGTGCCTGCAGCCTCCTTACATGCGTCCATCACCCCCGGCGGCCATCTGTGTCCCTGTACAGTCAGACACATCCATTACACAGTACATAGCAGGAACACATATATAACATTATCTCAGCACAAGAGATGTGGTATGATCAGACCATGTCCCTGTATGGTGAGACACATCTATTACGCAGTATAATTACACATATCACCACAGGACCTTTTTTTTTTTTTTTTTACTTATACACACCTCCAATTGTGGAAATTATTATTATTCCAAAATCTAGTGATTTAAATTAACTTTGAAATTATCCACGGAACAATCACTCATTTCTGAACGATATTCAGAGATGACAAGTATATTCAGAATGGAAGAACTTGCGGCTCAGGGTCTATGGATAGATTTAACACTACTAGGATTGAGTGAATTCTCTTTCAAAACTCTCCAAATTTCCAGGAACTATTAAGATAAACATTTGATGGATACTTTTAAAGAGCTTGAGATAGAGTACTAATCCGTAAAATAGGGGAACCAGAGGTCCCCAGCTTGTTTCCTTCCCCAGTTTTTCAATTCTCTTCCTTCAGATGCTCAGCAGGTACACATCATATACACAGCACATTGAATGAAAAATTAGCTCAAATTGATAGCGGACACCATGTCGCGTTTGGAGAGCTCCTGTGTGCCTAAACATTGGAGCTGCCCCACAAGTGACCCCATTTTGGAAACTAGACCCCCAGGGAACTTATCTAGATGGGTGGTGAGTACCTTCAGATGTTTCACAAATTCATCCGTAAAAATGAAAAAGTACTTTTTTTTTTTTTCACAAATATTTTCTTTTAGCCTAAATTGTTTTTAATTTTCACATGGGCAATAGGATAAAATGCATTCTAAAATTTGTTGGGCAATTTCTCCTAAGTGCACGGATACCTCATATGTGGTCATAATCCACTGTTTGGGCACACGGCAGGGCTCAGAAGTGAAGGAGCGCCGTTTCACTTTTTGAATGGAAAATTAGCTCCAAAAGTCAAATTGCGCGCCTTCCCTTCTGAGCCCTGCTGTGCGCCCAAACAGTTGTTTAAGACCACATATGAGGTATCGGTGTACTCAGGAGAAATTGCCCAACAAATTTAGGAACCATTTTATCCTGTTGCCCATGTGAAAATGAAAGAATTAAGGCTAAAAGAACATTTTTGTTAGAAAAATTAAAAATGTCCATTTTTCCCTTCCACGTTGCTTTAGTTCCTGTGAAGCACCTGAAGGGTTAATAATCTTGAATGTAGTTTTGAGTAGCTTAAGGGGTGCAGTTTTTGGAACGGTATCACTTTTGGGTGTTTTCTGTCATGTATACCCCTCAAAGGGACTTCAAATGTGATGTGGTCACTAAAAAAATGGTTTTGTAAATTTTGCTGGAAAAATGAGAAATTGCTGATGAACTTTGAACCCTTATAACGTCCTAACCCAAAATTTTTTTTTCCAAAATTGTGCTGATGTAAAGTAGACAAGTGGGAAATGTTATGTATTAACTATATTGTGTCACATAACTCTCTGGTTTAGCAGAATAAAAATTCTAAATTTTCAAAATTTTTCATATTTTTTCACAAATAAACACAAAAATGATTGACCTAAATTTAATACTAACATGAAGCCCAATATGTCACGAAAGAACAATCTCAGAATCGCTACGATCCGTTGAAGCGTTCCAGAGTTATTACCTCATAAAGGGACACTGGTCAGAATTGCAAAAAATGCTAAGGTCTTTAGGGTCAAATTAGGCTGGGTCCTGAAGGGGTTAAGGTTGTAGAATTAATGGGTAAAAAATGCGCTCACGTTTTTTTTTTACGGTTTACTTTAATTGGTTTATTAAAGGCGTTTTGCCATAATTAAGGTTAATTTCAAAACCTATGTTTAATCTCCTTTATTTAAAATATCAATGGTATAAAATCATGAATGAAATAACACAACCAAAAGTAGCAACAAACTTGTCAGTATGAACGGATGAACTTCTCACTTATTCTTCTCTTAATACCAACAGAGGGCCATCTAGGTGTCCCTCGTCAGACATGTATAATGTGTGTGTCTGTGTGAGTGTATGATTTGTATGTAATGAGCATGTGTTGTCCAGTATATGTGTGCTGTATACATGCGTATATATAGTGTAATTTAACCCCTTCACTACCTTTTGAAGTACCGTACATAGATGGCAAAGCTTGTATTCCCGCCTTTGATACCGGCTCACATGCTCAGCACACATCAGGTTGCAGGATGTGGCGGCCTACAGGACCACCAGTCTGCCAGCCATTGTGTGTCTGTATGGTTGAGCCAATCCTAGCATTGCCTCTAATGACCCTTGTTCTGGATTTGTCTGTGTGGTTTTGCATATGCGTGTGATGGCGCTGACATACATGTGTTTGAACATCTTTTTTTCTATTTCTCTAAATTAAAATATCCACTATGTCCTCATTTCATTTTACAGGTTAGATATAAATCTTTAGAAACTAGATTTATTTCTATCCATTGAAAAAAAAAAATTACTGGGGGAGGGGCACAGTTTTGCAGTTCGCCTCAGGCACAACAGAGGCTAGGTTCACCCCTGGGGACCAGCATGGACCTGGCCAAAGTAGAATCAGTGGTCGAGTGGCCCAAACCCACCAAATTAAAGGGAACCTGTCATGTGGATTTCGGATCCCAACCTATCCCTACCTGTCCCTGCAGCTTCCAAAAACATCCCTAACCATCCCTGTGTGCCCTAACAGTGTACGTTGTAAGACACTGCCAGATACAGTGGGGAGCACGCAAGGTGGAGCCCTTCACACGCCCATTAGGGTGTGAGCACACAGCCAGGGAGGGGAAACGGAGGACAGATCACCGCCCACTCAGTCCCCACACAGCAAAGACTTGATGCTGCAGGGCAGCAAAAATGTGAGTATCAAACTCATTTGGCAACAACAATATAGTACACTGTTAGGGCACACAGGGATGGTTAGGGATGTTTTTGCAAGTTGCAGGGACAGGTAGGATAGGTTGGGATCCGAAATCCACATGACAGGTTCCCTTTAAAGGAGCTCAGATTTTTTCTAGGCTTCTGCGGGTACTACAAATGTTTTGCGACACAGTATTCCAAAATCGCAAATCCTTTGACCACCCTCACCAAAGGGTATTCTACACGAGGAACAGCTTACTCCAAGAAGCTTGCAAAGAAGTTCTAGTTCAAGGTAAATAAGCCATTCAGAGAGATGGACACATCTGTGTGATGAGGCCTTTGAAAAAAAAAATCCTGCTTAATACAGGCACCATTGCTGGCCTATGTGGAGCCCAACAAACCATATGTACATTATGGTGGACGTTTCTTTTGAGGGGCTTGAAGCAGTGTTGTATCAGGAGCATAATGGCACCCTGTGACCAGTTTACTACATTGGTTAAGGGCCGACTCAGAGTGAGTGCAATAACCCAGCACATTAATTTGAGATTCTAGCGTTGATGTTGGCTGTGATGGACAAGCTGCATGACTACCTATATGGAGTGCATTTCGAGGTTAATAATGAAAACAATCCACTGACCTACGGAAAGGCCACAGCAAAGCTTGATTTCTAGCCATTAATAGCTCAATGAGCTCGCTGTATACCATTTCAGGTACCAACATTGATGCCAATGCTGTGTTCCACCTGTCCAAGTAGATGTTAAAGGATGAAGAAGAAATAACCTGAATTGAAGTTCCAGCCCTAGAGGTGAAAGCTATGCGTCATCAATATAAAAGGGAAGATGGCTTGATCAGGGGGCTGTGCTACCTTCTTAGGAGTTCCTAAGTAAGCTCTTCCACCTTTGTTCTCATCAGTTGACTAATATTAATGCAGGCTCCCTGCCTGAACTTAATCAAAATCAGTTTGAAAAGGTTGAACAGCAAAACCCTAAGTGGGAGGTTTTTGATGGTGGGAGAAAAGTAAAAGAGGCCTGAGAGGAATGCATGCATAACGACAATGTGCCCCCTGCTGTTCAGGAGACCACAACTCTTGTAGCAAATTGGTTTTGGTAGCGCAGGTGGCACTGAAAGTTACTGCAAATCTTGTGCACAGTGTGTCCTGGTGAAAAACATGCCTTTTTGTCCATCCCCCTTGTCAAAATTACAAGTGATGGCCTATTGATATAGTGTGAATCGACTTTTTTCAATTCATTCTAGTGGTCACTGATCATTTCACAAAATATGCTCAAGCTTACCCCTCCAGAGACCAGAGAGCAACCACCGTCGCCAAAACATTGTAGAAGAAATTCTTCATGCACCAAGGACTGCTAGCATGCATCCATGCTGACCAAGGAGGAGACTTCTAGAGACAGATAATTGAGACATTTTGTGAGGTTTGTGGGATCCAGAAGTCCAGAACCACACCATTTCATCCTCAGAGAGACCCTCAGCCAGAGAGTTTCTTCTTAATGTTGGGCACCTTGGATCCAAAACAGAAACGACATTGGAGTCAACAAACAAGTCAATTGGTCCATGCCTACAACTGTATCAAAAATGAGACAACTGGTACCACACCTACTTCCTCATGTTTGGAAGGGAAGCGAGACTACCAATGGATATCAGTTTTGGAGTGTCCCCAGATCACTCATCTGGGACATACTACCTGAAGTACATGTCATAGCTGAAGGAAGAATTGTAGGAGACTACAGATTGGCTGATCAGGCCTCTGGTCAACTGGGGAGGCAAAAGAAAACTAGTTACGACAGAGTCCACAACCACGTTTTGCAACCTAGAGATAAGATCCTCATCCATCAGTTGGGCCTTCATGGAAAACACAATCTTGCTGATAGATGGCGTCCAGAACCTTATATGGTGGTAGAAAAGTCGCCAAATTTCCAAATTTATAGAGTAAAGATTGAGAAGGGAGGTGGGGGTCTTAAGACCCATCCTCATCATCATCAGAATTTGCTGCCGGTAGGACAGAATGTTGGTTGTAACTGACACAAAGCACTGGATTCCATCCAACCACCTGATCCCCTCGAAAGAGCCCCCGGGCATTATTGGCCAATCCGTCCCTTCTAAAAGTACGGAGAGTGATTTCAGTGATGAATGTGGACAATACTAAAAATGAATTAATGACCCATGTTTTGTAATCCAAGACCACACAGAACAGCAGCTTAAGAAGATTCTCAAGAAAAGTGTAGTCCAGCATCAAGCCCATATCACCACATTGCAGGGGCAGGGGGGAGTAATTTAGAGGATGGAGTTACCAAGGTAAGAAGTGATTGTCATGGAGCCCGAACCTGAAAGTCAAGAGCAAGGGGTCAATGATTGGGTATCTATAGTACACACCAGTCCCAAACCAGACACTAGGCCCCTAGGATGCTAACATATGACCACATAAGGGTTCTCAGATTGCTACCCCACCATTTTAACTATATATGGCCATATTTACCCTAAGAAACAGCTATGTGGCCAGTAAGTGATTTGTGTGTGACTGACTACCTCTACAACCAGGGTGCTTTATCATTAATCTCTACTTCCAGGTGATAAGTCTTCATTTTGTGCTTGGGAGCCTACAGCGACTCACCAGGGGAAGAGTGTAACACCTGTGTAGGGCATGACATGGTGTACAGAAACTGTGGCAGCTAGGAACAGAGAGTGTTGTTCACTAAATGACATTAAGCCATTCTTAACTGCAGTAGCAGAGGACAGGAATGATTGTCTGAGCAAGCTGGAGAAGAAGGAGAAGCTAACTGCAGGGGGTAAGGTGGAGCCAGTCAGCTATAATTGGAGAGTGAGCGCGATGATCCAGGACAGGGGTGTGTGGGTGCGCACTGACAGTTCTGCAGCTCTGTGGTACAACTCCAGCTTACTGTTCTGCCACACAATCAGAGACTGGCTAGGTTACCAGTAGCTACCCAACCCCCATCTGTCTTCTCATTAAGAAGACTACTGCCTGCTATTCCCAGCATTGCTAAACATTTGAACCCAAGAGTTCTAGGTTGGAACCCTGTGTGACTACAGACCTTCTACATCAGTGAGTATCTACTGTTTGGATTTGAGTTTTCACTGTTGGAGAAGTATACCGAAGCTTATTATAAGACAGTACTATTGGGACCTGTGATTCCTCTAACGAGGAGATTATGATAGGACCAGCTGTGGAGGTGATGTAGTTTTCATTATATTAGTAAATGCATCAACTGCAATAACGCCAACATCCGTGGCAAGTGAATCCTCAACTTGGGACTGTATTTGCATGTCTGCAGCCATTTGTAGGTAATGGTGATTAGTTAGGAGTGTGCTTGTGGTAACAAAGGGGAGAGTCATCCCTAACATTCATGTTTATTACAATGCACATCTTGCACTGTTCTAGCATATTGCATAACATTACTTATTGGTTTCATACTTGGTATCCCCTCTGCATTGGCACCTTTCATCCTCCTGTAAATAAACCTAAAAGTTTTAACCTCATCTCTTGTGAGTGCGTAGAGAGTGTGGAGAGGGGTTCTCCAGAATCTACCCCGGGCGGAAAAGAAAGTCACTTCTGCATTCTCCTAGAGCTCCTAGCAAAATTTGGGTGGAGGCACTGCGCCATATTGAGGAGAGAGCTGCCAGACACCATGCCCAAGAAGGCGGTTTAAAAAGGGGCATTACACACAGGAACCCATATGAGGAAGATCGATTGCTACCACCTCTCACTCCTTCAAAAAAAATAAAACCAAGAAACAAACAGGTCAAAATAAGCAGAACTAAAGTTTACAGTCTGATACCTGGCAGAATGAATTCATGACACTCTATATACTTACCACATCTTTCAAGGGTCCATACTTCCCAGGAGAAAAAGTAAGAGCAATTTTTAAAGGTGTTGGTGTTCTAGGGGGTGCCAGCAGTAACTTCTCTATTATTGGGGTGCAAAGTCTGAAGGAAGAATTTGTTAATGGTAAATAAATAAAATGAATAAATAGCATTAACATATCAGTTATGTTCACAAGTCAGGATAAAATCCTACTTCTGTTTGCAACAGAAATCCAGGGCTTTACCATCAGAATATTCCAGCGGGTGTGCATTAAAACTTAAGCCTTATTGATATTCAAACTTTGACTAAGTGACCTGCAACATATTTCACAGCTTTTTCCTGCAGTGCAGCCAGAAATCCACAACAAAAAACTTCAATGCAGGTTAATGGAATTATAAATCCTCATTCACATGCAGGAGATGCAGATTTCATGTGCATTTAGGTGCAAAATGTTACATTTGTGATGTGTTTTTAATATTTACCGGAGGAAGACTTGATTTTATTTGAATAGCTGAAACGCATTGTATACACATTTTTAATATATTCATGTTATGAATAAGTTTTTATTTTTGATTTATTACCTTGTACCTTGCGTTGTGTAGAAGTGCTGTGACTTCAGTAGTAACAGAAAAAAAAACCCAAAGTTTGTTGGGGTCACCTTTGGATACTTATATGATCCAAAAGCTAGCTGTCTGCCAAGCAAGGAAACAGGGATCAATACGCTCCTCATCAGGTGAGTGCAACAATATATCTATTCACCATCACCGCACTATAAGGCTGCGTTCACACATTTGCATATTTTGTTGCACTTTTTTGCGCGCGCTTTTGCTGCGTTTTTCAGCCGGGCAAAAAAACGCAACAAAATACGCAGGGGCTTTCACACACCGCGCTTTCTTTACCCCAGAAAGCGCAGTGATGTTACAGAGGGGAGGAAGAATCCTGCTTCCCATTAGATTTCGCAGTGTATTAATATACACTGCAAAATCTAAATTAAACAAAGCCAAATGTATGAAAAATAAAAAAGAATGAAATACTTTACCTCTTCGACGCCTTTCCCCGGTGTCCGGTGCCGAGGCCAGGCGATGTGTAGTCCTGCAAGAGCCTGCCGTGATGTCAGAGGGGTGTTCCCAGCGCAGATTGGCCGCCCACGGTCATGTGATATGCATCACATGACCGCGAGCGGCCAATCAGCGCCGGGAACGCCCCTCTAACATCAAGGCAGGTCCTGGCAAAAGACACATCGCCTGGCCTTGGCACCGGGAAAAGGCGTCGGAGAAGTAAAGTATTTCATTCTTTTTTATTTTTCACACATTTGGCTTTAATTTAGATTTCGCAGTGTAGATTAATACACTGTGAAATCTAATGGGCGATCACAGCTGTCACAGAGCAGAGGAGGAAGCAGGATTCTTCCTCCCCTCTGTGACATCAGAGGGAGAAAACGCAGGAGCTCCTGCGTACAGAATTGACATCTCAATTCTTTATGCAACTGCGTTTTCTCCTTGAAAAAGCACTGCGTATTTTTACGCACTGTCTGCACGGCAAAGTGAATTTCCCATTCACTTTGCTGGCAGACACAAAACACTTTGCGTATTTTGAAAAGCATGCGTAAAAAAGCGCGTCAAAATACGCAAAGTGTGAGCGCAACCTAGATTCTGCACTCCATTTCTCTCTCCAGTAGCATCCTACGGGAGAATATATACAGTGCCTACAAGTAATATTCAACCCCCTGCTGATTTAGCTGGTTTGATAAGATGCCAATAAGTTAGAGCCTTCAAACTGCAAACGAGAGTAGGATTTATTAACAAAAGCATAAATCTTACAAACCAAAAATTATGTTGCTCAGTTGAATTTTATAAATTTTAAACATAAAAGTGTGGGTCAATTATTATTCAACCCCTATGTTTAATATTTTGTGGAATAACCCTTGTTTGCAATTACAGCTAATAATCGTCTTTTATAAGACCTGATTAGGCCGGCACAGGTCTCTGGAGTTATCTTGGCCCACTCCTCCATGCAGATCTTCTCCAAGTTATCTAGGTTCTTTGGGTGTCTCATGTGGACTTTAATCTTGAGCTCCTTCCACAAGTTTTCAATTGGGTTAAGGTCAGGAGACTGACTAGGCCACTCCAACACCTTGATTTTTTCCCTCTTGAATCAGGCCTTGGTTTTCTTGGCTTTGTGCTTTGGGTCGTTGTCTTGTTGGAAGATGAAATTACGACCCATCTTAAGATCCTTGATGGAGGAGCGGAGGTTCTTGGCCAAAATCTCCAGGTAGGCCGCGCTATCCATCTTCCCATGGATGCGGACCAGATGGCCAGGCCCCTTGGCTGAGAAACAGCCCCACAGCATGATGCTGCCACCACCATGCTTGACTGTAGGGATGGTATTCTTGGGGTCGTATGCATTGCCATCCAGTCTCCAAACGTCACGTGTGTGGTTGCCACCAAAGATCTCGATCTTGGTCTCATCAGACCATAGAACCTTGAACCAGTCTGTCTCAGAGTCCTCCAAGTGATCATGATCAAACTGTAGATGAGCCTTGACATGACGCTTTGAAAGTAAAGGAACCTTACGGGCTCGTCTGGAACGGAGACCATTGCGGTGGAGTACGTTACTTATGGTATTGACTGAAACCAATGTCCCCACTGCCATGAGATCTTCCCGGAGCTCCTTCCTTGTTGTCCTTGGGTTAGCCTTGACTCTTCGGACAAGCCTGGCCTCGGCACGGGAGGAAACTTTCAAAGGCTGTCCAGGCCGTGGAAGGCTAACAGTAGTTCCATAAGCCTTCCACTTCCGGATGATGCTCCCAACAGTGGAGACAGGTAGGCCCAACTACTTGGAAAGGGTTTTGTACCCCTTGCCAGCCTTGTGACCCTCCACGATCTTGTCTCTGATGGCCTTGGAATGCTCCTTTGTCTTTCCCATGTTGACCATGTATGAGTGCTGTTCACAAGTTTGGGGAGGGTCTTAAATAGTCAGAAAAGGCTGGCAAAAGAGATAATTAATCCACACATGTGAAGCTCATTGTTATTTGTGCCTGAACTACTTCTTAATACTTTAGGGGGACCAAACAGAATGCTGGTGGTTTGAGGGGTTGAATAATAAATGACCCTCTGAATTAACTTTTAACGCTTTAATAAAAAAAAAAAATTTTGTGGCACTGCATTTCCCACTTCCAGGCTGATCTACAGTCCAAATGTCACAATGCCAAGTTAATTCCGCATGTGTCAACCAGCTAAATCTGCAGGGGTTGAATACTACTTGTAGGCACTGTATACCATTTTGTGAAAGTTAAGTAAAATGGAATTTAATTCCAGAGAGTTAATAACTTCCGCATCCAAACAGAAGCATTGAATTAACACTCATTGAGATCTACGCCAGACAACAGATTAAAAAAAACAAAACACTAATCGGTTCTCCATAGAAAAGGTAGTGGTGATTGATGCAGCTATTGGCTATAACACGGTCCTCCTGATCAAAAGACTCATAATGAGAACATTGACATATACACATACACTTCATAATAACAAATTTTCTAATCACGAACACCATATCAAAACATACAGAACATACTGTAAGTAAACATATTGCAACTCTTTTAAAGCGCCATTCCAATTTTCTTCTACTGCACCGCTGCAGGGGTGCCTTACATCTAAGACCCCTGACCTGTCTGATGCTCACCTTCCGTCGGCTTCAACGGTTTCCAGCCTGTGATTGTTGACCTCCCGGCAGCTCTATAGTTTGCTGGAGTACACTGGTGGTCACAACTCAGTACAACTATGACAGCCTTGTTATGGCTCTCTGAGTTACTTTGAGACCTTCTGGCAAGTCAAAAGTTACTAGTAAAACATGATGTACCATGGGTACGGAGTGGCGTTGGTAAAAGGTGAAGATGCTAGAAAGGGAGTATATGACAGTGGGCACAGGACTTAGATTTAAAAAGTGTCACTCCAGCATGGAAAAAAAGAAAAAGAAATGCTGGAGTAATGCTTTATAGTGAGACTAAAAAAAGAAAATCAGCATTTCTCATTCGTGGTAGAGCAACATATCTTGCCATAAGTGTTACCTACCAACCATTCCACAGATACCCCACTGACGTTACTAAGTCGCTGCTAAAGCCAGACTTGTACTTAACAAATCAACCACACTGCATGTAAGATTTATGGGGCCAATCAATACAGCAAAGTGTGCTAGAAAACAGGCATCAAATACTTTAAAAAGTCACAAAAATAATGCATAATGCAAAGTTGCAGGAGTTTCAGGCAGCTCTGTCAAAAGAGCAGATCTGGGAGCAGCCTGGGACTGGCGAATGTCACCCATCACATTCTTTAAAAGGGGCAGCATTTCTTACACCAGAAGTGTTACTCCTGGAGCATTTCTTACACCAGAAGTGTTACTCCTAGAGCATTTCTTACACCAGAAGTGTTACTCCTAGAGCATTTCTTACACCAGACGTGTTACTCCTGGAGCATTTCTTACACCAGAAGTGTTACTCCTAGAGCATTTCTTACACCAGACATGTTACTCCTGGAGCATTTCTTACACCAGATGTGTTACTCCTAGAGCATTTCTGGCTAAGCGCACCTCACTGATAATATGTGCTAAGTTCATTAAGTGTTGTGCCAGTCTTCATGAATCTCAGCCATTGACTGTCAATCATTGTAGTTTGCAGTTATAGTATTTCCTGTGCTGTCTGTCTGTGACATGGCTGCTCCGTGGTTAAATTATCATTGTGAAGTCAGGCTAAAGATGTGGCTTTGGGGTTTTTACATCTTACTCACATTGCTCAGAGTATTCACTTTTTTTTTGTTTTCTTAAATCCACCACATGGCTCTAGAGATATGGGTCTTTTCATTTAGTGCTAGTTTTTATTATCTTCCCTTGAGGCGTGGATCACAGGGTTCTCTGGGGTCGCGACTTTAGGCTGTCCTGTATGCAGGGGCGGGCTGGCCCAGGTGGCAGGGGGGCAAGTGCCCCCTGGGCTGGTGGTATAGTCCACATCTAGGGCCGCCCCCTACAGAAACGGGCCGGCCGCGGGCGTCGCTTTGCGGCCGGCACATGACGCGAGACGGCCCGGCCGCGGGAGTTGGTCTGTGACGCTGGATGTCTCAGATCAGGTAAGGGCTGATAGCACCCCCCCCCCCCCCCGCTTCTCAAGTCAGACCTGACAGCACCCCAACCCCCCCCCCCCACCCGCTTCTCAAGTCAGACCTGACAGCAACCCCCCCCCTGCCCCCCCGGTCCCAAGTCAGACCAGACAGCACCCCCCCCCCCCCGCTTCTCAAGTCAGACCTGACAGCACCCCCCCCCGCTTCTCAAGTCAGGGCCGGCAGGGCAAATCTGCCACCCAGAGATGGAGGCTCCAGCCAGCCCCTGCCTGTATGATTACCCTGTGGACCATGTTCCCTTGGTAAATACAATACAACTAAGCACTAAATATAGAATTCTGTATCTCTAGAATGTATGGAGGCTTTAGAGTAAAACAAATAAAACAGCAGAGTGTTGGCCCAGATGACCCAGGAGATCCCTTCCAACTCTACCATTCTATGATTCTATGAATACTCAGGAGCTGCAGGAATAAACGAAGATCAAACACTGGCACCTTAAGATCTGGTGAGAAGACCTCTTTACTACCGGTTAAGACTTGTGTGGCGCCCCGCAACGAGTGCGTCACAAGGGAGTATTGCAGCCGCAATATTCTCTAGACAAAGCAGTGAAATAGTTAACTCAGAGATCCAACCCAACATACAACACCTAGAACAGGGGACCAATCATAGGTCCTGGTGGGTGGAGTGTTAGGGTAGTGAAGAGAACACAATAATCTAGACAGTCAGAACAAGTCGGAGAAGTAGTCTAGAACTTGAAGAGAGCAGACTAGAACTTGGAGTGGAGCGGGGGCTCCGCACCCCGTGCGGGCCCCTGGGCCGTCACCGGTCGGGTGTCAGCACCTGAGGCCTTAACAACCGGGAATGGGCATATCTACACGGGTTCCCAAAAGACTCCCGTGCCCACAACTCACAGCCGGTTCACTGGTACCGAAGCTGGCAGCAGTTCACCTCTGTCACGCGAACCAGCCCCGTGGAGGAGCAGCTTTATAGGAGCACCCCACCACCAGCCAGTTTCCAGTCGTCTAACCAGCGGTGTACCCACCGAGGGACCCAAGGCTCCCCAAAGAATCCAGAACGTACATCATGGATAGGGCATTGAAGCAGCCTCCCCGTACCCGACCTGGTATTCCTGGGCGACGCTGGCAAGAGAAACTAAGGAGGTAGAGAGGAGGTACACTGCGGATCTCTGAGGAGTACTATCACTGCTGAGTCCACCCGGTCTTCTACTCAACCACTGTAAGCCATGTACTGCCTGCTGGTTACAGTAAAGAACCGTTGCAGAGACTATCTGTGTCCGTGTCTCCTTATGAACTGTCCGTCATGAACTTAAGGTAACCGCAGCTGCCGCACAACATCTTGAGCAGCTCCAGCCCCCGGGGATCACCGCTCAGCCTGTGGGGAGCGTAACATCTTGCTGCTGTCCATCACCCCGGGAGGTTCCGCAGCGTCGGTAGCCCTTACCGAATCTACTCATAGGTGGCGTCACGAAGAAAACAAATTAAAACCCCTTTTTAATCTGTTCCCGTAAGACGACCTCAATTTTGATCTGCACTACACCGGGCCCCACTACCGGCAGGCGCGGTCCACCCGTGACAAGGAAAGAGAAGAATCGCCTGTCTAAACCGGGAGTAACCCTGGCCCCTGGTGTGCGTCAGAAAATGGCGTCACGAACAGGATACGAGCAGGCCCGTTACCAACGGGTATGTTGTGCTTAAACTGGACTTTATTGTCTACAATTGGACTTTGTTCGTCCCTAAAAGAACTTTCCCGCCTTTACACCATTGGGTCAAGATGGCGCCCAAGATGGCGTTCCCGCCACAAGAAGCCGCCACGTGAAGCCCAGGAGTGAGTCAACCCCCCCCCTCACTGTGGGAGGGCTAAGGACGAAAGGCGCCAAACTCTTTGTCCGCCCTGATTGCTCGAATCAACCATGGGGGCGGATCCCAAAGACTTTTCCCACGATTGGACTACAAAAGCCCAGAGGAGATGGGAGTGTCATACCTAGACACACCGACAGAGAGAGAAGACATCTTCACCAGCTCAACCAGAACGTCTTACCGGTTGATCGGGTGTGGTTTCCCTCCAAAGAAGAATGGCCAGCATGAGACTCCAAGACCTGATGCGGGAGGTCGAGGCGGAGGCCAGAGCAGCCATAAGCCAACCGGGTCCGGATCCTGCCCTTACCATAGACGGCAGCCCCGACTTCTGGCTAGAGGCTCTACAAGACCTCCGGGTGCGGTTACTAGAGACAGTGGAATGGACGATCCGTAGCTGGAGCGCGACCCTAGGCAGACGACTACACCATGCGATGCAGCAGAGCCGACCGGGTGCAGCTTCTCCAAGCCCAGACGACGTCACCAGCTTCTCGACCGCCTCACCCTCGCCTACCACCTGTCCTGCTCCGTCACTTGAGCCAATAGACTGTGTCATTCCGGTGGAGGCCGCAACTCGACCCGTTCCAGCGACCAACATCGCAACCGATTCCGTTCTTGAGCCGGAGCTCATAACACGCTCCATGGAAGAACTCGATCTCTACCAGGTTCCACCTGCGGAACCCGCGACTAGTTTCCACACTACCGAGACTGTCGCTTGTTTCTCCCTAGAACCGGAGGCCTCCTCTGCAACCACAGAGGCCTACCTGGTAACCGGGATTGAAACACCTTTACCTGCGGAAACAGATGAAGAGGCAGGCAGCCTGGAAGCCCTGCAGGACGTCCCTACGGAAGGATCCGCAGCACCACCGCCCCGTTGTACAACGGAACAAGCTTTAACGTCTTTCATCAACGAGCAGCCTGATGTGATCATCGAGGAAGAGGTCGGAGAGGATGACGACGAGACCCACAGCACCGCTGAGGATTTCGACACCGGGTTCGCTTGGGGAGACAACAAAGAACTTCCTTCCGGGCACACAGCTCGGGTACACTGGTCGGGTGCACTGCCGACACCTTCCCCTGTGCCGTTCCACCGGGTTCCGATACAGACAGCCCGCCAAGTTCAAGCTTCCCGCCAAACCACCAGCTCCATTACTCATCTTTACACCCCGAGCCGTAACGACGGAGATGTACGCCAGAGACGACGAGAGGAGTGGCAAGCCAGAGAACGCGCCAACATGGAGGCCCGTGCCGAGGCTCGCCGCCAGCCGCCGCTGCCTGATGAACTCCGCCGTGAAGGTAGAATTTCCACCTTTAACTTAAATACCGGGTGGGGGTTCGCTTGGGAGGTGGGTTTGAACGAGGAGGTGTTTGTGGGGCGCCGGGACGTTGAGTCAAACTTGCCAAGAGGACATCCCGATCGCGACCTATACCGGGGCGATATTATCACCTATGAGCGCTATGCTTGTGCAGATGGGTGGTTTGCTATCCGGGTACGCCATCACCCTCAGAGCCAGTGACTTTAAAACTTGAACTTTCATCAATGACTCTGTTTCCCGTTAATCATTGACTGTGTGATCTCGCGGCTACAGCCTGGACTCTAGTTAAAGTACAGCCGACCGCCCGCCAGGTCCGCACAAAGTGATTACCTGTTTCTTTGCTTATAACATCAAAGCATTTCTTTACCTGTTTTTCTACTCTAATAAAAGTGTGTCATATATGTATAAAAATGTAAAAACCTCTGTAATGTGAGTAGTTTGACGCTTGGGGACAAGCTGATTTAACCAAGGGGGAGTGTGGCGCCCCGCAACGAGTGCGTCACAAGGGAGTATTGCAGCCGCAATATTCTCTAGACAAAGCAGTGAAATAGTTAACTCAGAGATCCAACCCAACATACAACACCTAGAACAGGGGACCAATCATAGGTCCTGGTGGGTGGAGTGTTAGGGTAGTGAAGAGAACACAATAATCTAGACAGTCAGAACAAGTCGGAGAAGTAGTCTAGAACTTGAAGAGAGCAGACTAGAACTTGGAGTGGAGCGGGGGCTCCGCACCCCGTGCGGGCCCCTGGGCCGTCACCGGTCGGGTGTCAGCACCTGAGGCCTTAACAACCGGGAATGGGCATATCTACACGGGTTCCCAAAAGACTCCCGTGCCCACAACTCACAGCCGGTTCACTGGTACCGAAGCTGGCAGCAGTTCACCTCTGTCACGCGAACCAGCCCCGTGGAGGAGCAGCTTTATAGGAGCACCCCACCACCAGCCAGTTTCCAGTCGTCTAACCAGCGGTGTACCCACCGAGGGACCCAAGGCTCCCCAAAGAATCCAGAACGTACATCATGGATAGGGCATTGAAGCAGCCTCCCCGTACCCGACCTGGTATTCCTGGGCGACGCTGGCAAGAGAAACTAAGGAGGTAGAGAGGAGGTACACTGCGGATCTCTGAGGAGTACTATCACTGCTGAGTCCACCCGGTCTTCTACTCAACCACTGTAAGCCATGTACTGCCTGCTGGTTACAGTAAAGAACCGTTGCAGAGACTATCTGTGTCCGTGTCTCCTTATGAACTGTCCGTCATGAACTTAAGGTAACCGCAGCTGCCGCACAACATCTTGAGCAGCTCCAGCCCCCGGGGATCACCGCTCAGCCTGTGGGGAGCGTAACATCTTGCTGCTGTCCATCACCCCGGGAGGTTCCGCAGCGTCGGTAGCCCTTACCGAATCTACTCATAGGTGGCGTCACGAAGAAAACAAATTAAAACCCCTTTTTAATCTGTTCCCGTAAGACGACCTCAATTTTGATCTGCACTACACCGGGCCCCACTACCGGCAGGCGCGGTCCACCCGTGACAAGGAAAGAGAAGAATCGCCTGTCTAAACCGCGAGTAACCCTGGCCCCTGGTGTGCGTCACTTGTGTCAATACAAAATATCAAATGTCATTGCAAAGTATGAATATAAAATAATAATAAACATCAATGACATAAGCTAGAGAGCAACAAGTATGAACAATGCATGTACTTACCCAATACTCTCCTTCCCCTTTTCAGGGGTGGTGTGTCTCCTCAGGGGAGTTATAGTCTTCTGCACACATATTGGAGTGGATGTGTGCGCTGGATTTTCAAGACTAAAATATTCCTTAATATTTCCAGCAGAAATGTTGAGAAATTAGTAAGAAAGAAAAAAAAAAAAAGTGTAAAACATTGAAAGAATTACCCTTCTTCTCTGCTTACTCAGACATAAGTGGTGCAACAATCATGAAGCCAAATGATTATACTGAGGAATGCAGCCACCCGATGTAATTTCTGCCTATAGTTACATGATGTTAACCCTCTATTAGAGGCACCTACGGCAATCTCTAGTTTAGGCACAGCGCGCCTGACAGGCACGGGTTAGGCTGGCTACACGTCACGGTGTGCTCCGGTCCAGGGCTGTCCGGGATGACCCGGACCGGATCAGCACACAGAACTGGAGGGCCAAATGTTCCCTCCGGTCCAGTGTGCAGCCAGATGGCTGTAATTGCAGCCGCAGCTGCTGATTTTTCAAGACCACGGCTAGCATGGAGATTCAAAGGAATCTTTATATTCCCATATTTATTACAAACAAAATTAGTCATCTTGAAAACATTGGACACTGGGGCTGTTTTAGACTCCCCATCCTTATAGGAAGTGTTTTCAGCAGGTTCCTTATCATTAGAGACAGGATCTCAATGATAGGTAACACCTTTATTCGCAGCCGATAACACAGGATGCACCAATCACACACAGGTGATGTCAGACCTGCTCTTCCTCCTTCACAATCACCTTTGCATATTAGATGCTCGAATACAAAAATATGTCCAGGTCAGATCATTTGGCTATGTATATGTGTGTAACCTAAAACAGCAGGAAATAATCTAAAAAAAAGTGGCCAGTATGAAAATTGAAAGTTTTTTTTTATTCTTAATAGATTGTAATTAAAAAAAACAAAAAAAATAAACACAAAAACCTGAATAAACAACAGGATATTCTCTGATGAAGCATTCCCTTTATTCCATCTGTTGTACTTACAATTCCAATGGGATCATACGGTTCCCGATAGTCTGGGAAGGAGTCTAGAGACGGCATTATAGCACTGGTTTCCACAATCATGGAGTCATCAATACCATAGAACTCATTGCTCTGTTCTACACTGTTCATGTAAAACAATATCCCTATTAAAATTATTCACTCCATAAAGACAAGATATTTCAACAGAAAAAGATCCTTTTTCTATAGGAATGATGACAATTGATATACAGATACAAATAATTTCAAACTTTATTTATATTCCATATCAAAAAATATATTAAAATATTAAAACAGATCCAGAGCATATCCTCTTAGGGATCCACAAGATTACAACCACAGCAGTATATATTACATAGTATATGACATTCAATTTATACTTAACAATTCTTTAAATGGCCACAGTATGTACATTACCACTGTTTCGCACCTCGCTTCTTCCGGGGGGCGTCACGACGTAGGGGAGAAGGGACCACAGCTACAACACAGCGGCTAGGATCAGGTATATGTCTTAACTTTCTATAGAGGTTTTTGGAGTATATACATAAGGTTGAAGATTGGGAATTGTTTCAATGCTGAAGGTGTAGGTTTGGTGATACCATACTGAATATAGGATACCTCAGTGTGAGTGAGGTTATCAGTGGTTAGCAACCGGATTTAGCATTCAGCTCCCATATATTTCTCTCTATATACAAGTGTAATACCATAAAACCTTGCCACTTTGAGACAGTGGTAATGTACATACTGTGGCTATTTAAAGAATTGTTACCGTATATACTCGTGTATAAGCCGACCCGTGTATAAGCCGACCCCCCTACTTTTACCCCCAAAAACTGGGAAAACATATTGACTCGCGTATAAGCCGAGGGTGGACTCCAGCACAGGTATACAGCCCCCAGCAGTGTGGTATACAGCAGCCTCCCCAGTGGTATATACAGGCCCCAGCAGTGTTACAGCAGCAGCCCCAGTGGTATATACAGCAGCAGCCCCAGTGGTAGTATACAGCAGCCCCAGAGGTATATACAGCAGCCCCAGTGGTAGTATACAGCAGCAGCCCCAGTGGTAGTATACACGCAGCCCCAGTAGTATATACAGCCCCAGTGGTAGTATACATACAGCCCCAGTAGTAGTATACAGCCCCAGTGGTAGTATACAGCCCCAGTGGTAGTATACAGCAGCCCCAGTGGTATATTCAGCCCCAGTGGTAGTATACAGCCCCAGTGGTAGTATACAGCAGCCCCAGTGGTAGTATACAGCAGCCCCAGTGGTATATTCAGCCCCAGTAGTAGTATACAGCCCCAGTGGTAGTATACAGCCCCAGTGGTAGTATACAGCCCCAGTGGTAGTATACAGCAGCCCCAGTGGTAGTATACAGCAGCCCCAGTGGTATATTCAGCCCCAGTGGTAGTATATAGCAGCCCCAGTAGTAGTATACAGCCCCAGTGGTAGTATACAGCAGCCCCAGTGGTATATTCAGCCCCAGTAGTAGTATACAGCCCCAGTGGTAGTATACAGCCCCAGTGGTAGTATACAGCAGCCCCAGTGGTATATTCAGCCCCCGTGGTAGTATATAGCAGCCCCAGTAGTAGTATACAGCCCCAGTGGTAGTATACAGCCCCAGTGGTAGTATACAGCCCCAGTGGTAGTATACAGCAGCCCCAGTGGTATATTCAGCCCCAGTGGTAGTATACAGCCCCAGTGGTAGTATACAGCAGCCCCAGTAGTAGTATACAGCCCCAGTGGTAGTATACAGCAGCCCCAGTGGTATATTCAGCCCCAGTGGTAGTATACAGCCCCAGTGGTAGTATACAGCAGCCCCAGTAGTAGTATACAGCCCCAGTGGTAGTATACAGCAGCCCCAGTGGTATATTCAGCCCCAGTAGTAGTATACAGCCCCAGTGGTAGTATACATACAGCCCCAGTAGTAGTATACAGCCCCAGTAGTAGTATACAGCCCCAGTGGTAGTATACAGCCCCAGTGGTAGTATACAGCAGCCCCAGTGGTATATTCAGCCCCAGTAGTAGTATACAGCCCCAGTGGTAGTATATAGCCCCAGTGGTAGTATACAGACAGCCCCAGTAGTGGTAGTATATAGCCCTAGTGGTAGTATACAGCCCCAGTGGTAGTATATAGCCCCAGTGGTAGTATACAGACAGCCCCAGTAGTGGTAGTATACAGCCCCAGTGGTAGTATATAGCCCCAGTGGTAGTATACAGACAGCCCCAGTAGTGGTAGTATATAGCCCCAGTGGTAGTATACAGGGCCCCAGCAGGGCCCCCCTCATAATTTGGCGCCCCCACCTCAGTTTCTGGGCCCCCCCGCATGCAGCGCTGCACATATACATTACCTGTCTAGCAGCTGTCACCCTCCGATGGCGGATCGCGGCTCCCGGCTCCGGGCTCCATCTTCCTCGCTGACTTCCTGCTTTGTGACCGGGGCTCAGCGCGATGACGTCATCGCGACGCCGGCCGGTCACCTGACAAGCAGGAAGTCAGCGAGGAAGATGGAGGCCGGAGCCGGGAGCCGCGATCCGCCACCGGAGGGTGACAGCTGCTAGACAGGTAATGTATGAGCGCAGCGCTGCATGCGGGGGGGCCCAGAAACTGAGGTGGGGGCGCCAAACTTTGAGGGGGACCGTATGACTCGCGTATAAGCCGAGGGGGGCACTTTTCAGCCCAATTTTTGGGCTGAAAAACTCGGCTTATACGCGAGTATATACGGTAAGTATAAATTGAATGTCATATACTATGTAATATATACTGCTGTGGTTGTAATCTTGTGGATCCCTAAGACGATATGCTCTGGATCTGTTTTAATATTTTAATATATTTTTTGATATGGAATATAAATAAAGTTTGAAATTATTTGTATCTGGATATCAATTGTCATCATTCCTATAGAAAAAGGATCTTTTTCTGTTGAAATAACTACACTGTTCATGGTATTGGACGTTCTATCATCCATATTAATAGTTTCAGACCAACTTGATAAACTCCCAGTGTGCTGAAATAGAGAGAAGTGGAGCAAAAAAAAAACAAAAAAAAAAAAACATAAAACATAAAACAGGGCAATGTCACTAAAGATATTTAACTTTTGGAAATAGAAGATTTCAAGCAACCAACCAACTGGAGATGTGCCGGTACAACCTGGCACTATTTAGTGACCTACACCATACACATGTCTGAAGCTCAATATGGCACACAAGGCTTTATAAGCTCCAACTGGAGTTCTCTTGGATGCAATATCTTGTTTTTACAGGCTTTTCTGCACTGAAATATAAAGTCTGCAGTTACTTTATCTGACTGCAGAAGCAAGACTGTGTAACGTACACATTGTCAGGATTCCCCTGCATGACCCAAGTAAGTGACTGGTCATGTGACTGCTTATTAATATTTGCACACTTGCAGGGGCGGACTGGCCCGGCGGGAGATCGGGAGATCCCCCGGGGGGCCCCGACACTTTTTCGCCACGCCCACTTAGCCACGCCCCCATACCCCCCCCCCTGAGCCCTGCAGGCAGATGTGTGAGGCCCCCCTGTACTATCACTAATCATGTCGGCGCACTGCCGATATGATTAGTGATTATGTTCTTGTCTTGCAGCAGCAAAGCACGGAGAGAGCTCTCCGTGCTTTGCCTGCTGTTGCGGTGCCGCCCAGCCTCCTCTGCGCAGCGCGACACTGCCGGCGCGTGCGCAGATGGAGACAGTCTCAGCCTGCGATGACTGCCTCCAGCCAGGCTGTGCGTGCAGGTGCCGGCAGCGTCGCTACAGAGGAGAGGGACCCGCCGTCGCCCCAGCAGACCTGCAGACAGTCAGCCCATGCCATGATGCCAGGGTGACTATAAAAGTCCGGGGGGGGCCGGGGGTAGGAGGCTTGGGTGAGGGAGGGGGAAGTCGTCCTAGTAACTGAGTGACTGAGGAGCCCACTCTGCCATAAGAGATGGGCTCCTCAGCAATCAGCCTGGGGCCTGGGGGTCCCAGACCGTGCTCCAGCCTCCACCATCCAGTCTCACCTGCTGGGGGCCTGTAGTGCTGTGCAGCATTTAGTGTGAGGAGATGCTGCTGCTGCTTCTACTACTGCCCCCAGCATGATGCCCTCAGGGAGGTCCCACAAGGCATCACAGGCTGCCTGAGTATGAAGCAAACACTGTGGGAGCTCCCTGATGGCACCATACTGGGGTGCAGTGAGAGCCTAACCTCACAGAGCCCCATGATCTCTATTTACAATCCCTGACTGGACCCCATGATCTCTATGTACACCCCTGAGTGGGCCCCGTAATCTGTATATACGCCTCTGAGTGTGCCCCATGATGATCTCTATGTGCGCCTATGTGTGGGCCCCATGATGATCTCTATGTACGCATCTGAGTGGGCCCCATGATCTCTATGTGCATCTCTGTGTGGGCCCCATAATCTCTATGTACGCCTCTGAGTGGGCCTAATGATGATCTCTATGCATGCCCCTGAGTGGGCCCCGTAATCTGTATATGCGCCTCTGAGTGGGCCCCATAATCTCTATGTACGCCTCTGAGTGGGCCCCGTAATCTGTATGTACGCCTCTGTGTGGGCCCCATGATGATCTCTCTGTATGCATCTGAGTGGGCCCCATGATCTCTATGTGTGACTCTGAGTGGGCCCCATGATGATCTCTATGTGCGCTTATGTGTGGGCCCCATGATGTCCTCTATGCACGCCCCTGAGTGGGCCCCGTAATCTGTATGTACACCTCTGAGTGGGCCCCATGATGATCTCTATGTAAGCATCTGAGTGGGCCCAATGATCTTTATGTGCGCCTCTGTGTGCGCCCCATAATCACTATGTATGCCCCTGAGTGGGCCCGTAATCTCTATGTATGCCTCTGAGTTGTCCCCATGATGATCTCTATGCACGCCCCTGAGTGGGCCTCGTGATCTCTATGTACGATCACATCCCTGACTGGGCCCCATGATCTCAATGTACACCGCTCACTCTGCCCCATGATCTCTATGTACGCCGCTGACTCTGCCCCATGATCTCTATGTATGCCTCTGACTCTGCCCCATGATCTCTATGTTCTAGTGTAAAGGCACCGTTACACACAACGATATCGCTAACGATATCCTTGCAACGTCACTGGTTTTGTGACGCTGCAGCGACCTCGCAGTGATATCGCTGTGTGTGACATGCTGCAACGACTGGCAATCAGCTAGCTGATCGTTGCGGAATGGACGGGACCATTTTTCAGGCGTTGGTCTGCTGCTGTCATGCATGCATCGGCATGTGTGACAGGGTCCAACGACCAGTGATGTTCATTCTGACAGGCTGGGTAAGTGGGAGCAGGCTGGTAACCAAGGTACACATCGGGTAACTAGGCACAGCGCTGTGCTTAGGTACCCGATGTGTACCTTGTTTACCAGTATTATCGCTGCTCGCTGGTGAGTCTGCCTGTTTGACAGCTCATCAGCGACCACACAGCCATGTTCCACCGATCCCGGCCAGGTTGGATCGCTGGAACATCGCAGTGTGTAATGGGACCTTTATTCTGTGCCTGCTCATCTCTGTCAGCAGCCATATTTGTCTGATGGCAATGATGTAGCAGAGCTGAAGACAGAAGATCTGTGGATTACATCAGAGCGAGGATTTTTTTTTTTTTATTGAAGATTGAGTCTCTAAATGTGTTTTGTGTTTGATTTTTCTTAAAAAATGTTTTTCTCTGTGTTGTTTTTTTCTCTTTACTAGAAATTCGGTGGCCATGTCTAGTTTGGCGTGACGCCATGAATTTCAGGCTTAGTACAAGCTTATAATATAAAGCTGGTACTAATCCCATTATTACCCAGCGTGCCACCCCCCACCAGGGCCGCTGGAAGAGCCAGATAAAACACCTGGAAATGGCGCTATGATGAATGAGCCAATTCCAGGGGTGGCTGCGGGCTGCTGTTTTCAGAGTGTGCGGCCCAGAATGCTTGGGCCTTACCATGCTGAGAATCCAAGCCCCCAGCTGCCTAGTTTTAACTGGCTAGCAATCAAAATATGGCGGGAGCCCATGCATTTATTTTTTAAATAATTTTTAAAAAACATTAAGCTTTCCTGCCTTTTGATCCCCAGCCAAGGTAAAGTCAGGCAGCTGGAGGTGGCAGGCTGTAGCTGTCTGCTTTATCTGCGCTAATAATCAAAAATTCCGCGAAGCGCTATGTCATTTTTTTTTTATTATTTTTTTCCACACTTATGTGTGTGTGACAGACCCAACAGCTAATCACAGACACTGACACAGAGAATGGACGTCTGTGATTGGCTGCTTGAGTAACCTGAAAGCAGCCCAAACATAGTACCATACTAGAATGTATGGGCTGATTGCAGATTGCTCAAACAGCCAATCATAGACGCCCATCCTCTTTGACAGCATCTGTGATTGGCTGTTGGGTCTGTCACACATAGAAATGTGAAAAATCATTTTTAAAAACATGATGTAGCGCTCCACAAACTTTTTGATTCTCACCGCAGGTAAAGCAGACAGCTACGGCCTGCCACCCCCAGCTGCCTGGCTTTACCTTGGCTGGTGATCAAAAGACAGAGAAGCCTAATATTTGTTTTAAACTTATGTAAAATATTACAAAAAAAAATTATAAATATGTGGGCTCCCTCCATATGTTGATGGCCAGCCAGCAAAAACAAGGCAGCTGGGGGCTGGGATTCTCAGCATGGTAGCGTTCTTGGCCCCCCACACTGATAATCGCAGCCCGCAGCCACCCCTGAAAATGGCGCATTCTTCATAGCACCATTTCCAGGCACTTTAGCCGGCTCTTCCAGTGGCTCTGGTGGTGAGTGGCACCTTGGGTAATAAAAGGGTTAGTACCAGGCCAGCTTTGTATTATCAGCTGGTACTTAGCCCAAACTTCATGGTGTCATGCCAAATTAGACATGTCCACCATGAATTTCAAGTAAACAGAAAAAAAAAACTGACATTTTTTAATTGTTAAAAATAAAACACAAAACACATTTAGGGACTCCATCTTTAATTAAAAAAAATCCTCGTTCCGACGAAATCCACGGGTCTTCTGTCTTCAGCTCTGCTACATCTTTGCCATCAGACAAATATGTCTGTCAACAAGGATGAGCAGGCACAGAATGACACTTTAGCACTGTTACTGTGCAGTGCAGCACTATGTTTCTTTTTTTGTCATTTCAATTAGTGTAGAAATCTTGGGAAAAGTGTGGATTGTGCTCTGGAAGTGATCAGTTATAGCTAACTATGTTATTTTCTGCAGAGATAAGTCCTGCATAGAAGACGTGATATCAGTCCTCACCTAGAGACATCACTGGTGAGTATGTGTATTACTTATACACACACACTGACACTATATACAGAGCTACTGTGTATAATATCAATGGTGATCATTGCATTACCTGTACACTGACACTATATACAGAGCTTTTTTACATTTTTATTATTTTAGTATTATTTGTCACTATGTGGTGGCATTATGTGCTTTAATCATGACATGACGGTATTTGTCCCTTGTATGTAGTATTATTCAGTCACTATGTGGTGGCAATATGTGGTCTCATGTTGTGGCAGTATTTATACCTTACATGTGGTAGCATTTGATCACTATGTAGTAGTATTACATGCTTTGGTCATGGTGTAGTGGTATTTGTGTATTGTATGTGGCATTATTTGGGCACTATGTCATGGTAATATGTGATCTGGTCATGGTGTGGTGGTATTTCTGCCTTCTATCTGGTAATATTGGTCTTGGTAGAGTGGATTGTGGTCAGACATTTCTTTTATCTGATATCACTAAGCGGAAACTTCTTTATTTCCAATAGATATTAAATACTTGGATGTTTAACCCCTCCCTGTCCTGTGACACAGCAGCAGAGATGCAGTTACAGGGGTTCGCCAGAGAAAGCAAGTTGAGCATCTGGTGAGATTTTCACCTCAGTATTTATAAGACAAAACCAGGAGAGGGTGAGAAATGCAGAAAACAATGACCTCTGATTGCTCCACTCCTGGTTTTGACTTACAAATATTGAGGAAAAAACTCATCAAATGCTCAAAGTGCCACCTTCGTAACCCGTGCATCGCTGGAAACTTGTTTTCACCAAAATATCCCTTTAATGCAAACTACAGTAATTGTACATCACAGTAATGGTGAGCACACATTGATGTGCAGGAGCCGCCTGGGTTTTACAGTCCACGCTACACTAGAATAGGTATAACGGATAACAGGTAATTGTATTTAGCTGAAGAATGGGTGGGCCTGCGGGGGCCCGCGTGGCCCGGGTGGGTGGGCCCCTGGAGTCAATTTTCCTGGTGGGCCCCAGATACCCCAGTCCGGCGCTGCACACTTGTGACCACTTGTCTATTAGTGTCATCTGGTTTCACACAATAGAAGAAAATTAAAAATAAAGCCGAAAGACTATACTGCAAGTGACGGCAAGTGTGCAAATCTCATAAACGCAGTCATGTGATTACCCACTCACTTGGATCACAATGGTGTGTGTATCGAACACTGTCAGAGAGACTGAAGACTTATTCTTACATTGGACAACACCTTTAATAATTCTTCACACAAGAACATGTTAAGAAATATAAAATTACAAATACAAATATTCACTGACCTCTCCCAGGTCAGACACGGCCATTACACAGTACATAGCAGGGACACATACAGTGTTGGCCAAAAGTGTTGACACGCCTGCAATTCTGTCAGATAATACTCAGTTTCTTCCTGAAAATGATTGCAATCACAAATTCTTTGGTATTATTATCTTCATTTAATTTGTCTTCAATGAAAAAACACAAAAGAGAATGAAACAAAAAGCAAAACATTAATCATTTCAGAGAAAACTCCAAAAATGGGCCGGACAAAAGTATTGGCACCCTCAGCCTAATACTTGGTTGCACAACCTTTAGCCAAAATATCTGCGATCAACCGCTTCCGGTAACCATTAATGAGTTTCTTACAATGCTCTGCTGGAATTTTAGACCATTCTTCTTTGGCAAATTGCTCCAGGTCCCCGATATTTGAAGGGTGCCTTCTCCAAACGGCCATTTTTAAATCTCTCACAGGTGTTCTATGGAATTCAGGTCTGGACTCATTGCTGGCCACCTTAGAAGTCTCCAGTGCTTTCTCTCAAACCATTTTCTAGTGCTTTTTGAAGTGTGTTTTGGTCATTGTCCTGCTGGAAGACCCATGACCTCTGAGGGAGACCCAGCTTTCTCACACTGGGCCCTAAATTATGCTGCAAAATTTGTTGGTAGTCTTCAGACTTCATAATGCCATGCACACGGTCAAGCAGTCCAGTGCCAGAGGCAGCAAAGCAACCGCAAAACATCAGGGAACCTCCGCCATGTTTGACTGTAGGGACCGTGTTCTTTTCTTTGAATGCCTCTTTTTTTCTCCTGTAAACTCTATGTTGATGCCTTTGCCCAATAAGCTCTACTTTTGTCTCATCTGACCAGAGAACATTCTTCCAAAACATTTCAGGCTTTCTCAGGTAAGTTTTGGCAAACTCCAGCCTGGCTTTTCTCCTTCGCCTCATTGGGGGACACAGGACCGTGGGTGTTATGCTGCTGTCCACTAGGAGGCGACACTAAGCAGAATCTGCAAAAGAGTAACAGTGGCTCCTCCTCTGCAGAATATACAGCCTGGAGCAGGAAGTGCTTCTCCAGTTTTTGCTTAGTGTCGAAGGAGGCACACGACCATTTTTACTCTCTCTATTTTTTCTCATCCTTTTTTCTTCCAATGAAGAAAAGTGGGTCCGGTGTGACCCCCGGCATGCTCCTTCCTCGGCCACCCACTGTTGGGGCGCTGGGTTGAAGTTGAGAATCCTTACATATGCCGTACTCCTTTCTCGGCCTCCCACTGTTGGGTTGCTGGGTTAAAGTTGAGACAGCCCAGCATAACATCCACCTTCCTCACTCCCTCGGGGTCCTGAGTTGAAGCCAGAGCTGGAGTACCTGCCAGATGACGTCCCCCTAATCACCCTCTGGGTGCTTAGGCTGAGGCACCACAGGTATCAGCAGCACATGCTGCATTCTGGGCTGGGACTCTGGATGGATGCCTGCAGGAGCGCAGGCTCAGAGATGACCCCCTAATCATCCTATGGGTAATTAGGTTGGGGCACCACAAGTACCAGCAGCACATGCTGCACTCTGGCCTGGGCCTCTAGATGGATGCCTGCAGAAGCACAGGCTCAGATACGACCCCCTAATCACCCTATGGGTCATTAGGCTGTGGCACCACAAGTGCCAGCAGCACATGCTGCATTCTGGCCTAGGCCTCTAGCTGCAGACAGGCGCAGAGACGAACCCCTAATCTCCCTATTGGTCATTAGGCTGTGGCACCACAGGGCCCAGCAGCACATGCTGCATTCTGGGCTGAGATTCTGGAGCATATCACCCTGTGGGCATTATGCTGAGGCACCTGGCTGCCTGCAGGAGCGCAGGCTCACAAGTGCAGCTGCACTTATCTTCCCCAGGATCCCGGTGGGGTCCGGATTCAGCCCCACTCAGCCCTGCACTTCCTTCCATAGGACCCCATTCTCCCTGCAGCTCCCACAGTCAAGGCAGGGGGAAGAGGTACCCAGCTCCCCCCCAAGCTGCCCCTGCAAGGCAGGCAGCAAGGTAACTGGGGTGGCAGGGATCCTCCATGGCGGCGGCTCCGGATGCTTTCCGGACCTCCGCGCCGACCCCCCGCCATTTGCGGGGCCTCAATTCACGCTAGGCCCCGGCTTCAGGCCTAGCGTGGAAGACGCCGCCTATCCCCGCCCACCGCCCGCCCTCCGGATAGCGTCAAATGACGCGGCACCGCATCACAGAGAGGGGCGGGAAGTCCCTTTGGGCGCTTGTATTGCGCGCCCATTCAGGTTCCCGCCCCCTCCTTCTCCCTCTGGCGGGGCCAAAACGGCTCTGGGCGCCATTATAGGCGTAAACACTGTGCAGCACAGCGGCCACATAAGGCTATGGGGGCATATACAGAACAGCAGGGATGGTTTCCCTGCAGCAGCTCTCTCCCCCCCCTGCACACCAGGTGTGACAGGCTGTGGGGCAGATGCAGGACTGCCAGCAGGGATATAGTTCCCTGCTGCAGTTTCCTCTCCCCCTGTACATCATGTCTGTGCCATGTGTGATACCTCCCTCCAGACTCCATAAGTATAGAGGGCCAGTACAGAAAGTGGGCAAACTGTCATATTCTGTCCTGAAATACTCTGTGCTGCTGTGAATACAATTAACTGCTGCAGCACAGCGCTACCCTCACTGACATCACAATAAGTGTACCGTGCCCTACAAGATCTCTCCTGACATACTCTGTGCTGCTGTAAACCTTTTTTTCAGCAGCTGTACATAATGTCAGTGAAGAAATTAGGCATCAGCATATTCTCAGTACGCACAGGGGACACGTGATCCACCAATGCCCTATGAATGTAATGTGTTTAGTCTGTGTCGTTACAGTGCCACGGCTTCGCCTATGTTCGTCTGACGTTTTACCTCTTACGCCTCTCACCCAGCGAGCAGAGTTCCTCTGCCTAGTGTGGGTGACACTCTCATAGGCACAGCCTGGCTTTCCTTACACCGGGTCAGCCACTGATACCAGTACCTATCAGAGCACATAATGCTACATCTAGATAGACAGTTGTTACGTCTGCGACTGTCGCAGTTTATGGAGACTAGCATGCACCAGGATGATGGCTCCGACGTCTGATAGTTTTTCGCAATCCAACCCCAGACTCGGACCTTCATGCATCTCTAAATCAACGTTCCATCTCACAGGAAGCTAAATGTCGATACTTCGAACATTCATCTGTGTCTCAAAGGACACAAGACCGTACCCATGGGACCTTCAGGGCCCCGCTTTCCATACGGGAGTTTTATTGGGTTGCGTTTCCGTGGCAGGGTTCGTACGGTACCCTATCGGACGACAAGGTTCCTGTAGGGACACAGCTCTGCTGAACAGAACACTACAGCAGGCCTCAGAGTCCAGCTACCATACCTTGGGAATGCCAATCGCACAGCACCAAACAGTGCCTCACTCGCCGTCGGCAATCCAGATTCCAACCTTTTCGGAATTCATTTAGCGGATCATCGTCTAGATCGACACAAACTCGATCAACGCACATATAGCGCTCACAGACAACCCTCCAAATTAAAGCTCCCGTTAAATTCAGAGACTCATTATGCCTGTGTTACACGCAGAACGTGTTAAAAGGTTCTATGCCGGTGCCACATGCACAGCGAGGTTTTTAAAGGCTCTACTCCAATTCCCTTGTAGTCCATAAACAAGAACGTGCAGTACTTCCTTTGCAAGACTGACACAGCTAGACAAACATATCTGGGACAGTTTTTTTCCGCACGGATCCTCTCCGCTCCATAATGATAATTTATTAGGGAACACGGAAAATACCTTGCATCCTTAGATATACAGGATGAATACCTGCATGTTCCTCTTGCAGCCGCTTATCATATTTACAATTTGCAAAGGCCATTCCTAAGTGTGGCGTTTCCGTGCACACTTGTTACAGTTCCCTAACTGGTCACAAAGGTTATGGCAGTCGTCTGGTTTTCCTGCGTTCCAGGGACGAGGTCTCTCTTCCACACCTGGACGTTTACTTCTCAACACACGACCTTCACGGATTGAGAACGCAGCGTCTCTATTACGAGGAACACTTTCTTAAGACTTGGTTGGCTGGGCATCCTCCACAAGTCTACCCCAGTTTTCACTGCAGTCTTCGTATTTTCGGAATACAGTTCAATACATATGAAGTTCCGGTCAGACTTTTTCTGAGACTAGACATAGGCACTTCAACTAGAGGTCCGCACTCTCCTTCAACGGTTTCCTCAGCCTGTCGGACCTGAATTGAGGGTCAGAAGCAGGACGGCGGCAGCACTGGTGGTTATTCCTTGACGCAGCTGCTCCTCAAGACTTCCCAGTTCTCCATGCTCACGTCATGAGATACCATTGTACGATCACCTCAGGAGGTGTCTCCTTCCAGTACCAGCCATGTAGTATCTCCTGTGGTGGCTCAGCCACTCACTAGTACACAGGGGAAGTATTTTCTTCTGCCAAGTTGACGTGCACTGTACCTACATCTCAACATTAGGAACAAATGGTCCTGTTTGGAATCAACGATACTCATCGTCCCAACACTGCAGACCTGATCCCCTCTTCTGGCGGACTGCCATGTCAGAAGGCAGTCTGACAATGCCACGGCTGTGGCATATGTTCACTCACTAGAGCAAATCCCGCAGTTCCCAGCCAATAAAGGAAGTTTACCACATTCTTCAATAGGCGGAATTCTCAAACTCTGTACTCTCAGCTGTCATTCTACCCTTGTAGATGCCGAGAGATTACCTCAGAATAGGGTTCCTACATCCAGATGTTTTTAAACAACTCTGACATCGCTGGAGAACTCCGGAAGTACCAGTAATGGTGTCACACCTCATTACCAAGGTGCCTAGCTTCATAGCCAGGTCCCACGACCCACAGTCATGGATGGCGGGAGGTCTGATATTGGACTGACCCAATTCCAATTCCACTACATTTTCCTCAGGCTACCACTATCCCAGGGTAGTGAAGATAATCAATCTGGACTGTCAGCAAATCATCCTTGTGAACACACACACACTGACCCAAGCGCGCTTAGTATGCCGATCTCGTCCACTTCATAGCAGAAGTGCCATGCCGCCTACTGGATCGTCCAGACCTGATCTCTCAAGGCCGTCTTATCATCATAGTTCATCGACTCTAAATTCAACGACGTGACCCTGGAGACCCGGGTGTTCACATAATGTTGTCGCGACCTCAGTCAAGGCGCGGACACCGGTTTCAGAAGAATTATCCCATCAACATGGAAGGCCATTTTCTTTTCTTCTCGTGGGCTTTCACCTTAGCACTGGTCCCTCTCAAGGGTCCCAGTTTCATCCAATCGCATCTACACTCACGCCTGTCCTTAGGTCCTCTCTAACGACAAGCTTCAACCCCTTTTTCATTCCTTCTCGGCACCGTCTTACTGCCAGACCTCAAGTCTGCCGACTTGTTCCTCCCTCTCAAAGTCTTTTAGACCCGGGGTCTTGTCCCTCGTCCTCGCGGCTTTACGCTAACCACATTTTAAGCCATGATGAAAAATCCCCTTCGTCTTCTCACACAGGGAGTGGTTTTCTGGATAGCAATTACCTCTCTCCGCAGAGTTTTTGAATTTGTAGTGTTTTCATGTAAACCGCCTTTTGTTTTTTTCTGGTCTCCACCCAGGCAAGGTTGTCCTAAGTCCGGTTAGTTTTTTCCCTTAAGATGGTGGTGTCTTTTGTTGCCCGCCTACCAGAAGATATATTTCTGACGGCGCTAAGCCACATGCCAGCTCATCGGGACAAGAAAGCTCTACATTATTGGGCCTTGGTCAGAACCCTACGCATGTACGCGCCCAGGACAAGTTTCCTTTTAAAAAAAAAAAAAAAAAACCTCTCTTTCCTTCTTCCAGAAGGATAAACACAGCAGACAGGCCGGGCTCTACACATACCTAATCAGATGGCTGGGTGCTTATTGCATTATTTAAAAAAAAAAAAAGGAATTAAATGAATAAGTATTACTGAATACTTTATATCATTAATGATATTATTACTCTTATTATTATTATTTATTTAGGTAGCACCTTTCATCCATGGTGCTGTATCTTTTCCAGCCACGGACACAACACATTCTCCATGACAGCGGGGGTCTCATAGGCTACCGTGCTATTAGGCACCAGGAGTTAGCACAACCAGTGTGTAAGGCAGACGCGCGGCCAGCATGCACATGCTTACCAAACGTTTTACGTTCTCACTCTGTCCTCGGCAAATGCAAGTCTGGGAAGCCGTACCCCCAGGCGGCAGTAGCCCACCTGTAGGTGCATTGTTGTTTTTATTCAGTAGTGATTTCCATTGCTGTCCCACCCAGGGACTGCTTTAGGACGTCCCACGGTCCTGTGTCCCCCAATGAGGCGAAGGAGAAAAGGAGAATTTTGTGTACTCACCGTAAATTCCTTTTCTCTTAGCCTCTAATTGGGGGACACAGCACCCACCCTGTTACCCGTTTCGGGCCGTTACTAGGTTCTCATCTTACTCCTGAGAGGTTATATAGTTGCCTGTTTATTTTCCAGGCCTGCTTATACTGTTATTACATAATTGCCTGTTCGGTTACAGGTTTTACCTTACTGTTATTATGTGGCTGCCTGTTTACTTAACAGGCCTTATTTTACTGTGATTCTTGTCATTCTTCTGTTCATTCTCCTACTGCTTTAGCACAAAACTGGAGAAGCACTTCCTGCTCCAGGCTGTATATGCTGCAGAGGAGGAGCCACTGTTACTCTTTTGCAGATTCTGCTTAGTGTCGCCTCCTAGTGGACAGCAGCATAGCACCCACGGTCCTGTGTCCCCCAATTAGAGGCTAAGAGAAAAGGAATTTACGGCGAGTACACAAAATTCTCCTTTTTTATGTCTCGGGGTAAGAAGTAGGGTCTTCCTGGGTCTCTTACCATACAGTCCCTTTTCATTCAGACGCCGACGGATAGTACGGGTTGACACTGTTGTACCTTCGGACTGCAGGGCAGCTTGAACTTGTTTGGATGTTAGTTGAGGTTCTTTATCCACCATCCGCACAATCTTGCGTTGAAATCTCTCGTCAATTTTTCTTTTACGTCACATCTAGGGAGGTTAGCCACAGTGCCATGGGCTTTAAACTTCTTGAGGACACTGCGCACGGTAGACACAGGAACATTCAGGTCTTTTGGAGATGGACTTGTAGCCTTGAGATTGCTCATGCTTCCTCACAATTTGGTTTCTCAAGTCCTCAGACAGTTCTTTGGTCTTCTTTGTTTTCTCCATGCTCAATGTGGTACACACAAGGACACAGGACAGAGGTTGAGTCAACTTTAATCCATGTCAACTGGCTGCAAGTGTGATTTAGTTATTGCCAACACCTGTTAGGTGCCACAGGTAAGTTACAGGTGCTGTTAATTACACAAATTAGAGAAGCATCACATGATTTTTCTAAGGGTGCCAATACTTTTGTCCACCCCCTTTTTTATGTTTGGTGTGGAATTAGATCCAATTTGGCTTTAGGACAATTCTTTTTGTGTTTTTTTCATTGAAGACAAATTAAATGAAGATAATAATACCAAAGAATTTGTGATTGCAATCCCTTTTTTAGAAAGAAACTGAGTATTATCTGACAGAATTGCAGGGATGTCAATACTTTTGGCCATGACTGTATATAAGATTATCTCAGCACAGGAGCTGTGGTATGATCAGACCATGTCCCTGTATGGTCAGACACATCCATTACACAGTACGTAGCAGGGATAAATATATAACATTATCTCAGCAGAGGATATGTGGTATCATCAGACCATGTCCCTGTACGGTGAGACACATCTATTACACAGTATAATTACACATAATATCAGCACAGGACCTTTTTATCTATTTATTTTTTACACACATCCAATTGTGGAAATTATTATTATTCCAAAATCTAAATAGAAAATTTTTTTTGAGCAGCGGTTCATGTAGCAATATGCTGGGTGCTATATCAGTCCTTGGATGGGGATCAACCACCACTATACAGACCATATATTTGCAAAATAAAGACTGCAGCACTCTGTTTCTGGATGTTTTCTTTTGCCTTTAATAGCCTTCAGCCATGGTACAGCGACGTTACGGTCAGTTTGTGACCTTCTTCCAGCAGTCACATATGGCTAATGCTGGGTATTTTATACATCCTCCATCAGCAATTATCATTATCTAATTACAGTTTTACAAACATTTTGTGAAGTGCTTTGACATCTTGCATGTTTCTTACATACTGTGTTATGATTACTTTACACATATACATCTTATGATTACATTACAATGGTACCAATGTTTCTACTTACTGTAGATATTGATGAGTGTGTCAATTATAGCTCAGGTGTCTGCCTGATTTTGGTTAATTATCTTAAAAACATGCAACAACGAGTTTACCTCATGTGCAGTTTCAGTACTCTATCTTGTCCCTAAGATACATAAATCATTAATTGACCCCCCCAGGGAGACCCATTGTGGGGGAATAAACTCTATTTTTTATAATATTGGTATTTTTCTAGAGAAAATCATGAGCCCCTTTGCAATCAAAGGAAAGTCATACATTAAAGATACAGGGCACTTCCTTGATGAATTAACAAGGTATAAAGCGGAAACCAAATGTATAGGGAAAACCAAATGTGTGGTTAGTGCCCAGTGTTTATCTTTATCTCTTACAAACCAAATGTATATTGGCATCTTTTGATGTAACATCATTATATACCTCCATAAAACATGAAATGGGAATTAAAGTAATTGAAGATTTCTTAAAAACATCAAATTACACGGACCCATAATTGTGGATTTATTAGAGGTTGCCCTCAGACAGAATTATTTCATGTTTGGGGACGACTTCTACTTACAATTGATGGGTACCGCCATGGGGACTCGAATGGCATGCTCATATGCAGGGGCGGTCATGGTTTTTTTGGAAGAGAATTTCATCTACACATCCCACCATTTCTCTAATGTAGAGAGGTGGTGGAGATATGTCGATGATATTTTCATAATATTGAAGGGAACTGAAAACTAGTTGTCATCCTTTTTCAGCTATATGAATACAATTGATACAGTAAGATTTACAGAAGTACACTCAGACAGAGATGCAATTTCTAGATGTAAAAGTACTCTTGAAAGAAGGAGAAATTAGCACAACACTCTTTGTTAAAGCCACGGATTAAAATAAACTGCTTCACTACACTAGTGGACATCCCAATAGTCTCAAAAATGCAATCCCACTCAGTCAAATGATTAGAGTGAACAGATTTGTAAGTGATGAGGAGGAGAAAAATCATGAAATAGATTGATTAAAAAATTCAAACAAAGAGGGTACCCAAACGTAATTTTGAATCAACAAAAGAAAAAAACTGACCGATAGGAGCCCCAAAAAAGTGATAGACAAAAAGAGAATCCCATTAACCCCTTAGTGACGGAGCCAATTTCCACCTTAATGACCAGACCGTTTTTTGTAATTTCTGACCACTCTCCCTTTAAGAGGTAATATCTCTGGAACGCTTCAGTGGACCCTAGCGATTCTGAGATTGTTTTTTCGTGACATATTGGGCTTCATGTTAGTGGTAAATTTAGGTTGATAATTTTTGCGTTTATTTGTGAAAATATGAAAAAATTGGCAAAAATTTTGAAATTTTCAAATATTTAATTTTTATTCTGTTACACAGGAGAGTTATTGACCAAATAGTTAATACATAACATTTCCCACATGTCTACTTCACATCAGCATAATTTTGGATAAACAAATTTTTGGGTTAGGAAGTTATAAGGGTTTAAAGTTCATCAGCAATTTCTCATTATTGCAGCAAAATTTACAAAACCATTTTGTTTAGTGACCACATCACATTTGAAGTCCCTTTGAGGGGTGTACATGACAGAAAACACCCAAAAGTGACACCATTCCAAAAACTGCACCCCTCAAGCTACTCAAAACTAACTTCAAGAAGATTATTAACCCTACAGGAACTAAAGCAAAGTGGAAACAAAAAATGGACATTTTAATTTTTCCAACAAAAATGTTCTTTTAGCCTCAATTTTTTCATTTTCACATAGGCAACAGGATAAAATGGATCCTAAAATTTGTTGGGCAATTTCTCCTGAGTACACAGATGTCTCATATGTGGTCATAAACCACTGTTTGGGCACACGGCAGGGCTCAGAAGGGAAGGAGTGCAATTTGATTTTTGGAGCTAATTTACTATTCAAATAGTCAAATGGCGCTCCTTCCCTTTTGAGCCCTGCCGTGCGCCCAAACAGTGGTTTATGACTACATATGAGGTATCAGTGTACTCAGGAGAAATTGCCCAACACATTTTAGGATGCATGTTATCCTGTTGCCTATGTGAAAATGAAAAAATTGAGGCTAAAAGAACATTTTTGTTGGAAAAATTAAAATGAAAAAATTGAGGACAAAAGAAATTTTTTGTGAAAAAAAAAGTACTTTTTCATTTTTACGGATCAATTTGTAAAGCACCAGAGGGTTCAAAGTGCTCACTATGCATCTAGATAAGTTCCTTGGGGGTCTAGTTTCCAAAATGGGGTCACTTGTGGGGGAGCTCCAATGTTTAGGCACACAGGGGCTCTCCATACGCGACATGGTGTCCGCTAACAATTTGAATGAAAAATTAGCTCCAATTGTTAGCGGACACCATGTCGCATATGGAGAGCCCCTGTGTGCCTAAACATTGGAGCTCCCCCCCAAGTGACCCCATTTTCGAAACTAGACCCCCAAGGAACTTCTCTAGATGGGTGGTAAGCACTTTCATCCCCCAGATGCTTCACAAATTAATTCGTAAAAATGAAAAAAATAATTTTTTATGGAAAAGAAAGTACTTTTTCATTTTTACGGATCAATTTGTGAAGCACCTGGGGGTTCAAAGTGCTCTCTATACATCTAGATAAGTTCTTTGGGGGGTCTAGTTTCCAAAATGGGGTCACTTGTAGGGGAGCTCCAATGTTTGGGCACACAGGGGCTTGCCATACACGACATGGTATCCACTTACAATTCCAATTGTTAGTGGACACCATGTCACGTATGGAGAGCCCCTATGTGCCTAAACATTGGGGCTCCCCCAAAAGTTACCCCATTTTGTAAACTAGATGCCCCAAGGAACCTATCTAGATGCATAGTGAGCACTTTGAACCCCCAAGTGCTTCACAAACTGATCCGTAAAAATGAAAAAGTACTTTTTTTCACAAATATCTTCTTTTTTTCCTTTTTACGGACTAATTTGTGAAGCACCTGGGGGTTGAAAGTGCTCACTATGCATCCAGATATGTTCCTTGGGGGTCTAGGTTCCAAAATGGGTCACTTATGGGGGAGCTCCAATGTTTAGGCACACAGGGGCTCTCCATATGCGACATGGTGTCCGCTAACAATTTGAATGGAAAATTAGCTCCAATAGTTAGCGGACACCATGTCGCATATGGGGAGCCCCTATGTGCCTAAACATTGGAGCTCCCGCACAAGTGGCCCCATTTTGGAAACTAGACGCCTCAAGGATTATATCTAGTGGTATAGTGAGCATTTGGAACCTACAGCTACTTCACAGAAGTTGATAACGTGATATTGAACATTTCCTTTTTTTCACACAATTGCTCACTTTTAGAGCATGTGCACAAGATACGGAGACACCGTGTCCTGGTCGTCTCCTCTCCTGCATTTTTTTTTTAGTATTTCTTTATTAAATTTACAAAAAAAAAATTCACGTGGGGCTTCGCCATATTTTTGGTCCAGCCAGGTACAGCAGGCAGCTACGGGCTGCTACCAACCCCTTCTGCCTAGTTTTACCTGGCTGGAAAACAAAAATATGGGGAAGCCATTTTTAGTTTTGAATTATTTCTTGAAATGATTAAAAAAAAAAAAATGGCGTAGGCTTCGCCATATTTTTGGGCCAGCCAAGTACAACTAGGCAGCTGGGGGCTGGAATCCTCAGCGTAGGGAGACCCAAGCTTTCTGCCTCCCCCCCGTCCCCGCTGCAAATTGCAGCCCGCAGCCGCCCCAGAAAATGGCGCATTCATAGAAGCGCCATTTTCTGGCACTGTATCCAGCTCTTCCAGCTGCCGTGTAGCGGTGGCAGACTGGGTAATAAGGGGTTAATGCCAGCTTTTTGGCAGCTGGCACTAAGCCCGAGATTCATAATGTCTGGCCAATATTAGACCGGGCCATTAGGAATCTCTAGTAAATTGTAAAGAAGACACAACACAGAGAAAGATTTTTTTATTAGAAAAAAAAAACAAAAAAAAAAAACACACAAACACAATTTAGACCCCATCTCTATTTGTCTGTGGCGTCCGACGTAGTCCAGTGGACGGTGATGTCCGACGTAGTCCAGTGGGCGGTCCCGCGACGTTTCTCAGTGTTATAGCATATGGGGGCATCCCCCATATGCTATAAGAAGGCACTCTCCCAGGGGAATGATAGGTCATGAACTTAGAGTTCATGACCTATCATGATCCTGGGGTCACACAGAGATTAACGGATCTTCATATTAATCTCTAAGGGCACCTTTACACGCCGCAACCGCGGCGAGAAATAATTGATGGCGATATGTTGCCTTGCAATAATCGCCGTCAAAATCCCTCCCAATTGCGGCGTGTAATTGGGGAATTTGGCGGTGATATGTCGCCTCGCCACGGTTGCCTGATTTCAGAGCAGTGCATAAAGATCAGGCGACTGTGGCAAGGTGACATTTTGCCGCCAAATTCCCTAATTACACGCCACAATTGGGAGGGATTTTGACGGCGATTATTGCAAGGCGACATATCGCCGTCAATATTTCTCGCCACGGTTACGGCGTGTAAAAGTACCCTAAAGCCTATTACCATGAAGAACACAGTTAACCCCCGTGTGACTCCTGGATTGTGATGGGTCATGAATTTACAGAGTTCAAGACTTAACCCTTGTGTGACCTCAGGGGAATGATAGGTCATGAACTCTGTAAGTTCATGACCTATCATTTCCCTGAGAGTGCGCGCACACAGCGGCGTGCACAGAAGAGGAGACAGATGGGCGATGCCAGGATCCAGGACCCCAGGATCCAGGAGCGGGACCCCAGGATCCAGGAGCGGGTGAGAGAGAGAGGAGGAGGGAAGCCGGAGGAGCGGTGCTGCAGGACCGGAGGAGGAAAACTGAAGGAGCGGAGGAGAGGGTTAGAGGAGCGGGCCGGAGGAGCGAGGAGGGGAGCTAGAGGAGCGGTGCTGCAGGAGCGGAGGATGGAAGCTGGAGGAGCAGAGGAGAGGGTTAGAGGAGCGGGGCTGGAGGGGCGAGGAAGGGGCTGGAGGAGCTGGAGATGTGGGGCTGTGGGTAGCAGAGGAGCGGGGCTGGAGGAGCGGAGGGAAGCTGGAGGAGGGAAAGCTGGAGGAGCGAGGAGGGGGCTGGAGGAGCGGAGCTGGAGGAGCAAGGAGGGGGCTGGAGAAGCGGGGCTGGAGGAGCAAGGAGGGGGCTGGAGGAGCTGGAGATGGGGGGCTGGAGGGGGATGTGTTACCCATGCGATCTGACTTGTGACATGTCAGATCGCATGCAGCTGCAGGGGAGGCGGTGCGTTTTTACATGCGCCGCCATTTTGAGATGGTCCGGGGGAGGGATGGGGGGGGTAAGGGGGGTAATCTCAGGCACAGGGGGTCTTGCTGGGCTAAGGGGTTGCTGTTTCACTTTAATCCGACATGTGTTTTCATGTCGGATTAAAGTGAAAGTACTTTTTACCGTCACTGTCACTTTTTCTAATGTGATGACCGGTAAACGGTGCTTACCGGTCATCACATTACAGGTGCCGGTAAAACACCAGCTAATTACTAATCTCTAGGGTCTCAGCTACAATCGGTACACGGACACCCTAGAGATTTTAGCCCCAGGGGCGGCGCTAGAGGGCTTTTTCCTGCCTTACGTCTACAGACGTCGGCTAGGCATAAGTACCCTTTTTTTCCCGACGTCTGTAGACGTATGGCTGTCGTCTAGAGGTTAATATTAACATATCGGGAAGAAACAAAGCGCATAGTTGAAATTGTTCAAAAACACTGGGGAATGCTGGGAAAATGCCTACCCCAAGTTGAAGAATACAAAATGTTTGTAAAACTGTAATTAGATAATGATAATTGTTGATGGAGGATGTATAAAATACCCAGCATTAGCCATATTCCAAAATCTAGTGATTTAAATTAACTTTGAAATTATCCACGGAACAATCACTCATTTCTGAACGGTATTCAGAGATGACAAGTATATTCAGAATGGAAGAACTTGCGGCTCAGGGTCTATGGATAGATTTAACACTACTTGGATTGAGTGGATTCTCTTTCTAAACTCTCCAAATTTCCAGGAACTATTAAGATAAACATTTGATGGATACTTTTAAAGAGCTTGAGATAAAGTACTAATCCGTAAAATAGGGGAACCAGTGGTCCCCAGCTTGTTTCCTTCCCCCGTTTTCCAATTCTCTTCCTTCTTCCCCACCCTTCTAACTATTCTTTTCCTTCTGTTGGCCTCCGAGGATGGGCTACTCTTATCTTATTTCCACTTTTTAGTTTTTAGACCTTTCCCCCCTCCTCACTTTTCATAGCTCTTTTGTCGTTTTAGACATTACTCTCTGCCCCCAGTTCTTTGGGGATTAAACTACTACCAATGAAAACAGAACATTTACTGGGTTAAATACCTTTTTACGATTCATTTGAAAAGGGACACCTAGATGGCCCTCTGTTGGTATTAAGAGACAAATAAGTGTGAAGTTCATCCGTTCATACTGACAAGTTTATTGCTACTTTTGGTTGAGTTATTTCATTCATGATCTTATAACATTAATATTTTTAATAAAAAGGGATTAAACATAACTTTTAAAATTGACCTTATTTATGGAAAAACCCCTTCCCTGTCTGTACTGCTGTTATATGCAGCTGAAGGCAGGACTAATGATTTGCATTCTGTGAGTGATAGAGAGGGGGGAGGGTAAAGCCTGCGCACGCAGAGCACACAGACAGAGACAGGGTGTATCCTCGAGGCTGCAAAACAGCCTGCCCTGGTGACTAAAGAATATAGCCCCTGCTAATTATAATCACCAATGAGTAAGTATTAAAACGTTTTTATGCACTTTCACAGGATGCTTTTAGGAGACAAAAGGAGTTTGAGATTAGTGATAGGATGCTGCAGGGACATGTTTTGCTAGTTTAGGAGGCGTTCTGGAGGTGACAGGATCCCTTAAAAAAAAACAAAACATTTTTCTTACTATTAATTTTGTCTTTATAATGTATAGAAAGGAGCAGAGGTATAAATACAACAGGTGCAGGGGTTGCAATAGCACCCAGGCCCTGGAGCCTAGGTGCCCTAAAACTCCCTTTGGTCAGTAGAAAAAGCTAATGCCATTAAAGATTTTCAATAATTGAGGGCCCTGTTGGAGCTTTTGCATTGGGGACTATGAGCTTCAAGTTATGTCACTAGAGAGGAGTGAATCAGTAGACTCCAAATTTTGGAGGTCTGTCCCTCAGCTGGTATATGCAGCATTATCAGGACTCTCACTGTCCCTTTGTCATTTGCACAATTTAGTGAGAAACAGTATGGTACTTTGTTTCCTATAAACCTGTATAAATCACATAGATGAGCTTCTCTCCCTCTATCATATCCTGCTCCCAGATAGGGAAGGAAAAATCACCTGGCAGGTTTTCTACCATCAGTTGTAAAGAAATTAAAAAAAACACAGAACAAGCAATAGTGAGAGGAGATCAGAAAAAGAGTCAGTCAGGCGTCTTATGGTACCTTTACACGCCGCGACGGCAGGCTGGATACATCCCGCTACAGGCTACAAATGTAGCTTGTAGCGCCAATGTAGCCCGTCGTAGCGGCGTCTGAAGACGTGACGCTGCAGCCGGCAACAGATACATCTGTTTCCTAGGTCTGCTCGAAAACTGATGGCTACAACGCCGATGGTAGCGAGCTGTATCGGCGTGTAAAGAGGCAACGGAAGGGAACTCTGGACACCCGGGGCTGTAGCTGCAATGTAGCTAAGGCGTGACCCTGGCTCCGGGATACCGCGCCCCATCACCGATCATTGGAGGAAGCGCCTGCATGACGATTGGTAGTCGCTGCCTAGGGCGGCATATTTAAGGAGCTGACCAGTCACACTACACAATCGCTCGAGCGTGCTGGATGTCTCAGCCTCCTGCGATGCCTGGCCAATCATGATGATATTGCGCTGTCCTATCATCGTACGGACGGCTCGTAATCCAAGATTGTGGCACGCCTATGTGCTGTCCCTGCTGTACCAGGTCCGCCCATAGTAGCTTATTGTAGCGCTGTGTAAACGTGGTACGCTAAGCTACAGCTGGCTACTTGACACACCCGGCGATGTAGCTAGCTATAGATGTAGCGTGGCGTTTGCGCACCTTGTCGCGGCGTGTAAAGGAGATGCGTTGACCGTTTGTAGCCGTTTGAGCGTGCTCGTGCACGTGAAGTAGCGGGATGTATCCAGCCTGCCGTCGCGGCGTGTAAAGGTACCATTACAGATGGCACGCTATTTCTTCTGACTTCTGTCTCAGGTGACATAAGCAGCATCTCAAGTTCCTTAATTGAAATTTCCTTATCAGGGTTATCCACATCAATAAAGGGCTGCTGCATGTAAAAGAATGAGAGAAGAAGGAAGACAACAGTCACAAAGACAGAAGAGGTTCACACAGTAGCAGTTTAGGAAATATGCAGCACAATGAAGATCGATAGATAAGTCGGCCTATGCTGTACTATATATGATGTAGTAAAACTAGTGTATAACAAACACACACACATCTAATATATAAAGCTGAATGTGTGTATGTATGAATGTATGTGTGTATGTATGTATGTGTATATCCGGGATTGGCATCTACACCGTCGCAACTACAGCCACAAAATTTTGCACAGTCACACATCTGGACCTCGAGAGCGTCATAGGCGATGTTGTGAGGCGAAATTTTAACCCTGCGCGTTCCAGTTCACCAAACAATTTTGCCCCTATCTACATAATGGGGAAAAAGTGAATGGAAAAGTGTGGAGGAAAATCGACAGCTGTCAGCTATAGCCACAAAATTTTGCACAGTCACATGTCTGGACCCTGGGAGCGTCATAGGCTATGTTGTGAGGTGAAATTTTAACCCATCGCATTCCAATTCACCAAACAATTTTGCCCGTATCTACATAATGGGGAAAAAGTGACAGTTACCAGTTGACAGTTGTGAATGAGAGGGGCTTAATGATAGCGCCAAAGAATAACAGCATATACCAGCATATAGTCACTAAGGTGGGCCCAAACATGAGATATTCACCACGTACGGGGACATGTATACACACCACATGCACAAAAGAGTAACAGCAAGTGTATAGTCGCTAAGGTGCAGCCCCAACATTAGATACTCACCACTCACCCAAACAAACACACACACACCACAAAGAGACACACACACACCACACAGAACCCCCCCCACAGGGACAGACACACACATACACACCCTTATAGGGACACATGCACTCACCCCACAGGGATACACACACCCCAGGGACACACACACCACACAGACAGACACGGATGTGCACAAATCACCTCACACAACTCGCCTCATACATGTGCTATCTTTAATTTCCAAACATAAACATCTGATTAAAAACAGCCAATGTGCAACACATGTGCCATATAGGGAATTAAGGCAGATGTCAGTCACATGAGCTGTCTATTATGTGTATGTGTGAGGTAACATATACTGCCCGGCCAGGGGGAGGGTTTACTGTTGGCTGGAGATTTATTAGGCTGCCTATAGCAATCAATCACAGCTCAGCTTCTATTTTCTTACAGGTCATTAATATGACATATTCAAATACTATTTTGTTATAGCTAACATCAGTTATTTATTAACCCGGGTGTAGCCGGGTACTACAGCTAGTATATTATATTATATACATACATACACACACCGTATATATACACATACATACATATAACATTCTCCAATCCACCTACACAGTACATATGAAATAATTTCCCAATAGAAAGGTGTATAAGACAATATTGTACCAGTCATCGTTTTAGGTCACTGGTAACATTAATGACTCACCGCGGCCGGCTGACTCCGGTTTAGACAGGCGATTCTTCTCCTTCCTTGTCACGGGTGGACCGCGCCTGCCGGTAGTGGGGCCCGGTGTAGTGCAGATCAAAAGTAGAGACGTCTTGCGGGAACAGATTAAAGGGGTTTTAATTTGTTTTCTTCGTGACGCCACCTATGAGTAGTTCGGTAAGGGCTACCGACGCTGCGGGACCCCCGGGGGATGGACAGCAGCAAGATGTTACGCTCCCCACAGGCTGAGCGGTGATCCCCGGGGGCTGGAGCTGCTCAAGATGTTGTGCGGCAGCTGCGGTTACCTTCTAGTTAATGACGGACAGTTCATAAGGAATCACGGACACAGACAGTCTCTGTAACGGTCTTTACTGTAACCAGCAGGCAATACATGGTATACAGTGGTTGAGTAGTAGACCGGGTGGACTCAGCAGTGATGGTGTCCCTTAGAAATCCGTAGTGCTCCTCCATTCTAGCTAAGTGATTACCAATGTCGCCCAGGAATACCAGATCGGGTACGGGGAGGCTGCTTCAATGCCCTATCCAGGTTGTACGTTCTGGATGTTTTGGGAGCCTTGGGTCCCTCAGTGGGTACACCGCTGGTTAGACGACTGGAAATTGGCTGTTGGTGGGGTGCTCCTGTAAAGCTGATCCTCCACTCTTCTGGTTCGCGTAGCAGAGGTGAACTGCTGCCAGCTTCGGTACCAGTGAACCGGCTGTGAGTTGTGGGCACGGGAGTCTTTTGGGGAACCCGTGTAGAAATGCCCAATCCCGGTGGTTAAGGCCTCAGGTGCTGACACCCGACCGGTGACAGCCCAGGGGCCCGCACGGGGTGCGGAGCCCCCGCTCCTCTCCAAGCTCTAGTCTGCTCTTGTCAGGTTCTAGACTTCTTCTTCAACTATCTAGACCATTGTGTGTTCTTCTGCACTACCCTAACACTCCGCCCACCAGGACCTAGGATTGGCCCTCTATTCTAGGTGTTTGCATGTTGGGTTGGATTTCTAAATTAACCAGGTCATTGCTGAGTCAGAGAATATTGCGGCTGCGCTTGTGGCTGCAATACCCTCCTGTGACGCACTCGTTGCGGGGCGCCACACTCCCCCTTGGTTGAATACGCTTGTCCCCAAGCGTCTCACTACTCACATTACAGAGGTTTTTTTTTTATATTTTATATTTTACAACAGGTAATACACTTTTATTAATGACAGGTCATATATGCATAAAAGTGAGGTAGATAAACAGGTTAACACATTGCGCGGACCCGGCGGGCGGTCGGCTGTCCTTAGAATAAAAGTTCAGGCTGTAGCCGCCAAGTCGCGGTGTTACGGTGCAAACAGGAAGAAGTCTCTTTTAATAGCAAAGTTCAAACAACAACAGTCACTTATGGAGGGCAGTGTTCCGGACCCGTATAGCGAACCACCCATCACGGCATATATGGCGCTCATAGGTTACAATGTCCCCTCTATACAAGTCTCGACTTGGATGGCCTCGCGGTAGGTGCGATTCCACATCACGGCGCCCCACAAACACTTCAGTACTCACACCCTCCTCCCTTACGAATCCCCACCCGGTGGACAAGTTAAATGTGCTTACCCACCCGGTTTTACGGAATTGTTCAGGCAATGGAGATTGGCGGCGAGCCTCGGCGCGAGCCTGCATGTTGGCTTGCAGTCGAGTGTGCCACTCGTCTCTCCGGATACGACGTACCTCTTCGTCGGAGTGATGCGGCGTGTGGATAAAGTCACTACGGCGTGCTGGTTGTTGAACCGCTCGAGCTTGGTGGGCAGTCTGGAGTGGAGTCCGGTTCAACGGAACCGGAGAAGATACTGTTGCGGCGGCACCCGACCAGTGCACCCGAGCTGATCGCCCGGCAGAAGGGTTCGTGTGTCTCCCCAGGCGAACCCGGTGTAGAGATCCTCAGGTGAACTCTAGGTCTCCTCGTCATCCTCCTCGACCTCCTCGATGACTACGTCGGGCTGCTCGGCTGGCGAAGACGATGGGATGGAATCCTCTGGATCGGTGGGTGGCTGTGCTGCAAGGTTCTCCTCGGGGTCGTTGTGCAGGACTTCCAGGCTGCCTGCCTCTTCTTCTGTAGCAGCGGGAAGTGGTGTTTCAATCCCGGTCACCAGGTAGGCCTCTGTAGTTGCAGAGGAGGCCTCCGGTTCAAGGGAGAAACAGGCGACAGTCTCGGTAGTGTGGAAACCAGTCGCGGGTTCCGCAGGTGGAACCAGGTAGAGGTCGGCTTCTTCGTGGGAGCATATTGGAAGCTCCGGCTCTGGAACGAGGTCGGCTGCGGTATCGTCCGCTGGAACGGGTCGAGTTGTGGTCCTCACTGGAATAACACAGTCTATGGGCTCCGGTGACGAAGCAGGACAGGTAGTGGGCGACGGTGAGGTGGTGGAAAAGCTGGCGATGTCGTCTGGGCTTGGAGAAGCTGTACTCGGTCGGCTCTGCTGCATCGCGTGATGGAGTCTTCTGCCTAGGGTCGCGCTCCAGCTGCGAATCGTCCATTCCACAGTCTCTAGTAGTCGCACCCGGAGGTCTTGTAGAGCCTCTAGCCAGAAGTCGGGGCTGCCGTCTATGGTAAGGGCAGGATCCGGACCCGGTTGGCCTATGGCTGCTCTAGCCTCCGCCTCGACCTCCCGCATTAGGTCTTGGAGTCTCGTGCTGGCCATTCTCTTCTTGGAGGGAAACCACACCCGTTCAACCGGTAAGACGTTCTGGTAGAGCTGGTGAAGAAGGTCTTCTCTCTCTGTCGGTGTGTCTATCTATGACACTCCCATTTTCTCTGGGCTTTCATAGTCCAATCGTGGGAAAAGTCTTTGGGGTAAGCCCCCATGGTTGATTCGAGCAATCAGGGCGGACAAAGAGTTTGGCGCCTTTTGTCTTTAGTCCTCCCACTGTGAGGGGGGGGTTGACTCACTCCTGGGTTTCACGTGGCGGCTTCTTGTGGCGGGAACGCCATCTTGGGCGCCATCTTGACCCAATGGTGTAAAGGCGGAAAAGTTCTTTTAGGGACGAACAAAGTCCAATTGTAGACAATAAAGTCCAGTTTAAGCACAATATACCCGTTGGGTAACGGGCCTGCTCGTATCCTGTTCGTGACGCCATTTTCTGACTCACCGCGGCCGGCTGACTCCGGTTTAGACAGGCGATTCTTCTCCTTCCTTGTCACGGGTGGACCGCGCCTGCCGGTAGTGGGGCCCGGTGTAGTGCAGATCAAAAGTAGAGACGTCTTGCGGGAACAGATTAAAGGGGTTTTAATTTGTTTTCTTCGTGACGCCACCTATGAGTAGTTCGGTAAGGGCTACCGACGCTGCGGGACCCCCGGGGGATGGACAGCAGCAAGATGTTACGCTCCCCACAGGCTGAGCGGTGATCCCCGGGGGCTGGAGCTGCTCAAGATGTTGTGCGGCAGCTGCGGTTACCTTCTAGTTAATGACGGACAGTTCATAAGGAATCACGGACACAGACAGTCTCTGTAACGGTCTTTACTGTAACCAGCAGGCAATACATGGTATACAGTGGTTGAGTAGTAGACCGGGTGGACTCAGCAGTGATGGTGTCCCTTAGAAATCCGTAGTGCTCCTCCATTCTAGCTAAGTGATTACCAATGTCGCCCAGGAATACCAGATCGGGTACGGGGAGGCTGCTTCAATGCCCTATCCAGGTTGTACGTTCTGGATGTTTTGGGGAGCCTTGGGTCCCTCAGTGGGTACACCGCTGGTTAGACGACTGGAAATTGGCTGTTGGTGGGGTGCTCCTGTAAAGCTGATCCTCCACTCTTCTGGTTCGCGTAGCAGAGGTGAACTGCTGCCAGCTTCGGTACCAGTGAACCGGCTGTGAGTTTTGGGCACGGGAGTCTTTTGGGGAACCCGTGTAGAAATGCCCAATCCCGGTGGTTAAGGCCTCAGGTGCTGACACCCGACCGGTGACGGCCCAGGGGCCCGCACGGGGTGCGGAGCCCCCGCTCCTCTCCAAGCTCTAGTCTGCTCTTGTCAGGTTCTAGACTTCTTCTTCAACTATCTAGACCATTGTGTGTTCTTCTGCACTACCCTAACACTCCGCCCACCAGGACCTAGGATTGGCCCTCTATTCTAGGTGTTTGCATGTTGGGTTGGATTTCTAAATTAACCAGGTCATTGCTGAGTCAGAGAATATTGCGGCTGCGCTTGTGGCTGCAATACCCTCCTGTGACGCACTCGTTGCGGGGCGCCACATTAACATACAAGGATATATTAGAGCAAAAAATGAAAAGTATCTATAGAGACCTTGAACCTCCTTGAGGTATCTATGACAGATTGTAAAATCAGTTTGGATTTAATTCCCCTTTTAAAAGGCGATTATCAGAAAAAACTATTTAAATAACGTTTGTATGTTAAATGTATTTTTGTACATTTTGTTTCAAATTTGTTAAATAATACAATATGTTTTAAAAATATGTATATAGAAGTGTTACTGTAATATTGCTTCTGATAAGGAGGCTGTTGCTGAAAGGATGGGAAGTAGGAGTCAAAAAAATCCTTAGTGGGCTAGCAATTTTTAAAGGAAACCAACCAGCAGGTTTTTGCCCTATAAAGTAGAGAGTTCCATAATGGTGCTAGGATGCTGATTACAAATGTTACCTTTAGTGCCGATATCTGAGACTTGATTGCAGAATAATCCTTGTTCAAACCTTCAGAAATGACTTGAGCATCAGGGGAGGGACTTTGAGGGCATACCGCAAATATGACATTTGCATACGTTCAGCCATATTGATTGCACTATAACTGGCCTCACTCAATACACGGAGCGGCTCTGACTAATCCTGAACAAGTAATCCTGATCCTTAACAAGTAATTTACATACATCCCGAGACTCATTAAAACTGGTTTCCGGAGGGATAAAAGGGGCACGTCTGGGGATATAAAGGGGTTACAGGAACCCCAATTGCACTATATTACAGCTGGTGGCCACAGTTTATAACCACTAATACATGTGAAAGGTGCACTTTAATTTTGTAAGAGGGATACAAATTTGAAGTTCTACTGATTAGTGTGGGTCCCAGTACTTTGACCCCAAAAATCCATACGTTATGTGCATAGGTGATAAAGTGTTTTAATGAGACAACCCTTTTAATAACTGAACTCCACACTAAGAGAAAAATTCTAATTTGCTAATACAGCCCTTGTTATTAAAGTGCTGTACCTGGAACACTGAAGTAAAAAAGGACAGGAGGGGCAAACAGATAGGAGGAAGAGAACGTGAACCTCAACCATAAATGATAAATCAATATGAGATAGAGAATGGGGATGACACTGTGCTGCCATAATAAATTCCAATCCATGATCAATAATCAGTGAATTTTATTAGGTCATTATTATTATTGGACCTAAAAAAAAACAATGTTTATTGATCCTGGATGGGAATCTATTACAGCAGCGCTGCATCATTCCTATTCTCTATATCCACGTTGACTTACGTCTCTAGGGGAGCTGCAGAAGTTGACACCAATACTCTTACAGTAGCTATGCCTCCTCACAACTAACCTAGGTGAAGGTGAGCCTACTGTTAGATTTGTGGTCTAATTTTCACCACAGATAAGACCCTATTGCTCTTCTTATTGTCTTTTATAGCGCTGTATATGCTCAACCATAGATGAGAAATATGTTCATAGCTCCCGAAGTAAACATTCATCCTACTAATCTAAGGGAGTTCAAGACCAACTTATATTAGTGACTAAGTTAGGATATTAGGTGCAGACAAATATGAGATGTGCAGACGATGAACGCGTCTGCATAACCACGTCCATTCACCACCAAAACTGAACTACAAAAAATGAGTGCAAGAATCTGCACACAAAAATCACACAAAAACTCTTGTTATAAAAAAAAAAAAAAAAAAATCCAAATTAGCAGCAAGTGCTGTCCAAAAAAAGTTGTCAAAAACAGGGTTTTTGGTTTGTATGTTTTTTTGTAAACTGCCCTGCAGGAAGAGGGAGGTTCCCTGCCCCTCCCTTATGAGCCTTGCACACAAAAGCTAGTTTCACAGACAGCCCATATCATATGAAGTCCTGTCTGAATCCGGTTTAGAGGTATGGTCACACATAAGCAGGTTTTAAATATATCAGCTAGGGACTGCTTCAATCAGGGTTACCGCGTCGATGGTGAAGCAGCTTACTGTACCTTCTTTGAAAAAAAAAAAAAAAACAACAAAAAAAAACCCTGTTTTTGACAACTTTTTTGGGCAGCACTTGCTGCTAATTTGGATTTTTTTTATAACCGTTTTTGTGTGACTTTCTGTGCGGATTTTTGCACTCAGTTCTTGTAGTTAAGTTAGGATATTATGGCATTTCATGATAGTCATTATTTGAAATATAATTTTTGTAGCTAAAAATCCTTTATTTTAGCTAATGTTTTGCCCAACTCCCTAACACGACAACTACTCTCATTCTGGACACTTCATCTGCTTTTCCCTATAGAGCAATTCTCAAGCTCTGCAGCCAGTCACTTGTAACTGACCCCTTATATTTGGTACTTTACAATAAACTATAGTGTGTTACAAACTGGACCTCTGTTACATTACTCAATCCCGTCGGTCATTATCCTGCTCTCTTTAACACAAGGATCTGGGGACAAGTAGAGAAACGATGAAGACTGAGCACTGAAATACTCTAAAAAATAAGGTAAAGAGAAGGAAACCATGAAGAACAGATGGAGCGTGAATAAGAATAGGGAAAGTCACGTCAAAGAGAACAAAAGAATCCTAAATGTGAATTGGATGGCCAACAGTACAGAGACTTGAAGAAGAATAATCATGAAACATATATTTATGTGCAGAGAGATCACGGCAGGTTATGACTAATCCAAACATAAGGAATTTTAAAAGGTAAAGAAAGTCAAGTAAAACAGAAAAAGAACACAAATGGGCCAGATAAAGGGTAGATAAAGGCAGAGCAGCTGAACAAAATGGACGATTCTTCCTAGGCAACAATGATGGATGCATGTATGAAGTAGTAGTGCAGATGCCATATGGAGTGGGGAGCCAAGGGTGGAGGTCAACTACATAGAGCCACAAGAATGGCATGGACTGAAGAAACAAGTAATGAAGGCATCATCACTCTAAATAGATACCTCCACATTGTGGAAGTTAAAGCTGCACTTTTAGAGATTGTGAATTTTGAAATATGAAAATAGGATAATTACCTGGGATTGGACCGGCACATAGATGATGTTCTGTGGTTGCAAAGGAGCAGGAGCAGCACAAGCAGATAAATCCTGCAGATAGCCCTCCTGCTCCACTTTGCGCTTCAAGGTGGAATTCCAATGGTTCTTGATGGAATTATCAGTCCTAAAAAAAAAAAAAAAAAAAGAAAGAGAAGAATTTAAGCATCATACATTCACAATGTACGCCACCATAGACCACTGCTATTCTTCCTAGAAACAGAAGAATACATTTACATCTGGGTGTAACCATTTAGGGGGATAGGAGGACTCTGTGCAGTTCGACATTGTCTAATCATGTATCACATTGCGTATGGACACACCCCTCAGATAATAGGTTGGTAACTCCCAGTTGTCAATTTATTCAGAAAGTTTAAAGAGGAAAATCAGGGGAACACTACACTGTAGAGATCCAAGAAAACATGCTTCAGAAAGGCTACTTCCTTAAAGGAATTTTCCCACAAACAAAGGTAATTTTAAAGTTCATTTTAATCAATAGATCTTGGAATAATAACAATTTCCACAATTGAATGTGTTTAAAAATAATGTTCCTGTTCCAATCCCGTACTGTAAAGCCTGTGTACTATTTTGCGTCCTCCCCTGCCCAGGATCAGACCATGCTCTGTGCACGGTCAGACACAGTACAAAGCAGGGAAACATATAAAGATTACCTTAATACAGGAACATTATTTTTAAACACATCCAATTGTGGAAATTATTATTATTCCAAGATCTATTAATTAAACTGAACTTTAAAATTATCTTTGTTAATGGGAAAATCCCTGTAAGGGTCGAAGTATTCACTAAAAACGGACATGTGAGGCAAAACTATTTAGTTTTGAATTTTGAAAAGACTGTATAATTCCCTTTTTAAGAAAAAAACGCTTTAATTCTGCATCAACAACACAAGCATGAGAGATATTCTGAATAATTGGATATTCATATACATATAAAGTATATTAAAACTCAGTTGTAAGACTAGCAAATCTTCAGTACAAAAGCTAGAATTAAAGTGTAGTTTTTGACAATCAACGCAACAAAAACACACAAGAATAGAATAAGAAAAACGATTCTTCTCTTTATTTCATTACAGTCCTAGTCCTTTGCACCTTCAGTCTTCATGAAGGGCACAATGGAGAATAATGCACTAAATTCATCAATACCCGGGCACCACCTGGACCTCCAGTCAGATACTATAGTAAATTTCCACATAACTTACACCACTTTTGTGGTTAAAATCATTTTTTCCCTTTCAAACAATTGTTATCTTTACAGCAACATGTTTATAGGAAATGTTACCCATGGATATGTCAGCTAAGCTCGGCCATCCTCCGTCCCCACTAAGCCATACCCAGTTTTCATACATTTGGAGATTGGTGTATAAACAGTTTAATGAATTGGGTCCAGAATATAGGATTCCAGCCTCAGAGCAATTCTCTGACGGGTTTTCTTGGTTGTTCTACACTAGATCACAATTTTCTTGGTTGTCCTACACTAGATCACAGTTTTTCTTGGTTGTCCTACACTAGATCACAGTTTTTCTTGGTTGTCCTACACTAGATCACAGTTTTTCTTGGTTGTCCTACACTAGATCACAGTTTCTGTTGTCCTACACTAGATCACAGTTTTCAGCTGGAAACAAAATATCAGACAAACAGGAATCTCATCAATGTGCATTCAAATCAAGCAATATCGACTAAAACCCATCTCTGCTTGTTTTATGTAGAAGTTAAAAAACGTATTCACAAATAAGAACAGATAGATACCTTCCTGGAAGCAGCTTTGCAATCTCTGCCCACGGTTTCCAAGGCGTTTATGTGCATCAAAGATTACACGATCTTCCTCTAACGTCCAAGATGACTTTTTCACCTCTGGGTTTAAGTGATTATGCCATCTCTCTCTGCATTGTTTGCCCGTTCTCCCCTTCAGATTCTTTGCTATAAGGGACCATTTCTTGGGACCATACTGCTGAACTAATTCAACCATCTGCAGGAGAAGAGAAGTGGTTATAAGAAATATGAAAAAAAATCTGGTATAAAAAACCCGCTATACAGCTACACCGGAGGACACTACATACACTCATCTATGACTCCAGAACACACAGGTCACACTATTACATGATGTAGCTCACGTGGCCGGCACCAGAACAATGTGGAAAGGACTGGCTTAGCACCATCATGTTATTTTACTAATATGTGACTAAAATGTCCTACAAGAAGTTATAGACTCTTAAATTACCCTTTGATCTTCCTCTTCTGTCCATGGTCCCTTTACAAGTTCTGGATTTCAAAACCTTTTGCCACCGATGCTGGCACTGAATATCTGACCAGTTCTAAAAGAAAAACCATGCTGATATAAATATGACTACAACACTGACAGATGTACCTACACTTTTTAATTAAAAATATCATATGAACGCTAAATGTAAGGGAGAGTGTTAGTATTTGGAATAGATTGATTGTTGTCTAGCCTGGGTAAGGGTAAAACGGGGGGAGGGGGACAGTTTTTGGGAGGTTCATACAAGGGGGAAAATTGACATTGTGAAGGACTGTATTATGCTTTGCTATTCCTTGCTGATTCTAATAAAAATGTATCTGATTTAAAAAAAAAAATATATCATATGAACGTGTTACCCTGCATTGAGAATGATGGGCAGAAAAGCGCCCAGTTCTCAGCTATTAAGTGCCACATATTGCACAAGACGATTTTCTGTAGAGTTGTAATATATACTTACAATGACAGAGTTAATTCCTCTTCTCCATAGATACTAATGGGATCAGTATTAAAATCATACTAAGGTAGAGTTGGAAGCAGTGGCATACTGTCAATAGTGGCAGGCCACACGAATGCTATTGAGCCCATGACCTGTGGGCACCCACCCAGTGACTTTGCCATTACATATGTCACACACAACCTCCAGCCATCATAGGGGACAGCATCAAACTACAATCACAATGTCACTCACTGACACGGACTCAATGTGTGCGGCGCTTCAATGAAGCACCTTCTGCTCCTCCCCTGCTCTGCCACCGGCTGCACACCATACCCGTGAGAGGAGAGGAAGACTGGGAGCGCGGCCTGTGGAGACTTTGACTGTGAGGCTGGGAGTTGGGCCTGGCGGAGGTGATAGAGTAGGAATTAATTAACTTATCATTTTAATGTGTGTATTCTCATGCCATCTCCCCACTTCTAAATAGATCCAGCAGGTTCCCAGCCATGTATAAATGGGGATATGGGGAAATTTGCACGGCCGTCCCCTCGGGAGTGGTTGGGCCCTGTTAGAAATTCTGCTATGGGGCCCTATGATCTCTATGAGGGACCCTCCGGATCATCTGACCAAAGCAGGATTCACTAAATCATCCCAGACAGATTCTGTCCAGCCTCTGAAGACTTCCATTGAAGAATCTCACACCACCCTCTGCTTCCTTTCGGAGGAGCTGCAGCACGCGTCGTCCGGCACGCAGCGCAGCAGGGCGGCGGTACACACCAGCGCCAGCAGGGCGGCAGGTACACACCAGCGCCAGCAGGGCGGCAGGTACACACCTGCGCCAGCAGGCGGGCAGGTACACACCGCGCCAGCAGGAGCGGCAGGTACACCCAGCGCCAACAGAGTGGCAGGTACACAGCCAAGGGCAGGTACACACCAGCCCCACAGAGCGGCAGGTACACACCAGCGCCAGCAGAGCGGCAGGTACAAAACCGGGAGCAGGGCAGGTACACAAGCAGAGCGGCAGGTCACACAGCCCAGCAGAGCGGCAGGTACACACCAGCGCCAGCAGAGCGGCAGGTACACACCAGCGCCAGCAGAGCGGCAGGTACACACCAGCGCCAGCAGAGCGGCAGGTACGCACCAGGCCAGCAGAGCGGCGGTACCACCAGCGCCAGCAGAGCGGCGGGTACACACCAGGCCAGCAGAGCGGCGGGTACACACCAGCGCCAGCAGAGCGGCGGGTACACAACCAGCGCCAGCAGAGCGGCGGGTACACAACAGCGCCAGCAGAGCGGCGGGTACACAACAGCGCCAGCAGAGCGGTGGGTACACACCAGCGCCAGCAGAGCGGTGGAAGCACAGGGACGTGTGTAGCTGCGTGCTCCCAATGAGGCTTGTGCATATATTAAATAAATCTTTGAACATACATTCAGATTCAGAGCGCATGCCGGGCATATGAGGGGCTGTGAGCAAGAGCAGAAAGTAATAGGAGATTGCCATAATGCCAGGCCAGTCACGGCAATAAATCAGAATGCGGAGGGCGTCCATAATTTGAACAGGACTATGACTAAACAGAAGGAACGCACCACCCCTATGGCTGAAAGAGAAGGTCTAAAATAAATTTATCTGACCAGGGAACTTTTGTTTGACACATCCATGCTAGTGATGCACATTGTCTAACTAATAAGACACTGGGGCAATTTAAAATCAGAAAAGGACATGACAGGTTCACTTTAATATTTACGGTACTGAAAAAGCAAAATTTATTTAATATGACAATGAGAACACTTGTGTGCACCCTTGGTGTGGCCTAAGCCTTGGTGCATCGTTACCACCTCATATTTGACAAAAAAAAAAGCCATTCTTTTGTCTTAATAGTGATCCGTTGGTAAAAGTGAACACTAACATTAGATCTCCTGTATGTACTTGCGCACACACACTGGAGGAGCACAGCGGTAATTGTGCATACGTGTGGAGCACGGCAGCAAACTGGCTGTATTCCAGTGCCTGGATCCTGTCTGTCTGTAGCTGCCACTTGATGCTCCTTGAAGTATAACAAGCGAGCAGCTTCAGTGAGGAGGACAAGGCATTGTGATGTGCTGACTGCTTACTTCAACATCCTCTCACCTAAAGAATCTGCAGTCAAATACAGGCAGCAACCAGGTGTCAGAACACACCTGTGTGCACACTCACACTGACACTTCGAGTGTCACTGTGCTCCTCCATATGTAAATTGTCACTTCAGTGAGGAAGTAGACAAACTCTAATGCCACCTAATAAAGGTAGCAATCCTAAAAGTCATAATTGAGTCTTTAAAGGGATTCTGTCACCTCCAAAACACCTCCTAAGCTATCAAAACATGTCCCTGCAGCATCCTATGACTAATATCACACTCCTTTTGTCTCCTAAAAGCATCCTGTGAAAGTGGAGAAAAACGTTTTAATACTCAATCATTAGTAATTATAATTAGCAGGGGCTATATTCTTTAGTCACCAGGGCATGTTGTTTTGCAGCTCCAGGATCCACCCTCTCTCTGTCTGTGCTGCTCTGCTTGTGCAGCTGAAGGCAGGACACAGACAGAGAGAGGGTGGATCATTCAGGCTGCAAACACAGCCCGCCCTGGTGACTAAAGAATAAGCCCCTGCTAGTTAACATTGCTAATGAGTGAGTATTAAAACGTTTTTATGCACTTTCACAGGATGCTTTAAGGAGACAAAAGGAGTGTGAGATTAGTGATAGGATGCTGCAGGGGCATGTTTTGATAGCTTAGGAGGCAATCTGGAGGTGACAGGATCCCTTTAACAAGCCTTTTAATATGACTTAGAATTTGTGCCAAATCAGAATCCCAAAGTGCAGATGCTGCGGCTTTAAGTCTCCTCACTGCCGGCTGGCAGAAAACTCTCCACAAGTGAATAGCTGTTCCCCCAGACCTGTGCTCCTCCAGTGTTAGCTCACAAGGGTAGCAATGCTAGGTGATTTGCAAAAAAAAATAAATTATTAAGTTAAAATACTATACGCCTGGGCATTGTATGTGTTTGCAAATTCATCAGAATTTTTGAAGTAAAAGACTCCTTTAAAATATCCTTCTCTTTAGCAACACATTGTCCCGAGTCTCCCAAGACTACCCTCCTTTCTGGTCTTCTGCAGCACATCCCAAAACAGAGTCATAATAATGCTCCTGACTAAAGAATATCTGTCCTAAGTAAAGGCCACGTTACACACACATCATATCTGTTCAGATATTGGTCACAGATCTCTGGTTGCAGTGAAATAATGGACATATTGTTACATTTGTACACAGCCACAAAATGGAACAATGTGTCCATGATTTCACTGCAACCAGAGATCTGTGACCAATATCTGAACAGATATATGTATGTGTAACGTGGCTTTTAGCCCTTTCCTGTGCCCCTGAATAAATGATTGCCCATCACTGTGCTTCCGGCACAAAAAATGACCCCACACTGTCTCATCTATGGTATGCAGCCTCCACATTATTCTGTCCTATATTCACTCTGCACTTTTTTTGCCCTAGTGAAATAACAGCCGCATCACCCCTCAAATGAAAAACATCACACTGTCTTCTCTATTATGAATTATACTCACCACACCCTCTTCACTTATGATTTCTACTGCCCCCACTCCATGCAGACCCTCTTCATATAATGAGCCTCCTTATTACACCCATTCTACATACTGACCCCCCCATACTCCTTACTGAGCGCTCCCCATACCACCCCTTCTCCATACTGAATCCCACCATGCTTCCCTTTCTTCATACAGTACCCCTCAACTGCTCCATACCAAACCCTTCTTATGCTACTCCTTCACTGTTCTCTTCCCATCTTACGCCTCTTCTATTTGAAGCTCCCCCATGCTACCCCATCTCCATACCGTGCCCCTCCCTGTTATTATTTTCCACACCATACCTCCTCGGGCTACCTCTTCTGCATACCATGCCCCCCAAGGTTACCACATACTCTACCATACCCCCCATCAGGCTACCCCACTCTCCATACTGCATAGTCCCTCATTTCCAATCTTTTCCTCATGTTCTACAGTGCCCATCTACCCCCCTCACATACCACACTGCTGCCCAACCCTCATATGTTCCATGCTGATGCACCTCCATGCTGCCCATCATGCCATCCCTGCTGCCCATCACGACATCCCTGTTGCCCATCACGCCATCAATTCTGTTCATCCCCCCCATCTCTGCTGCCCATCCCCAACACTGTTGCCCATCCCCCCATCCCTGCTGCTCATCCCCCAACATTGCTGCTAATCCAACGCTACTGCCCATCTCCTATCCTGATGCTCATCTCCCATATGTTCCACGCTGCTGCCCACAACCCATTCCCTAATACTATGTAGACCAAAGCTTGTCTCGCTCATTTGTCAATCCCGCCCCCCTCCTCCTGCACTATCTTCAGCTATTCACTGCTTACCTGGCACCGAGCATCTTCTTCCTCCTCCTGTGCGACCCTCTGCAGAGTCCTCCTGTTGGCAGCACCGTGATGACATTATGCTGCTGACCTCTGCAGTAGAATCGCACAGCGGCCAATCGGGGCAGGAAGCTGATTGGAGCTTCACTGTCCCAGGAAGTGCCAGGGCCCGGAGCGCTCAAACATTCACTTGTAACCGCGTCTTATAGATGCTTTGACAAGTAAATGTGGCGCTCCTCCTCCCTCCTCCAAAAACACTCCTGATTTAAAGCTCGGAGGAGGGAGGGAGATCAAGTTAAAAAAAAAAAAAAAAATTTTAATCTTGATTCTGGTGCTGCCCCTGAAAACTGCTGTCCTAGGCACGTGCCCTCAGGTGCCAAATGGTAAATACGACCCTGGTGACATCCCTTCCCTAAGATATTTGAAGACAGCTAATGAGTCTCCCCTCAGTATTCTTTCTGGGAAGCTAAACATTCCCAAATCCTGTAATCGTTCCTCATAGGACACTGTGTCCAGACTGGTCATCATTCTGGTTGCTCTTTTCTGAACTTTCTCTCATTTGATGCCTTCAGATCATTAAGGGCCATCAAGAAATCTACAGTTATTATCAGGAAAATATGCATCAGTACACGTGTACGGAGCCCACTTACAGTGAAGTGACGAGCAACATGAGCCCAGTCATCTGTTCCTTGCTCTGCAACTAATCTCTTCAATCTTTCATCCTGGAAAAATAATAAAGAAATCAACATATCTTCAATGAAAACTGCAGACTACAGCATGAGAAGGAATTGTAGACATAGGGAGCCTGTAAACACTACCTCTTCTTTGGACCATTTAATTCTAGTCCTTTCTTTCTTCAGCGTTTTCTGAACAGGAACCTCATAATCATGTCGATGTAATGAAGATCATCATCATTGTCCTCACTGGAGATAGAGAGGAGGAAAGATTCAATGCAAACATTGCTTATGGAAGGGCACACATGCCAAATGGTAGTCAAAACACATGCATTGGGTCCAGTACAAGATGGGGCTCACATCCGGTTAGCATCCTCCCCATACATAGGGCTCTCCCTCTCCAGCACCACAAACAACAGTAATAAAAGAGAACAAACAGACGCTGTGGCCACACTGCCTTAATCTAATACAACAAGGATGAACAGACAAAATACAGGTGTATAAATGTAAAACAAAACCCGATTATCACTCTGATGACCCAATTTATGTTACTCCTGAGTTGATGTAATACAGCTATGTCCTAGTGTCTGTTTAATGAAAACTAAGCATCAAGTAAAGGGTTGTTGCCTTATTGAAATAAACACTATGCAGACAGTCTATTACAGTGTGAAGAACATGGTCAGATTTATAACAACATTATCCACATTTTTACAATTGCTGAAAATGTTAACACATCAATCACAGTTAATGCAGCCGGAGGGACACAATGGTTATTGTCAACACAAAAACCCAAAACTACTCATTTATAAATTAGCAGTTCTGAAAAAAATATTTGTTTAGCATGGCATAATTTGTTAAATGGTTACTCTCAAGTTCATTAATGCAATGTGATTGTATAAACCAATAACTAGACAATTTATTAATACCTCTTCGGTTATTAGAATAGGAGGATTTTTAGTTGTATTGTGTACTGCTCGTTGTCTAGGTTACCGGCCACCTCAGCAAGGCGTTGGGGCTTATAAACTCTTACCAATTCTGCTTGTAGTCAGTGCTCCTAAGCTGCCAGATCACAGGATCCAGCCAGATTTAATGCCTCTGAGCTCCTCCTATGCTGCAGAGACAAAATAGCCTCTACAAGAATGCAAGGATCTCGGGCCAGCGTCAATGATGCCACTGGGCCGGGTTATCAATCAATCATGAGAGCACAGCACGGCAAGCAAGAAGCTGGGAGCGGTGCACTCCTGACGAGAAAACCCCCTGTAAAACAAACTTTTTAAGGTACAGTCCCACATTGCCACATGTAGTTTGCCTGTCAAGTAAAAAAAATTTCTAACAACCGCCAGATACCCATATCACCCATATCTGGGGTTCATCTGCAGGTTAATAGCATTCTGACGCCGATGTGGCCACTGCACTGAGAACCCTGTTGCTTTAACCACTTAGTGACGGAGCCAATTTCCACCTTAATGACCAGACCGTTTTTTGTAATTCTGACCAGTGTCCCTTTATGAGGTTATATCTCTGGAACGCTTCAACGGATCCTAGCGATTCTGAAATTGTTTTTTCATGACATATTGGGCTTCATGTTAGTGGTAAATTTAGGTCGATAATTTTTGCGTTTATTTGTGAAAATATTAAAAAAATTGGCAAAAATTTAGAAAATTTCACAATTTTAAAATTTTTCATTTTTATTCTGTTAAACCGGAGCGTTATGTGACACAAAATAGTTAATAAATAACATTTCCCACATGTCTACTTTACATCAGCGCAATTTTGGGAAAACATTTTTTTTGGGTCAGGACGTTATAAGGGTTCAAAGTTCATCAGCAATTTCTCATTTTTCCAGCAAAATTTACAAAACCATTTTTTTTAGTGACCACATCACATGTGAAGTCCCATTGAGGGACATAGATAACAGAAAACACCCAAAAGTGACACCATTCCAAAAACTGCACCCCTGAAGCTACTCAAAACTACATTCAAGAAGATTATTAACCCTTCAGGTGCTTTACAGGAACTAAAGCAAAGTGGAACAGAAAATGGACATTTAAATTTTTCACAAAAGTGTTCTTTTAGCCTCAATTTTTTAATTTTCACATGGGCAACAGGATAAAATGCAACCTAAAATTTATTATGCAATTTCTCCTGAGTACACCGATAGCTCATATGTGGTCATAAACCACTGTTTGGGCGCACGGCAGGGCTCAGAAGAGAGGGAGCGCAATTTGATTTTTGGAGCTAATTTTCCATTCAAAAAGTCAAATGGCGCTCCTTCCCTTTCGAGTCCTACCGTGCACCCAAACAATGGTTTATCACCACATATGAGGTATCTGTGTACTCAGGAGAAATTGCCCAACAAATTTTAAGATGCATTTTATCCTGTTGCTCATGTGAAAATGAAAAAATTGAGGACAAAAGAAAGTTTTTGTGAAAAAAAAAAGTACTTTTTCATTTGTACGGATCAATTTGTGAAGCACCAGAGGGTTCAAAGTGCTCACTATGCATCTAGATAAGTTCCTTGGGGGGTCTAGTTTCCAAAATGGGGTCACTTGTGGGGGAGCTCCAATGTTTAGGCACACAGGGGCTCTCCATACGCGACATGGTGTCCGCTAACTATTGGAGCTAATTTTACATTCAAATTGTTAGCGGACACCATGTCGCATATGGGGAGCCCCTGTGTGCCTAAACATTGGAGCTTCCCCACAAGTGACCCCATTTTGGAAACTAGACCCCCTGAAGGAACATATCTAAATGCATAATGAGTACTTTCAACCCCCAGGTGCTTCACAAATTAGTCCGTAAAAGGAAAAAAAGAAGATTTTTGTGAAAAAAAAAAGTACTTTTTAATTTTTATGGATCAATTTGTGAAGCACCTGGGGGTTCAAAGTGCTCCCTATGCATCTAAATAAATTCCTTGGGATGTCTAGTTTCCAAAATGGGGTCACTTGTGGGGGAGCTCCAATGTTTAGGCACACAGGGGCTCTCCACATGCGACATGGTGTCCGCTAACAATTTGAATGGAAAATTAGCTCCAATAGTTAGCGGACACCATGTCACGTATGGAGAGCCCCTGTGTGCCTAAACATTGGAGCTCCCGCACAAGTGACCGCATTTTGGAAACTAGACGCCTCAAGGATTATATCTAGGGGTATAGTGAGCATTTAGAACCTACAGCTACTTCACAGAGTTTGATAACGTCATATTGAACATTTTCTTTTTTTCACACAATTTCTCACTTTTAGAGCATGTGCACAAGATCCGGAGACACCGTGACCTGGTCGTCTCCTCTCCTGCATTTTTTTTTCAGTATTTCTCTATTAAATTAAAAAAAAAAAAATGACGTGGGGCTTCGCCATACTTTTGGTCCAGCCAGGTACAGCAGGCAGCTACGGGCTGCTACCAACCCCTTCTGCCTAGTTTTACCTGGCTGGAAACCAAAGATATAGGGAAGCCCTTTTTTTTTTATTTCATGAAATAATTTTTAAAAAAAATGGCGTGGGGCTTCGCCATATTTTTGGGCCAGCCAGGTACAACTAGGCAGCTGGGGGCTGGAATCCACAGCATAGGGAGGCCCAAGCTTTCTGGCCCCCCCCACCCCGCTGCGAATTGCAGTCCGCAGCCGCCCCAGAAAATGGCGCATTCATAGAAGCGCCATTTTCTGGCGCTGTATCCAGCTCTTCCAGCTGCCGTGTAGCAGTGGCAGACTGGGTAATAAGGGGTTATTGCCAGCTTTTTTGCAGCTGGCACTAAGCCCGAGATTCTTAATGTCTGGCCAATATTAGACTGGGCCATTAAGAATCCCTAGTAAATTGTAAAGAAGGCACAAAACAGAAAAAAATAGTTTTATTAGAAAAAAACACAGACACTATTTAGACCCCATCTTTATTATTCTTTGACATCCGACGTAGTCCAGTAGGAAGGTCCGACGTAGTCCAGCAGGAAGGTCCGACGTAGTCCAGCAGGAAGGTCCGACGTAGTCTAGTGGGAGGTCCCTCGATGATATCCAGTCTTTTACAGCATATGGGGGCGTCCCCCATATGCTATAAAAGCTGGCATTCTTCCAGGAGAATGACAAGTCATGACTTCAGTAGGGTGATGTCAGGTCAGGATCCTTGGTTCACAAAGTGTCAATTGTGATCCCATCATGGGATCACAATTGACCCTTTGTGAACCAAGGATCCTGACCTGACATGACCTCACTGCGATCATGAGCTGTCAGTCTATGGGCAGACAGAGCAGTCTCTGCATAGACTGACAGCATGTGTGACATGTCACATCAGTGAGGAATCCACAGCAGGGGGCTGCAGGCGGCCGGCAGCACTGCTTGTGAAGCGCTGCGGCTGCATTTTAGGAGGAAAGGAGGGGGTGGGGGCCGAGTACCGGTACCAGAGGACAGGGAGAGACATTTCTCTGTCATGCCACAGGTTTGATCCTGTGACATGACAGAGAAATCATTTATTTACCAGCAGTTCACTGTATATTCATGTGATCACGGTTATACACCGTTAAACGGTGTATAACCGTGATCACATGGCGAGTACCGGTAAAAACCGGCCCGATTCATAATCTGCAGGGTCTCAGCTACCCCCGGTAGCTGAAACCCCAGAGATTTTTGGCCACTGGGGGGCGCTACAGGGCTTATTCTGTTATGACTTGTTTTCACGTCCTAACAGAATAAGGACCCTGTTTTTAGGACGTATAAATACAGTGGGCCGTCACTAAGGTGTTAAGGAAATCACTTTATTCCTGTGACAGCCTTGGGTTTTCAGTCATAGAGGGCGG